>CM076653.1:5185612-5409634 GCA_038496675.1 Rachycentron canadum
GGGGTGGGGGGGGGGTGGGGGGGTGCTGTGTGAACAAAGTGGACATTCATCAGTGTTGCCAATCTCACCGGACGTGATTAAGTTACACACCCTGTGGCCGCAGCGCTGGGGTTAGCGTTACACTGGTCACCAAGGCAAACATAAGCACGCTGTGCTCACAGGCTCAAAGGTCAGAAGGCGTTGGACTCTGTTGTTTTTACATGACTACCCAAACAGGACTCATTAACGACTATATAATACTCCCAGAATAAATAATCATTTGAGTGTTGTGATCAAGTCTATGTTTAAAGGTGAAATCGGTGGATGGAAGATGGAAGAACAGCATACACTTATCTGTGACATAAAGACTTCTTCAATCCATAAACCTCTGCAAAGAATGTTATGGCGAACAAACGCAGAATGTTTATAAAACATATGGCGTATTCTCATCAGATGAGCATTTTCTGTTGACTTGGGGTTTTTTTTCAGTAATTTCTTTTTTTATGGGTAGAGTCACTTTGGATGTGATGATGTAAGCATGTGTGCTGAATTCCAGTCAAGCAGAGTTGCATCAGTTGAGTTTAATTGCTTTCAGCATGAACTGTTGGGATCCCATCCACTGAAATCATCTTTGCATCATTTGAATGGGAGGGCTGGCACTGTCTGACACTCTGTGTGCAATACTGCCAGCGCACCTAGTTTGAGTCAAATCTTGACATCTCCGAAATATAACAATTTAATTGGTAAGATGACTCTAACTTACCACTATTCAAGCATTATGAGGTGACTTGACAGCATTTTATGATGCTGGCTACTTTTGGCAGATATCTTGAGGGGATTTGAGAGGCCAGGCCTAGACCAAATAGTCCTTTCTTCTTCTCTTCCAGTTGTATCAAGAGTAAACAGGAAGTGTGTGGCATGTAAGAGGGGGGAAGGGAGGCACAAGCTCAGAAAGAAAGCAAAACATATATAGAGAGAGAGAGAGAAAGAGAGAGAGAGCGAGAAAGAAGAAGAAAGATTTTACACCCCCCTACAGTAGATCTATATTGTGTAGCATTTTTTTAAGATTTCATTTAACAATAGAAAAGACTGAAAACAACAAAGACAAAGAAAACCTCCATGACCCTAAAATATTTTGTGATGGACAGCATTCAACATTCACCAAAGAGGAAGAGAGAAACATTACATGCAACATTTTGTTGCTGATCTATGTGACACATGACACTAAAACAGCAGCTCACTTTTGAGTGGTCTAACACGCAGCCACCTCAAAGATCAATTCTGAAGATGGTTGAAAAGACGTTAAGGAAATTTACTAAGCTCTGTCTATTTTCTCAATCGGTGCTAGTAGATGTGTCACAGACAAGCCTGTATGCAACTTGTTGGCTGGGACCTAATTGATCAGCACCACACATTATGCAAAATAAAACCCGAAAGAACGCAGACTGTCTGCTTCTCATCACTTGGCACTGAAACACCATGTAAATTTCATGACCACAGCATGTTACCACTGCCAATTTTTTTGCTTTGAGTCGGATTCACTGGGACACCCACAAAAGCCTAGGGCATTCATCTTTTATAATGATGTTTTTGTCTATATTTGACGGTCTCAATGAAAGATTTAAGGAGATACTTAATCCTATGGGTCTAGTCAGGTAGACGGATGCTGCTACTGCTGCTGTTCTGTTGATGAGACCCGCTGCGGAGGGATGGAGGGAGGCAGGGTGCAGACTGACAAGCAGACAGACAACCATGGCTGCTAATATAGCAGAGAGGGAGGTGCTGATGGCCTGTTGCCAAGGTGACACAGGCCAGCCGGGTTCTGTCTCATTTGCAGATGCAAACGAGACCTTGCAGCTCCTACCAACGCTTGCTAAGCCTCCTCCTGAGACACAAACTGCACCCCCCCCACCCTCCCCGGAGATCAGCTCCTGCATACACCTGAGCTGAGAAGAGAGGAGATGCGCAACTATTTATTTGCTTTTCACGTTTGCCTGTGATGTGCCTCCTTTGTGCCCCGTCTGTCTTGGCTCCTTTGGGAAAGAGGGATTGTTTATAGTTTCTAAGTGTCCAACAACCCCCACATTGACATCTTCCCTCCTCGTCTCCTCTCCTATTCCATTGATTCCCTGTGTTGAATTGGCCTTTTCAGAGAGGGGGGCAGATAGCAGCGTGCGCTGTTGAATAACAGCCCTCAGCCGACGCAGCACTCCACCCCAGCGACAACAAAAAGGCAGACTCCTTTGTTTGGCTGGAGGTAAACAGCTGGGAACAGATGATGCTGGCTGAGCTGATTTACGTGGCCACAGCTACCGTGGTGACAAGGTTTTGTTGTGATAGGGACAAACAGATGAGGGGAGAGGGAGGGAGAGGAGAAAAGCAGACAGAGCGAGAATGAGAAGTCAAGTCAGTTGAAAAAAGAAATACACAAATGTGGAGAGCTGTTTGGTCATTTGTTTGTGTTTGTGTGGTTCTGAAATCCCCTCTAGAAAGCTCTAAACTCACCTGAGAAAAAACAGGCTGCCTAACAAGTTTGAGAATAAATGTCCAAACTGCAGCAAACTACAAGAGAAACACACCAAAGAAAGAAAAAATAAATAAATAAAAGGAAACAAATCATCCTAATGTGAGTGTTGTGTTCACCGTTCAACAAAAACAAATACATTTTGTCTTGAATTATAATAACCAACAATTGGTCAACACAACATAATTATTGCATGCTGTGCTGTGATAATTTGGAGGTTCAGAATAAAAAACAACAGTAATGAAACTGCCATTAACAAGTGTGGCTGTCGCGCACTTATGAGAAACACCACATATGCCGCACAGACCAAATCCTGAATGGTTAAATGGTCATGAATAATTAGGGCATTCTCTCACTGAGCAGATGTCTCTTTCTGCCAAACGCTGCTTCTCGCAAGAATGAACGGCCAGGCAAAGATAAGCCTGGTGGAGAAACGGAGTGGGGGTCTCACTGGATAGAAGAGAAGGAAAGAAGATTGGATGCTAGGCCCTGTAATACAATTTACCATGTGTGCACAATCACACACATATGCGCAAATATAATGCAAAGTCTCACAATATCCACGCAAGTGCTGATCAATGCCTCAAGCCTACAGACCCTCCCCCAAAACACATAAGCACATTGCACTAACATTATTTACGAGCATTCCCACTTCAAACCCCTGAAGTCAGAGAGACTAGAGCGGCAAGGCCCCACTCAGCTACATAGTCACTGTGTCAGAGAACCCATAAATTACTCACCTTGCCCCTCAAATATTGATAAGGCAATCACCATCTCACCAGTTCACAGGGGACACACTTTCTTCATTTGTTGGGCCCCAAACATAGTTGCTAGGAGGATTGCACCTCTATCTGTAATACTTGTCAAATACACAGATACCTCAGATTACTCACTGGCTTCATTTGTTTCCTCACATGTTAAGTTGTTGCATCACCACCGTTCAGGATGGGTGGTCGTCTTTCAGAGGGAGGGGAGCAGTTTCATCTATATCACAGAAAGTCGATAAACCCATTACATGGAAATTAAAGTGGTAATAGTTTTTACCTTTAGTTTATTATTAATATCTTTATTAACCAAATGGCCATGAAATCATGATACCACTGGTTGCCTATAAGTCTTGTTTTCACGATGCAGCTCTACAAGAGGCTCCACAACCATAACAAAAGAGGATAGCACTTTTTATTTCCCCAGCAGCTATCGATAAATTTACTCAAGAAGTGCAAATGGCAGAAACTGAAACAACCAGAGCAACTTTTTGGCTTTGTCAAAGGAGGAGGAGGCAAAGATGGAGAGCGAGAGAAAATGAGATAAAGCAAGAGTAAACATAGGACAGTCCCCTGCCCCACTGATGCAGCTCAAAATTTCACAATGCTTGCTTTCTCATCTTTGTTTTTTTTCCTCAGGTCCTTTGTTAACCAACTATAGTTGCTGTCTGATTTTCCTCTCTGAGCTGCTGTCACTTATCATCCCATGAAATGGGGTGATATAACCCCAACTTTTATTATATTATGCAGTGTCTGACTCATAAATTTCATTAATAACTGCTTGAGCCCTTCTCAATTAGTCTCTCCAAGTTGAAGTGAACAACAGCTCTCAAAGCTGTCCTCAATGACCAGCTGCCTTTTAGCAGTCATGGGCCAGTAGTTTTATCGTGTATAAATGCATTAACAGTATCTAAAGGTCATGTTATGCCAGGCAGAAGGAAGTGTATTCAGTTGTGCGGCACACTGGTTCATCTTGACTGTAAATCTGTGGAAAATTATAATTGTCAACAGTCAGAAACATGACTTTGATGGCCAGCAATTGTGGTTCACATGAAGGTGTCTTTCCATTGAAAGACTCATACAAATTCTCAGAGAGTTATGTATTCAACCTCACACTAATAAAGGTCAGCAAAGGAAAACAAGAGGCATCAATATATAGATTTGTCTCTTTGGAATCAAATCAAGGCTAGAGGGACTCAAACTCTGGGATTTGAAGAGGGGGAAACAATAATTGGATGTTATTAGGCCGATTGAATTACAGAGATGTAGATTCTACACAATCAATGGGTAACAAACAATTTAGCACTTTAAGTTTATTGATTTTACACAGCTTGCAATACATGCTGTGGGGGTTTTGAAAAGCGTTGATAGCTTCAGGTATGGCTGTATTATGACAGGGAACAAAGAAGTGAGTCAAAAGGAGACACTGACAAAGATTCCTCTGCTGTGGTGAAGAGTTGTTTTTCTGCTGTATTGAACTCAATTGAACCAAGGAAGCCACTCTAAACCGAAGCTCTTCTACTGCCTCATTGCTGCAAATAGATATAGAAACTGAATCATCTGCCTGTTTTGGAAATGAAATTGTCTGGCAGTGAAAAACTTACTGTGAAAGGCACTCCTGTTTGTCATAGTAGAATTGTCGTGACTAGATAAGGAAAAAGTGTTTTGCAGTTACAGACTTCATTTTGTTTTCTGTCAAATGCTGCGTTCCTGCCATCCTCTATTGAGGAGAGAAACTGTCACTTTATCAGTCACATAAAGTTTGATGTCTGAACAAGAGAATAACTTATGGGTAGTCTGTAAATAGAGACAAGTATGACTTGTTGCCTTTGTCGTCCTATGATGTTCATGACTCATATGCATCACAAGTCAAACAGTCATGTGTTTGCGCCTTGATAACTGGTGGCAGAGGAGACATGTTTATCAGCCTTGCTGGAAGGGAATATAAGTCCATCAAATAGGCATGGGAATTTGTGCATGTGTGTGTGTGAGTAAGTGTGTGTCCTGTTCACCACATTGCCAGGAAATCTCCACAGGAGGCAGCTTGTGGCACCTCATCCCATTTCAGTGATAATGCCATCATTGTCCCTTTGGACAGGGATGGAAATGAGCTATGCTCTGGCCTTATGGTTGACTTGCTGTCATAGTCAAATAAGGCTGTCTTTGTCCACCTTGGATCACCAAACCTATTGTTGATTTCCCTCTTCTATCATGTATGTGTAATGATTTTACCATGGTACCTTGTTTATGAAACATTAAGAGAGAACAGCAGCAATGTAGCAGTGTTCTTCTTTCTCTACAGCTCTAAACTGTATAACCTTTTAAAAGTGTTTGAAATCGCTGTAACACATCAACAGTGCTGTTTGGTTTGTGTAGGTGTTTCAGTTCCTCATGGCAAAATGGCACATCACAATAGGTTGATCACAGTTTTTTCACAAGGAAGTGGAGTTACTAAAGCTGACTTGGGAATGGCTTCTACTTGTGTTCTCCCCCCTGGCAGAAATGGCAAACTGACCTTGTGTCACCATTTTTGGATAAACTTCACACTTCCCAAAAAGCACTGGAAGGTGTGAAGTCATTTCATCTTCTGCTGAAATTTTTCACAGAGCCAGCTGGAACAAAAACCAAAACCAGAAAGTTGTCAAGTGGAAAGTCTTTGCTAGCCAGTGACTGATTGCTGCCCATTCTCATTTAGCAAACATCGCTTTCATTTATATCTCTATAACAAGTGAGCAATTCTTTTAACATCCCTAAGAATCAGATTCAGGATGAAGAGTCCAATTAAATCATAAAAACTGTCTTAATCAAACCCTCACTGCTGGCATGTTTGAGATGAGAGGGTTTTTTTCAGCAATCAACCAAAACTTTTTCTTTGTTGTAGTTAAGGTTGTTGTTAAGCAACATAGAGATAAGGGTTAGGGTCAGGTAAGGGATGTTATTTCAGGGCAACAAAAACCACATAGTGAGAAAGTCAACCTGGATTGATGGGTGAACATCTGATTTTAACACAAGAGATTAATCTTTTTTTTTTCATTTCAATGTTATTATTTTTAAAGCTTGACCATGATTGTTCCCTAACTGTAACCTAGTGTTTATTATTTCAACTATGGCAACAAAAGAAAGGCCCCTTAACCTTAATAAAGTAATAATATTAACGTAAACCACAATGTTTCCTAACCTTCACACAGTTCTTACATGAACAGAAACCATTCTTTGATATTTTTCTTAAATCAAAACAAACCATATAATGGTCATAAAGTAAGTTACAATGATTCGGATTATCCAGCATTCATTCTTCACTATACTTCCATCACTTTTCCTTCACACAATTAAGTGGAACACCACGAATATATACACCCTCATCCTCATTTTGTTCAAGCACAGAGAGAGAGGGGAGTGAGTGTGGCCATTCGGCACGGGTATAAACACATTTTGCCTTTAACGCGGTACAACAACACAACAAGTGAAAAATTGTTTCTTTCAAGGATAGTGACACCTTAATGTGAGCAGACATTCATTCTTCCGGATCAGTTGGGGTACTCCAACCAGCAAGGAGTCATAAACACAATGAATGAGCATGCATTCTCATTAGTTTTCCAAAGCTAACATGGCTAATGACATCTGATAAAGGACTTGGCCAGACCATATGGATGAGTGCCAAGAATTTGAGCTTTTTTTCCATTGTTAAACCCAGATGTACACTAAATATCTTGTGTATGGCATTGAAATTACAGGATATTTATAAAAATTACGATTTCTGAGCACTTAACTGTCCAAAACAGAAACTTTCTCAAATGACACTAAAAATCCTTTTTCACATGATCCCCTGATCTTCACCTGCTGACAAATCAGCAGTTGGTTTTTATGAGAGGGAAAAGTCGTGATGCTTTAATTTAAAAAGCAAAAGTCAATGATCCATATGATGCTGAATTCTGCTGCTGAATCATTTCATTACCTCTGCTGAGGAGGTTACATTTCCCCCTCAGTTGATCCAGTCAAAGGGGCAAATCTGGGCATTTTCTTTTAAAATCACATTACATAACATTGCGAGGGCGTATTTATGGTGGTGATAATTTGGTACAGATCCAGATAACAAAAATTCTGCCCTATGCATATTTGTACTCATTATTAATCATAAGAAACAATGCATATGGCACCAGCAGCATTTAGGAATGTTTACATCAGTATCTCATTCAACATGCAACATGCTTGACATAAAAACAAATAGCTATTGCAACCAAACAATAAGACAATTCATGCAGCCTAAGCATTAAAGACCATGAATAAATAAAGCTATAGTTATTAACAAAAGATTTGTAGGATTGTTTGGCCTTAGTGGAGGCATGTGCTCTATTAAGTGCCATTGTAGTTCTTAACTGTTTTCATGTATAAACAGTTACTTGTTGTTTGTCATTCTGTTGTGTTTTAACATCAGCAAAAGTGAATTTGAGTATACGGTATGGTTACTTTTTATTCAACAACCTGTGGTCTATTTCAGCATATGTTGACTCACAGTTGTAACCTTTGCAGCTGCAACATCAGAAAACACCTCCACATTTTAATACAGCAGAAGCACCACTGGTGGATATTGTGAACTTTATACATACCAGTGTACGTGTGTTGTTGGGAAAGTATTATTTTTCTCAGTTTTATTCTTTATATCACGCACTGTCATGGCCATAATTAAACAGACATGACACTGTGGTGCTATCATTAACACATGCTCCATTTCATAATGATTTCTTTATTTGCTTTATTTGGTGTTATTCAACACCACTATAAAAGAAGATCTTTCTTCAAAGATCTTTCAGTGTTTGATAATACACTTACACTGAAGTTTACAGTACTTATAAACCAACATTTGAACGAAAAGTCACTGGGCTTCAGGTCAGTTCACTAAATAACATTCCACAAAGAGAGGAGATTGTGTTTTTACAGTGACATAACAGGATAGACAGTGGGTGTTTTGTTGTCCCTGCTTGCACAGTTTAGTTACTTCTGAGCTAAAGTTTACTGTCTTGTGATTGGATTTGTAAAGAAGCAGAAAAGAAGGAAATGCATAAGAAGATGACTATACTGGGATTACACAAGTTATTATTACTAAAGAACACAATGTTTTCAGCCAATTAGCCTTCATCATTGTGTTGACACATTTATTCCGATTTCAAAGCAATGACAAGTTCATCAGGTGCCTATAATCAATTAGCCCTCTGCTGTAGCACTAGACCATTTAGAATGAAAATGCTAAAGTGCAGTGCAGTGTACTGCACTGGGAGTGTAAAATGGTGTAATAAAAAATGGGCCCAGCCACCAAACATGTGCAGTGAAATGTTATTTTGGTCATAAACGAGCCATTCTTCCTGTGCAAACATTCCAGTTAAAATTTATTTAGGAGTGTATTGCTGCAGCAACACTGCTATAATCAGAGATTAACAGCCACCCTTTGCTAACAATGCACATCATACTTTGAGGGGTTTTCATTGAGCGCGTCCACAAAATGTCTTTCTGTATGCTGTTGCTGTATGTTTGAGGTATACGTCTTCAATAATAAATCTTCAATGTGCAGCTCAAACTGTCTTTTGCTACTCTACTACCCAATGCATGACAGCACACAAAACTCAAAGCTGTTCAATATGCAACTGTTTGATTGCATTTTGAACAAACGCAAAATGAAAGCATGATGGGCTTTATCTCGCAACAAGAGGAGTGCTCTGAAGAATGTTTTTAACAGTGCTCACTTGTACTCATTCCAGTCCCATGCTATTTTCTCCCCTGACTAAACACCATGCAGCAGGGTGTAGGTCAAGACAGAGGCAGCAGATAAGAGGGACAGAGGAGAAGAGGGAGAATGGAGGAGGGATAGGAGGGCGTACTCCCTGACCACAGAGCACAATGTCTTATCTTGTCCTCTGTCCTCCCTGTTGTTATCTCCTGCACATGTACGTAGAGACTGTACACAGCTGTTTTCTGCCAGCAGAAATTGAAATAAGCATTGCCTGCTGTTTTATTCAAATGAAAGTGTTCCATCAGTTTTATCCATTATACTCAGCCAGAGTTGTAAAATAAGTCACATAAAATCAAAACTGCATACAGGCAACAGATATTTGAAAAAGCGGATGAAGTAAAAATCAAGATGTCACAGTGGCTCCAAAACATGTGGGATTTGGTGTGGCCAGCAGCAGTACACCTTATTTTAAAGGTCAGATTGTACAAAGCAATCTTGTTTGGCCATAAAGAAAAGTTTTTTTTCAATCTAAAAAGACATAAATATCATACAAAATATACAGTTTAAATGGTAACAAATACATGTAGCTTTAGTGCCCACTCACATTAAAAAGTGGCACATGGAAATCATTTTGCATCCATGTTTAATAGGTGGTGACATTGTGAATAGTGATACATTAATTCAGTTTGAGAAACTGACTGCAAAACTTAATCGCATATAATAATTACATGTTTATGTATTTTTGTTTTTGCAAAGGTAGTAAAAAATAATCCACCCTCCAAACGTTTCAGATATAAAGTATCGCTCTTCTTAGAGCCTTGTGCACATTGTTTGGGCATGTGGAGAAATCATAAAGGACAGGTCTGCTGTGCCTGTGGTTGCTAAGACATGACTGTACATTCAGGGGTGGTTCATTCATGGAAATGTGTTTGTCGACTCACAACTGACTGTCAACACTTTTCTGGAGTTTCTGGTTTGTACTCTAGACAGAGCAGTGTTACATAAAAAATAGCTAATACAATAACTTTCTCTATTTTAATCCCTGTCCGGGTCAGCACTGTCAAGATGTCTTGCAAATGTTGATGAAGTAAATTTCCCAAAATTAAAGTTCAGCAATAACTTGCTCCTTAAATCTATTGATCACAATGAGTCTGCTGAAAAGTCAAAATTTTTTATCATCCAATTATGTTATTCTCTACTCCTATAGTTTCTGTAGTCGATAAATATAACTGTACTGTTTACTGCAGTACACATTTATTGGATAATATTCATATTTACAAAATGTTTGTACATGCAGTTCAGGTAATCAGTATCTGAAAATGTTATTTGACAGTTTCTTGCAAAGGATGGATATTGTTAAGGATATGTGACAGCCGCCTTTTGGTTTTTATTCTGTATCCCCTGTTTTTGATTCATGGTTTCAAATGGCAATATCCAGGGATGAGCCTAGAGTGGATCTTGGATAAGCCTCTAGCCTTTGGCTTAGGTTCCCACCCCCACCTCTCTAGTGCTCGGTCTCTCACTATTTCCTCTTCTCTCTCTCTCAAACAGACACACTCACACACACACATATACAGGGACTCCAAAAGCACTGCAGACACTTTGCCAATTTAATAAAGAAAGACTTTGTCATGCGTATCTCTCCCACAGCTTCCTGGCCAGAGTGACAACAGTGTGGGTGAGTGGAAAAACAGGAAGAGGACAGGCTGACTATAGGCAGCTTCAGTGGGCAGCCGATTGGTCTGCGTGTTTATGTGTGTGTTTATGTGTGTGTGTGTGTGTATGTGTGTGTGTGTGTGTGTGTGTGTGTGTGTGTGTGTGTGTGTGTGTGTGTGTGTGTGTGTGGACTGAAGCTTGTGCTTGTGTGTATATATACACCATATGTGTTAACCTGCTAAGACATGTGCTCACCAGGACATTCAGTTGGGATGGTGGTGTCACACTGATAGGTCTCCCCAGTCAGGAAGGAGAACTAGCTGTTTCCTGGTGGGGACATGAAGCCTTTAGCGCATGTGTAGGAGTGGGATATGGCTCTACCATAATTCCCTGTCCAACTTGAACAAACTAATCTTTTCTGGTAATTTGTGTGAGTTTGATATATATCAAAATTACACAGGTACATACTGCCTCCAGGAAATAGCCGTGTACCCACACTCTAACACTGACAAAGGCTTTTACCTTTTCCCGCCCACTCGCCTTTTACATGCTACCAAACGCTGGGCTCAACATTTCCTGTACATGCCAAACTGCAGCCCGTATGCCAAAGAATGCCAAAGAGATTGCTCGAGAGCTTTGGGGCTCACTGGTTCATTTATGCACCACAGCCAGAGAGCAGACTCAGTGCTTGTTAGGTTGTTAGCCTGTGGATATTAGCCTTGATTCCTGCTGTCTGCAAACTTTGGGAAGACCTGAGTTACACATTTTAAGTGCCTGTTAGTGTTCATAAATGTTTTACATTTTAATTTCATTTATTGTCTTTGGGCTATTTTTTATTTCCATTTTATGACAACACATACAGTATATACAAGTTGTTATAGATGTATTTATTTACTGTAAAAATACTCTTACTTTTTGATCTCACTCTTAATACTTGTACATCAAGAAGTCCGCTCCCGGTATATACTGAAAGAAAAAACACAAACCATTAATGGACCTCATGATGGGAAGACCAATGGATAACGACCACAGGGGGAACCTTGCTCAGACACAGAGCTTTTGGGGAGAGTCAATAATGCATGATTTGTGTTTTCTTGGTAGTTCAGCATGATTGCTTTCCAGAATGTGCCTCTGGGGGAAGAATATTTCTGAAAATGTACAGATCCTTGAACTGCTATTGAATACACTTGAAACGATACAAGCTTTTAAAACTTAGTTGGGCTTGTATCACTACCCCCAAGGCCAAAGGTAGCCTGTTCTACCCTGTATTTTGGCACGTGAACAGACCGCCACTGTAATTCTGCAATATTTTCCTCAGTCACCCACACTTTCCCTCCTAATTATTTTTGCTGCTGTCAAAGACATTGTAACCAACTGCTTGAATACTAACTGTGTGTCCAAATAGATTTCGGCTGTGAGTGAGTCATTTGGTAAATATAGGGAGTGACAGCACTGACTCTCAATTTGGACTCAGCTGTTTAGCAGTCTACTTGGAACACACAAACACAAGAACATGATGACAGACGTGTGCACACACACATACACAGCTGTCAGTGGCTTGGGTGTTCAGCGAAGACATTTGAATCGTGCACTGTGTACATGTAGCAGAAACTGCGGCGTGCAAACATGGCATGACATGAGACCTTGGATTGAAAATAGGTAATTTCTTAGGTTGTACAGCATTTCAACTGCCTCAAGTGTTATTGCACCAATGTATCAGTAGATGAGACCTGCTTTAGCTTGACAGCCATCGAGGTTCCCCAGATGGTGAACAGAGAAATGAAATTATGGCCAGAACAATCCAGATCATTACTGTCCACAAAAGGCTGTTAGTTCCTGGTGTTTTTATGAGACAGAGCTACAGTCACAGCTGCCTTACAGATCACTGTCATATTTACACCTTGAGATTTATTTTAGAGAGCTAAACCCGGTCTGAATGCCCCTACCCCCTGTGTGTGAAAGAAGCAGGTATTAAGGCCATAGGTACATGTGTGTGCATGTGTATGGGCGGGTACACAATTCTTGGCTGCAAGTGTGTGCATAGGTGTTGCGGGGGAGAGTGTCACAGGGTGCTTTAGCCCTGCCACAAACACAACTCCTCCTGACATCTGTGAGTCAATTAGCTGACTGAAGAGAAAACATCCCTGCCCCCTCTTTCCCACACCCTCCCTTCCCTCCATGCATCCCTTCCTCCACCAAACAACTCCAACCAGCCAGCCAGCCAGCCAGCCAGTCAGGCAGCCAGTTAGGTAGTGTTGCATAGCAGCTCCTGTCTGCCCTGGCTGGTGTGAGGCACTGGGGGGAGGGGCGCTAGTCAGGGCCGGGGGGTGGGAGGGTAGTGGGGGTGATGAGGTTGGATGTCAAGAATGTGGCTCATGGTCTGCTCTTTTGTGTATTTTGTGCAAGATGAATAGGCCCATGGCAGGCTGGGGTGCTAGTCGGCCACAGTTCCCTGTTGATTTGTGTTGGAAAAGCCTGAAGGCCCTGGCCTGCCCCTCTTGAAATGAGACAGACGGATAATGAAGGCTGCTAGGTGAACAACTTAAACGCCCACTGCATATAGACATAACTATTTCAATGTGTTATTTCCTCCTTGGCTCATTCTTGTCCCAATATTGTGTATAGTTTCATTATCTCTCTTCTCTTCTATGTATCTCTATCTCTCTGTCCATGCCTCCCAGAGCCCTCTATCAGGACAGTTATTGTTTGCTAAGCTGGTGTGGGGGCTGTTCTTTTTTGTGCCTAGTGCATCCCATATTCTGTTACCTTATTCATCCCCAATGCCCTCAGTGTCCTGAGGCTACCGCTATGGAAATACGTATGCTTCAGTCACATTGCTAATTATTTAAGAGTCGTCACCTCATTAACAGTGTTGGGAGATAATGAATGATTAATAGGTCATTCTTCACATCGTCACTGTGTTCTCCCACTCTCTCCCACACCCTCCTTCCATAAAAGCTACTTGTTTGACAGGTTGAGCTTGCTCCTGTTGTCCATTTAGCCTGTGCATCCCCCACACTCCTACTCTGTATGTGCATGTTCTTCGAGGTAACTTGAAACGTCATCAATGGCTGTAAGACAGGAAGTGCAGTGAAGGGGACATGATTAGTGTTTGTGTCGACGATGATCCCTCAGGCTAGTAGATGCTGACGAATGGTGTTGCCTGGAAATGCAGGCAATGGGCTTGTGGTGCTGACTGTAAATGACTGACACAGCTTGGTAATGAGCCAGGACTGGATACGTGAAACCAAGGAAAACTCCAATGGTGTTTGTATAGCTTGCATCAGGTCACCACTGGAGACAGTGAACACCTGCAGGCACTAATACCACTTATCATGTCTTTGCTATCATGATAAGTATACATTCAGCTGTTGCAGGGAAGTTGTTTCAGTGGCTATCTGGTGCCTCAGACATCCTCCCACTGTCTTTTTCAGCTAACAGGAACTTTGCATTCTTTCAGACATTATGACAACTCTTTTCCTTCTACCAGTCAAAGCCTCAGTATAAACTTTATATTTTAGGTCATAGGACATGCCACCTGACCTGGTCTAAAGGTAAAAGCATTTAAGCCTGTTACAAATGGCTGCACTCACAGATGTGAGCAAAAAAGTTAAAAAAAGGCAAAAAAAAAAAAAAAAAGTATAAAAAATGCTGTATATAGATGACACGATTGTGAACTGGTCTGTTTCGAGAAACCACAGGGAATTGTCAGACGGAGCCCCCACACTTCCACGACTCTGCTGTCAGAAATGCTGTTTCAGATGCTACATATCAGACAATTTGACAAGCACATTCTTTGAAGCATGCTGAGACCCTTAAGGCATCAGTAGAGGGAACATTGCACTGTTAACCTACACTGGAACGGTGACTGTGTCTCACCTCTCTCTATGACAACAGGATTTTCATGCTGTCTTTGAGTGTAGCCATTCAGAACAACTATAAACACTTTTGCCCTCCAACGTGTCATCCAACCATTACAAACCGGTTCAATTGGATCATGCCCCCAACCTTTTAGTGTGGGACTGCATTTATGTTGCATATTGTTTTATATTATATTGTCCAGCCAGAAGGACTGACCTATGATTCCATTATTATATTGCATGAAAGCAAACCAACAAAGAACCATCAAACATAGACTGAAGTCCATAGGAAGGACTATGGTCAGTCAGTGTTCATTTGGTTTTACATGGAAAAAATAACGAAAGTTGTTGGAAAGCTCCTTTAATGTGGCACTTTCTGACTACGCCTGCCCCACCGAATCACTACTTTCTCTCAGGCCTCACCCCCACTTGTGGCCTCAGGTCTACGAGTGGCAGTTACTGCACTCCCCCACCCACTTTTGCAAAGTCCCTCACCCACTTCTTCCCCACGGTATGTTTGAGTCAGACCCTCCCCCACTCCCCCCCCCCCCACCCGTTAGCCTTGACTCAGGCTTATTGCCCTCTTTCAGCTGCTTGGCTGAACAGTGACTGTTGATTGGTGGTTGAGATGGAGAAGGAAGCCTTGGGAGTATTTATAGAGACTAGAGACTCTCTCATTTACCAGAACAATAACAACCTTCCCCCACACCAAGAGAGACAGAGGCAAACTGACTTTTGGTTTCACATCTCAGGGGAAATGTGCATACTAGGACACACTTTGTCCTGCTGAATAAGGTGGCTGTCCGTTCTCCGTCGATGCTGTGTGACAAGGACAGGAGAATATGCTTTTTTAAAATGTAGCTGTTTAGTTCATAGTTCATTAATGTCTTGGACTGAGAGAAAACTCCTGAGATTCTTTGAAAAGTGTGTTGCATGCATTTGTATTTGGACATTTTCTATCAGTTTGGTTTACTCCATTGAGTGCAACAAATGACAAGTACCAAATTCAGAGATCACTACAATCAGAGGCAGAAGAAATTAATAGTTCAATGTATTATACTGTATATTATATTTACACCAGCACTAGAGCCCAAATAATTACTATGTATTAAAAGTGAGTATTGGCTTTATAAGATAGGAGTCAACACACTGTATATCAGGAATGGTTGTCTGTACTGGTATTTTCAGTACTTACTCATATAGTTACACCTCCATAAACCCCTATGTCAAGCTATAAGGGTTGATGCACTGCAAACATCGACGGTCATTACTGGCAGAAACTGTGCTGGAAGGATTAGTTAGGTAGGATTGAGTCAGCTGGTTTTAGATCAGTAGCTATTAGTTGTTGGTGACAGAGATTAAAGATGACTTGAGTGATTACTGCAGTATCTGCTGGTAGATGATTACTGTAGTCCATAGTGTGAAGCGTAGCTGTCCATCTAATCTCCCCGTTCTTGCATGATAAGTCACTCAGCACAGTCTGCCGAACGTAGAAAAAGGTATTAATACACAGAGCAAATGCAGTGACACACGTACAGGGTTTGGTATAAAGCACTGCAGGAAGAGCTAATATTGTAATTAAGCAAACTAAACAAAATCACATTGTGAGGACAACTTCAAGTACGTTTTAGTAATGAAACCAGAAACTTAGTTGTCATGTTTTTCTCCTTTGAACCAAACTTCAATTATGTTCAATAAAAAGGGATTTTGTGTATTATGGTGTATCATTTTGTTTCTACTTGTTTGGAGAATAGATATACAGGATATCATACAAGGGGGGTAAGTATCTATATTCAAAACATAATAAATATAATGATTTAAAAGTATCAAACATTTCCTCTGTATTCTGTTATCTAAACCTATCCAAAGATTCAGGACATTCGTAGAGAGCAATGCAATGACCTGGCCCGTGACAGAAGCAACACCTTTTGAGAAAGTGTTCATCTTGTGTACAAGCACAACAATTCACATGCACTGCTGACACAGATCTCTTCTATCATTATCTCTGATTGGTATGTACACGTGGGAAAAACTAAACAAGTTAGCTTGTTGACTGGCTGCCAAAAGGAACATTTTGCTCTACAATTTCCTTGTTTGTTGGTTGTCACGTTTCTTAAAACTTCTCCTCAAACCAACTTGCTTACCTAAGTTGGTTGTCAGTGCATTACTATACACTACTTCTCCACTGGGTGCTTTTGCTCCAAGTGGCCCCTCCATACACTCTCAGACACTGTTGAGGGGCAATGAACACTGGCCCCTGCAAACTGTCTGTCAGCCACTATGAAGTCTGAGGTGGACCGGCAGACAGCAGGAATAACATGCAGGTGTGATGCAGTATGAAGTATGAAAATTGTTGTTACCAAAAGTAGGTGTTCATCAAAAAGGTTGTTCTGATTTGCTGAGAACATGATGTGACTACTTTGTTATCCTGTTAGCGGTTGAAACCAATTTGAAGTCAACACCTCATGCAACAGCATCTTCATTGTATATTTACAGCATGGCACATGGATGTGTCCAAGCTCTTAATGAAAGCAACGCTTACAGCCTATTGCTCCTGTAAATGCAGTCGCATGAACTCTCTCACTTTTGCCCTTTTTCCTTGAAATACAAACACAAATGCCCACTTGCACATAAGCATAGTAATCAATACATGGCTTAAGGCAAGGTGTGTAGAGGGTCCTCCCCTAAAGTCTGAAACATACACAACATATATATAAAAAGTCAAACAGACAGGGACAGGACTGCAGTGTATCCTCCATCTAATTACAACAACACAATGGCTATATAATTACAAAATGCATATCTTCCACCACAATCATTGCTAATTGGAATTTCATGCAAATCTTGGGTTTTAAACAGACACAATAATGTGAATGGTGAGCTCCAGAAGGTTCGGGCATGCTGCCTGTGCTCTTTAATGCAAATGACACTGTTATGAGTTTTTGGCCCTGGGATAAAACTAAAGACTATTTTGATGCATTTTAAAATGCTTGTTTGTCATACGGCTACAGGCAGCAGTAATCTTACACAGCAGACATGCTCCACTAAAAGAATGTTCATCACACTACAACAAAAACTTATGTTGATTCTATGTTTTGTTTGGACTGACTGGCTGGGCAAGTTTCTCAGAGAGTACCTTCACCTGGGAGTGGCTTATTAACACAAGCCTAAAGTGGCCGGACAATGTCAAACAATGACAAACGCCTGCCAGCGGTTGCCCATTTATAGACAAATTCCCCCGACAATAGATTGACTCATTCTCCCAAAGTGGTTCCATTCATTTGCAATTGCAGGCAAGAGGCCGTCATCCTGAAGTGGCCAATCAAGAGACACGTGCATCTGCAGAGTGGAGGTGCAAACACACACACAGAAGGACACGCACACACACATAGCAGCATACATGCACGCCTGCATCCATAGTCCATACACGTAAACGAGGAAAACACACATCATCCATGCACAGCAGTGGTTACACTGCTGCTGCAGCCAGTGTGGCCTAGAATAGCACACAGGCTACATTCCTCTGCCCTCCCTCCACTGCCTGGCTGAGGCGAACGCACAGCAGACTGGTGGGTCACATGGACCAACAGTGATCTCAGTCATCCTGGAGATGAAGTGTGCATGCACATACCAGGGCAACACTCTTGCTACACCACACCACACACACACACACACACACACACACACACACACACACACACACACACACATAGGCCAAATTGATAAGTAGGTGCTGCCAAGTTGGAAACAAGAATTTCTACTCCAATGTTATGGAGTTTGACACTCACTGTCATATATAAGCATCCATAACAATAGACAAAAGACAACAAAAAATCTATCTATCTATCTATCTATCTATCTATCTATCTATCTATCTATCTATCTATCTATCTATCCCTTACATTTACTAATTCAAACACAGCAGCAGTTACTTATAAAGACAAACAAGATGTCCAAATATTCTTTCAAAAAGAAACAGTGGGGAGGAGGATATTTAAATTGGCTACTGTGTCACAGCTCTCCAATAGCCCCCCCCCCCCCCCCCCCCTTTTTTTTTTTTTCTTCTTCTTTTTTTCTACGCCCATGCACAATTATATTAAGTAGGGCCAATAGGAACAAAGAAGAGGCAGGACCGAGGCTCCACCTCTCCCCGGCTGCCTTCCTCTGAGCTTTTTAGATGTACATAATCCCTGAGTTGACCCAGAAAATAGGCAGTCGTTTCAAGATCTGATGCGGCAGTCTTTGTGCACACCGTCCCCGCTTGAGCATGAAGCGTAACCCTGTGGAATACATACTGTAATTCAGAGGAGCTTTGCCTTTGCAGGGGATAACTGTTTGAAAAAGACAGGAGCTGAAGCAAGTCGCGCAACTTTGTGAAAACGTAGCGGATACGGGTAAGGGATTGATTTATACCGAGTTTATTTTATTTTTAAATTAATTAATTTATTTCTCTCTTCTGGTTGGAGAAATTGGGGTGGGAGGTTGGGGGGGGGTCTGTGGTGGTCTCAGGGACTGCTGCTGCTGCTGCTCCATTGTTTGCATTCCCCTGTTTCAAACTCGAGATTAACCCCCCCCCCAAAAAAAAAATAAAAAAATTTAAATTTAAAAAAGAAGAAGAAGAAAAACACAGGATAATATCGCTCCACAACATCGAGGGTAAACGGTTGAATTACAAAGCATTTAAACAAACCGAGACCATGTAAACGGAGAAACCCGAAGCCTTTGTTGGGATTCTCTGCCTTGTTAGAAATGTGGTGATTCAGCTCTTGGGGAGATGTTGCATGATGTCAGTGTTCTTTGTTGCAACCTTACGTGCGTAAAATGTAACAGATTTTTCCCCCCCCCCTGCCTCAGCTGACATGCAACATAGATGGGATTTAAGCGATCTAGTACGCGATGCACGCATTTCTTCCCCCCCTCCTCCTCCTCCGTGTTTTGTCGATCCCCTCCTGCTGTAAAATGCACCCAAACAATGTACGTTAACCTGTAATTTCAACCTGGGCGTTCATACCTTGGCACAAAGAGGGGAGGTTGTGGGACTAAAATTGGTGTTCGCCAATAGGCTAAAGCAGTCTTGCAGATATTTTTTTTTTTTTTTTTTTTTTTTTTGCAGAAGCGTTTTCGTTGGATTAACGTGAGGTGGAATTGTGACATTAAAAGGAAGGAGGGGGAAAAAAAATCTTTGTTTGTTTCTTTTTTTTTTTTAATGAAGGTGAGGCGTGTGGTCACCAGAAATGAAGGCAGGGTATGACATTGGTTTGGAGCACAGCAATGTACATTAAACATGGCAACACTAACAGCATTGTTGTGTATCTTAACCAGTTTAATACCTGTTCATGTGGTCAGTTGAATATTTGCATGTCATGCAAGCTTTTGCCCCGATGCACACTCTGTGAATTGCTGCTACTGGATCCAATCATCTTGTTTGCTCCTTGCATTGTCCTAACAGTGTCTCCTCTCTGCTCATAGACAGGAGGCATGGCAGACCATCTGATGATGCCCATGAATCACAGCTCAGCGGGCGCCAGTCTCCACGGTTACAGGATGGGCATGAATGGTGGCCTGCAGGCAGGTCACCAGCAGCATGCCAACCAGCAGGGCATGCGGGCGCTGCCCAATGGCCAGATGCTGCACTATGGTGGTGCCCAGGCCAACATGGAGACTGCCATGAGGCAGCGGCAGGGCATGGTGGGTGGACCCATGAATGGACAGCTGAACGGGGCTCAGATGGGTCACCACCAGATGACCTCTGGTAACATGATGTATAATGGCCAGCCCCAGCAGCAACAACATCACCCTCAGCAGCAGCATCACATGCACCCACAGCAACACCAACAACACCAGCAACAAGCCCAGCACCCACAGCAACAGCAACAGTTCATGAACGGAGGGTTAACGTCCCAACAGCTCATGGCCAGCATGCAGCTGCAGAAACTCAACACCCAGTACCATGGACACCCACTGGGGCCAATGGGTGGGAACCACATGGGGCCCACGACCCAGTACCGCATGAACCCGGCCCAGCTGGCTAACATGCAGCACATGGCTGGGCCAACGCTGGCCCTGAACGGCATGGATGCGGATATGATCGACGAGGAGGTCCTGACCTCGCTGGTCATGGAGCTGGGCTTGGATCGGGTCCAGGAGCTGCCAGAACTCTTTCTGGGCCAAAATGAGTTTGACTTCATCTCAGACTTTGTCAGCAAACAGCAACCCAGCACCGTTAGTTGCTGAGAGGACCCGATTTGCAAAGGGGCACAAACGGACACAGAAGAGTGAGAATTGTCCAGGATGGTTGAAGGGTGCTCATCTCTTCACTTTTTATTTCGCGAGCACCTCCCTTTACAACTAAACCAAGTTGCAGCACAGGGTGCACAGAAGAGAACTCTGGATATCCACAGTGAATGCACAGTGTTTGAGTCTCACACATGCTAGTGGCCAGAGGGTGGCTGGCTGTAAGGCCCAGTTCCACTTCTCCCATTTTCCTGGACATGAATGTAATTAAGAAATGCTGAAATTCTTAAAAGCCACTCTGAACAATGCTATGACACTGTGTAGCCTCGAAGCTTGGACTCCATGACAGTAAAAAGGTGTATTTATTTATTCCTATCTGAGAGAACTGATATAAAGAACAACCACCTTCTCCATTTTCGGGAACCAAGTGGCTTTAATATTTTTTTTTCTAAGTAGGATGGGGGAGGAAATTAAATTCAAGTTCTCTGCTCATGATTTTTTTTCCCACTCTATTTGGCCTAGTATTAAAAATAAGCTCAGATGACAAGGTCATCTAAAAAAGAGTCTGAATTTTCTATCACAAAAGTCAGACGCGAAAGAAGTACAATGGTATCTCATTTGAATGGGAGTCTCATCCAGATTTTAAAAATGGTTCACTTTTGTTAAAGTGCTGCCTTTTTAGATGTGATGTTCTCGAAATTCTCCTGCTTGTACTGTATGAAGCTGTATAACTCCAACATGTCCACACTGTTGTGTTCTATTGGAGATGTAGAACCGCCTTAATCACGCAGATTCTTATTTATTGGTTGTTTATATTGTCCCCTTTTTGTGGTCAAGATTGGGGGGGGTCTTTGTGAAAGGGGTTTTGAGGATCAATAAAGATGGCCTGGATAGAAGTGTGGCCTGCTTTTCCATTCATTGCACAGTTCTTCCCCGGGGCAGTGGCGCTAGCTCTAAGTGCTAAGGTTAACCTGTGGGTGAAGGGAAACCTTGGTTTCTTGAAAGTCTGGGATGGAAATGTTTAAACAGATGCAATATTTATGCCTTTTGAGAAAGATATCTACTCTATGTCAAACCTCCTGGGTTTTCAGGAGACTATCTTTTCCTTATTTTGCCATTTTTGTCTCAGACAAGCCACAGTGTCACTCATAAGAGCATGATTGACATATGGCCATAATTACATGTTTTTCTGTTGGTGAGGAAAAGAGCAGCTGTATCATGTCAGGATGCATCTGATATGGCATTGCAGGTAGTGATATCCAAATGGGATTTACTGTAACCTTTATTTCTTGGTGATTAGCTAAACAATTGCTATGCACTGACATAAAGGGCGGTGAAAATATTTCTGCATAGGTTTATGGTCCTAAAAAAACAGCATTTGAATAACACTGGTCTCTCTATAGCACCTCAAACACTTGTTTCTTTGCTGTGTGTAGAGTAATGTGAGTGTGTGTGTGTGGTTGCGGGTGGTGACCAAAGAAAGCCTACCTTGATGGGGGTTTAACTGACTTAAAGCTTGTAAGCTCTGACTCAAAGACAGCGCTGCTTTTTCCCAGGTCAACTAGTGGATGGTCATATAAAAATAGACTATTGGCTTTAAAGAATAACTTTGAACAAGTGACTTATGCAAATTCAAAACAACCCCTCTCCAGTTTATGCCACAGCCAGTTGGAAGAGTAAAACAATTTTCCCTTTATAATTGCATTCATTATGAAATGAGGGTAAAGAGATTCTCCGCAGTGGCTGAGTTGGTTGGATTGTTTTGTGCCTGCGGGCTATGAAAATGCTTGATTGAGGTCATGTTGGGAATGTCACCACCACATTTAGCTTTTCACATTGTCAACAAAGGCATCTTTAGCAGCATCATGAGTAACAAGGGGAAAATGAGAGCATGTTGTTTGAAACCAGGAATAGTGTTCGCTGATTGCTCAATTTCTGAGTCAACTCTGCTCTTAAAGCAGCCTTATCTATTTCCTATTTATCCAATTGTGTAAAAGGCAGATGAGTTGAATTTGAAACATGCTATCGCAGATGATCCAAACTGAAATATGCTGCCCTGAATATGGGCTTGCTTCAAGTAACAAAGACTTGCTTAAGGGTGTGTGTGTGGGGAACTTCTTGGCTTGATACTGTCAAGAGAATGGCTCATAAGTAGGCCAACAGCATTGGCACAGTGCTTAGTAACGGTTGTGGGTCCCTTGCCCAGTACCAATCTGGTGAGATGGTCTTCTGGTGTGTGGCACATGGGGCATGCTGGCACACTGTCAGAACTGTGTCTCCTCATATATCTCATAATTGTATGCTGCACTGTGAGCTCCTTGTTTAGCCCCAATTAAATGCAGAGGTTTTGTTTCTTGATTGTGACTCCATAGACGAACGGCTAACTCTGCCAAACAGCCCTGTTTGCTCTCCCAATCCCTTGTTATGACTGCCGCCTGCCTCTCAGAGGCCAGTCTAGACGCAGGCTAAGCAGGGTGGGACACTCAGAGACGTTTACAGTTACTTCTGTTTTTCTTACTCTATCGTTTTCAGCCCACCCACAGCAACTGCTCAACACAAGACAGTGTCTTCCTGTGGCAGCTTGCTGTTTTCTCAATTTAAGTCAGAGACCAAAAGCCACATTGTGATAGAGAGGCAGACAGGCAGAGTGAAAGAGACAGAAGATAAGAAGGAAGAGAAAATGCTAGGATTTCTCCAGTTTACAATCAGAAATTAGTTGGTGGGATTTTTTTTCTTTTTTTCAACTCTTCGGGGATTTCTTAGCTGGGTTTTCCCACAACACTCTTATGATTCCATTGAAAACCCTGCAATAAACCTTGTGTTAGGTATTCAAAACCCAATCCAAATTACATTCCTCTCTTCTGCCCCATATCTGCAAATGAATTGTATATCTCTCTATGCATTGAGTGCTGTCTAGTTTTCTCCTCCCAGGCTCTGGTCCAGCTGGTGCCAAGCCTGAGCTCATGATAATCTCAGGCACTAGCAGCAGTAACAGATAGGTGGTCATTTGCTGTTGTCACGCATGGCCAGGTCTTCACTTGCACACACACACAGCATCAGCACACAACCTGATCAAACAGGCAGACACGAATACCTCAGTATCAGTGTGGAGCCAGGGGAAGATAAAGGATTTATGTCTCAACTCTGGTCATTGTGATCCTTACACCCACACCTACAGTGATTGTGCTGGATCTGTTATTGGTTGAATGAGGAAAGTCCACTAGTCAAAAGGTATAAAAAAAAAAATACTCTTATTGTGCTCAGTGTGTCATTTTGAAACAGTGCATCTAAACTGACTGTTGCCTCTCAATGGCGTGCTAGTATTGAGATTAAAAAAAAAAAAAAAACATGACTTCAAGAATCCCCCTGGTGTGAATAACTGTAGAGCAAAGAGTGAAATTTGCAATTAAAGTGAGAATCAAACAAGTTTTCCAGGTGAGAGGATGAGTTAAGTGATGACAACCAGGGGCATGGCTCTGTCTATGTGTGAATATTGTGTAAAGAGTGTGCATGTTTCAACTTGTCTGCTTTAACAAGAGAGTTTGGAGGTTTTTGCCATGTTTTGTGTGAACTTTGTGTGTGTGTGTGGCTATGTGTAAGAGTGTGTGCTGGCAGGGGGTAAATAAACAGCAGATCCCTCAGGGCAGGGTTCATTCAGTGGACATGTTGCTCAAGCCGAACTTCCCGATTTTCGAGTTGAACAGTCACCTTGTATCTCCAATTGCTCTTATTGGACACTGTTCTTCCCTCCCCTCGATCCCCCACAGTAAAAAACAAAAAGGAGTGAATGCATCGCGGATATTTCAATGCAACAGGCCTCCAGTGGAAAACATCAGTTGTTGCACTGTTGGATTCTGCTCCTGGGCTTTTTACTAAAAGCTCAGTAACTCAGCTTGTAAGCAACAAAACCCTTCCTCTTTTCCCACATGAGCAACAAGCACTAATCACATCACACTTTCTTTCCTGCAGCTGCATAGTTTAGCTGTGTCTCATTAATTGTTTTGTTTTTCATGCAAATTCTGCAGAAAGAGGCTTTTAAATGCAGCTATGTACCTTGTGCATGAAGCCTCCAGAGGTAAGTGGCTGATTCTGGCATGTCGGGGCAGGTGACACAGACGTTGCCTAGTGACTGGCAACTCCTCCTCTGACCCCCCTCCCCAAATCTGGGGTTGAACGGTTTGCCAGCGCTTTGAAGTAAAGGGGAGGGTGGGGGGTGTAAATAATTTATTTTCCTGCACACGTCTGACACTTCTCCGTCGAGGCAGCTGAAACACATCGAGGTGTCCCAACAATGTCTAAAGGTGGTAAATATTTAAGGCCTGTGTGATTTACACAGTTGAACCAAACTGAGCAGGGCTACAGTTTCGCAATACTGGCAGAAAGTAAACCCTGGTGTCAGCACATACCAAGTAAAGATTTTAGATAACATCCCTTGTTAAAATCTTATTTGATGTCTGTTTTGCTTTATAGTCTTTTAACTGCATGGATTACCAGATGGAGTTTTTTTTTTTTAATTTAATGATACAATTCAAACCAATTCAGCTGTAGAAATAATCTGAAATTGCCTTTCAAACTACTTTATTGTTTGGCACTGCAATGTGTCAAAACCTGCCAAGCAGATTACAAAGAAATGCTTTTAACATTTAACAAGGAGTTGACACTGTAACAGCAACTCTTGTATGATGTGATACCATCTAAATAAAAGATGTGAAAACAATATTACATATTTAGAGCTTAAAATGTTACATTTTTGTTGACACTGTGTCACCAAGGTGTTAAACCAACTGAGGTGTTCGTCTTATTACACCTTACGGTAAAAAGTAATGTAGGGTTGAATCTGACAGTACCAAACTAGATTGAACGTTATAAGCTTCACTTCACTGGATTGTGTATGTTGTAGAGAAGTATATCTGATTGTGTTCAGCTCCTGTACTCGCAATTTAATTTAACGCAAGCTGGAAAATTGTTCAGCTCAGCTCAGCCCAGGAGAATTACAGGTTCGTAGGTTAGAAAAGAGGGAAACAGAATTAGTGCAGGCTATGTTCTGTACACAGTGTCTTTGTGAGCAGGGCTTTAAGCCTGCGTGCTAATCTGGTGACAGTGGCAAGCACATGCTACCAAAGACAGAGTAACAGGCCATAGGCTGGGGGTGGAATTAATACAAGAGAGTAGTTCTTGTCAGGCTTTACAAGTGTTATCCTGCTGGGGAAATCTACATGTCCTGCAAAAGCAGCATGTTTATGCCAAGAAAAATCATATGCATTTTGACTGTTTATGCCAGCGACTCATTTTCATCCATATATTTGTGTTCGTCCATATGTTAAAGTGTGATTTCTGCCTTTTTTTGCACGCACTGATAGATAATACCCACGCTAACATGTGACGGGTTTTGCCTTGCAGGAAAATCCTGACATTAGCTGGCACACACCATCTGTAGACAGGGGCAAGAGAGGGTGACTGTCAGGGTGAGGGCTGTCAAGACAGTTGAGAGAGTTCTTAGTAGTTTATCGGCCAATAAAAAAAATCACCAGAGACTACCAAGCGAAGCAGGTCGGCAGCCTCATTTATGGAGGTGATGAAAGTGATTAAAATCAAATTAGATTTTAGAATAATCTGACAAAAACACAAACAAAAAGGCAAGACGCTTTGGGCCCAGTTCCCTCAGATGTCATGGTTCCTCTGGGATGTGATCCCATTTTCTTTTTTCCCCTCGTTATGTAGTAAAGAAATCTCTTTAATTTGCATTGAAAATACTATAATGAGCCTTCAACAGTGGCAGTTAGTCTCTCATCCTGTGCGCTCTGCTTTTGAGACGTATGCACTTTGTACACGATCAGAGAAAATGTGTTGCAGACCAGGACTCTGCAAAAAAATGATCCACTGTTGAAACCGACACAGAAATTCAAATACAATTCATTTGCTTCTGAGGCCTCAGGGCTTCGCAGGACCCTCTCCGGAAGCACCTCAACTGGCAGCCCAAAGGCATGCTGGGAAGTTTGGGAAGTTGGAGAGAGGGTGGTAGTCAGAGCACTTTATTTTTGTGACTGTTTTTACTGTGTCCACACGTGGCTGCAGAATGCAACATGCCATGCTGGTTTTGCACACTGGCATGTTTATGCTATCACACCTGAGGCACAAATTGTGAAGCAGTTTTTTCTCACAGTTTTGACTGATCTGCAAGCCCGCAAAACTTCCTTTCATACATACTGAAACTGTCTCGCTGCTTTATATGGTATATGACTGTTGGGGCAAAGACAGTGGATGACTCAGGAGCTCTGCACAGTAATGTTGGTAAATATCGAGGGTAGCATTTCCCTAAGGTGTCTAGTACCACTGCATTGTATGTCACAGCAATGATAATCTGTCCTGATAGTATGTTTTCACAGAACCCAGCAAATGATGTTGGATATTCACCTTATTACTTAGAGACCTCTGCTCGCTGCCCTATCAGCAAAACAAGAATGGCTGCTGATAAAAATCCCACTTTAGTGTTAAAACTCACCTCACAACCTTCACAAACACAATATGTGGCACGAGGAACTGTTATTTCTATAAATAGCACTGGTTTCATGCACAACACTTGGCTACTATTACACATCAACAAGCACAGGCATCAGCCGTGAGCTCTGAGCGTGTCACATGTGCCTGGGCATAAAACACAAACACAGCACAGACTATGCATGTGTGTTATATGCTCATGCACACACAGGCACATTCACAGTCATCCATGTCAGTTAGAATCAGTGGGTTTGGTCAATGTTTTCAGCCCAACGTGTTGTGTTTTCCTGTTTTCACTAGAAGGATGTGGTTAAATTTTTTTCTGTCTTGGGCTGAGTTGCTTCGGCAGACACAAGTAATTTTTCGCCCACAAGCCTAATAGCCCACTCATGCACTGACAGAAACCATGACAGCAATATTTACCAGAAACAAAGTGAGATGCACATAATCATAAAGAGAGGTCCTTAAAGTAACGGAGCATAAACAAAATAACACCACAAAAACAGGCTGAATACTGACAATGAAGCAACAAAATAACAACTGTGAGAAATCAACATCACATAATATAAAAATATCCCCAAGATTAACATGCTGATTCTTCCAGATGGAGATATGGCCACCTATGGCAGTGCATGTCAGTCCCAAGGAGAAACAGCAAGGAGACAAGTCTGCAAAAAGATGAACAGGGCTCTGCTGCCCTCTGTTGGCCATTATATGGAAATGGAGAAATCTTCAGAAGATGGCACCAAGTTCGTCAAAACAGAAGTATGTAAAATATATGAATAATGATGTAATTAATTTATATGCATGTAAAATTTTAAAACTAAGTGGCAATTTTAACTTAATATAAAAAAAATACACATATATATATATATATACACACATATATATATACATATATATACATACATATATATATACGTGTACACACACACACACACACTTAACAGCTTCAGAGCTGTCAAACCTATATTTGTACGAGGTGTACAATATGAGTCTACGTGAAAAGGTCAGGCAAATAAAAGGGAGAAAAAAATCTAATTCAAATAACAAGTGAACAAAGCTATTTGTCTAGCAACAGAGTGTGAGCACAAGACAGTGTCGACGGGATGTAATTACAAAGAGGCGTAGCAGAGGGAAACTAAACCAACTTGTTGAATTATCATATATTTATTGAACAATGTTAAGTATGATAGGGCTCTCCATGTAGGAACTCTAATTATATAGTATAAAAAATTAAAAAAGTACAAATAACAAAGACAAGACAAGGCATTGTAAACAACATCCAGAGTAAGACAAAAGAAACAGATTTCCTCATGGCAGTATTTTCAGAATAGTTTTTTTTCCTTTCATAAAACATGATTTTTTTTTCTCCCCATGATTAATATTGTTGTAGTTGCAAAATTGTGCCTCAAACAGAGACGTTAATCAGAAGCATTCCCAACTATTGGGATGAATGTAGTGATTTATTTTCTTCCTTTAGGGTTTTCTTTCTTTTAGCATATCCAACACTGTTGAAAAAGGCAAAAATACCATAAAAGTCCATATATTCATGAAGTACAAAATATGAAATGTACAGAATAAATGTAACATAATAAAAGCAGGCCCAAAAAAAGCCTTTTACAGTTAAAATGGCCACATATGACTCTTCAAGTTATACTGAAATGCAATACGGATGACAGACAAGTGGGTGATCCTACATATCCCATGCTGCCTTAGGGCTGGATTGTGCTACACAAAATAGACATTCCTCATTGGATGAGGTCAGGACAGGGGTATGTAATACCAGATATGGTGGTCTGATGGAAGCTGCTACATGTAAATGGCCAGTATATGTCCAATATGCAGTGCATTATATACTGATCCTTGAACAGGGAGGTGGGCTTGGAATTTAGTCCTTTGGAAGGCTGCTGCTGGTCGGCTGACCTCCTCAAGGCCGTTTGAGCTTGTCGATGTGGAAGGTGAGTTTAAGGGCAGGACCAAGCTTCAAGCCCATATATTTCATCATCATGTCGCTGCGCAGCAACAGGAGTGCTTTGCCGTCAATCTCCTGTAGCAGAGGGACACAATAGTTAAAGAAAGTGTTACTAAGCAGCGTCTGCCAGGTGAAAGTAGCATAGATACTAAACAAAAACTTAGTGTAGCCTAAAAAGTCTATCAGATGTTTGAATGTTTAGGTTTCTTTAAACATCAATCTTTATGAGTGAATACATACATGTTTTCTGAAAAGGTCAGCATGTGGAGCCAGCACTGGGTCAATATCTCTGATGTACTGCATGACATCCTCCACTGTCCACAGGCTGGGGTCCTGACCACTGGGCCTCGGGCTCTCTCGGAAACTGCCTGAGCCTGAGGAAAGACAAGCGCGCACTCATAAATCCATAAATGTGGTCATTCATTGGGTATGTAATCTTCTTAAACATTACGTTCCCAGTTTTTACAAGGATTCACTGACTAACCAAGCTTTACCACACTTAAGCATGCAATACGAAATTATCATTCAGGAAAAAAACCTAATATCAAGTAACACTGTTGGAGCTGTCCTAGTGGGTTAATCTTTAGCTAGTGAAATAAATCAGTGATCTAGGGCTTACTGACATGATGGAGTTTTAAAACCTGCTTTATCTGTTTTGACAAAACAACTAAAGCTCATATTATACTTCTGTCTTCACATTGACTGTGAGGGTCAGCATGATGTACATTTCCTTATCTGTCATCTGACATTAAATGTAGTCGAACAGAACCATCCACTGTTTATGGTCTATATCCACCTGTCTCCCCATGTACATGATGCAAACAATCTGGAAGCCTTGAATTTGTAAACATTATTCATCTGGCAAAGATATAATGGTTGTAGCAAACAGCATTTCCTTTATAGGTTCTAGCAAAATGTTTAAATCTATCAATATCAGTTTTAAAAACTGTATTGCTTGAAGCCTACTTACAGTTCATTCAATGTGATTCTTCTCATTCTAAGGTGTTACGTTGCATTCAGACAGACAACGGCATTGTGAGAAAAAAAAAAAAAAAATGCAGCTCCCTTATTCATTTGAGTGGGGCCTTCTGGCGTCACAGCTCAGGTATCCATGCAGGGGGCTCCAAAAAAACAAAACAAAACAAAAAATACATGCAGGGTCGTCATCCGGCAAACTTCTACGTTGGCCAATGAAATGTGTGAATGTACATTCCTGTTAGGTTGGTTTGTAACACTGTATTTTTGCTACAATACAATCCTGTGAGTAATTATAAGTAATTATGTGCACTGTTATCAGTAGCAACATGGCTGCACCCTTTTCTGTCTTTCTTTCTCTTTTATTTATTTTTTTTTAATGTAAGGTAGTTTTGGTCTGATCGCCCAATTAGAAGCATTATAATATTGCGACATTGCAGCACTGAACTGTACAAATGAAGACAGGGCCAACGCTTTCCATATCAGCGTCTCTTCCTACCTGTAAAGTTGTTGTGATGCACCAGCTTTGATGGAGATCTCAGTCCGGGTGTCAGTCCCGTAGAATTTGGAGAGAGAGGGCTCTTCTTTAAGTGCTCTGACGTGGCAACGCTGTTCTCCATGAAGGACTCACCTGGGAACAATGAATAAATAATGAAACAATCGCAACTAACATGAGTGGCCTGAATGAGAATGATTAAAATAACAAAATATCATATCAACATGAATGTAAAAAAAAAAAAAAAAAAGCTTTTACATTTTTTCTCATATACTTCACATTGATATGCCTGTAACATTGATTTGAATGTGTTCTGGCCATCTGTAAAAGTGGAAGGCCCTTTAAAAGGGGGATATTGCCCTTTAACATAAATCCCTTCAAATATTCCATTAACATGATTAAAATCTAAGGAAATTGAAAGATGATTAAATGATTAACCTCCTGCCCCTGGACTTAATACCACTTGCTCCTGAGCCAAGAGCCTCTTCTGTTTTACTAGCACTTTTATATGATTATATAAGGCTTTACTGGACAACTCGGACCAGTTGGTTAATAGAATAAAATGTCTCATATAAAATATAGTGCAGCATTAGAGTTAAGAGCCACAGATTATAATAAATAAATAATATACAAATGAGCAGAAGGGTTGTTTAATCAGCAAAATCCTACCTCATGTTTTACTTAGAATTATATTCTGTCCAGGAGAAGAATACTTCACATGAATAAAGCAAAATCTGGGCCATATTTCAACATAAATTTTCAGACATGACAGTCATCTGACTGCCAAAACTACCAATGGCCATAGTGCATCGGGCACCTGGCAGATTTAATAAAATGACTAAGATTATAAAAATAAAATACCGTCAGTGGAATGCCGGGGGATTTTGGCCAGTTTCTGGGGAAGGGGACTATTGTAGTTCTGGAGGAACCTCTTGGTGCCTCGGCCTGGGCCCGTTGTCAGGCTGTCACCAAAACTTCTCCTATCTAAAAACAGCACATATAGAGGAAACAGCAGTTTATACAGCTAAAGGCAGTAAAAAGTACAGATAAGTTAGTTGGGCACAACAGGACAACAGACATTTGTGCATTGTAAGTAGTGGAAATACAGAGTCTGTCAAATATGTACATTTTTAAGTAATTTGTCTCAGTACTCAATACAAACAGCTTGTTAATGTGCTATTAAATTACCTGTACAGCTTGTAGCCAACACACTTTCTGTACATGTCTGGCATATCCTGTTTCCCTGAAATCTAAATTCTACCCATGAAATGTCCCACATTTAAAAAACATTACTTTCCGCACTGTAAAACACACTTTACAGATACTAAAGGGAGGCACATGGTGCGCTTCCCTTGGGCATTTAAGATTTGTTTTGTTAGTGGCGTACTGCCAACATCTCCACGAGTTCCCTCTTCAGTAGGGAGTTTTTTCAATCTCTTAAAATGAAAACAAAAAAATAAAACAAAATGAAAGCACCAATACTACCATTGCCATAAAGGTTGGCTCATTATGATATAATATCTAATACATGTGATTTGTATCTGTTTTGTTGTAATATCCTTGAAAAATGAACTGTATAATGCAAAAACTACTGTTGGCTTTCTAAACATGCTTCAAAACTGACATATCCTGCCCAGCCATGAAAAATCAATTCCAATAATGAGGTCAAGTTCAACACAATTGTGGTAAATAATATTTGGCATTTGCATTCACCAAACATGGTATGAGAGCTTCCTGAATATGATCACAATGCAGATGTGAACAAACAGTTAGAGCCGTGTGCAGCACTGACCTGTAGTGTATGTGTGACTGTTGTAGTGCAGACCTCCTCTGGCTACAGGCTGGCTGCCAAACAGAGGGTCGCAGTGAAGATTGTGGCAAAGTTTTTCCAGGAAGCGGAGAACATAGGTGACGCTGCTGACTGTAGGCAGGGTCAGGGTGTGCTGCTGCTGGTCAAAGTAGGCTGCACAGATAACAGAAAATTATGTGCTGTTCAATGACATGCACAGTCAACAATAAATAAATGCACATGTTCACAATGTTCAATTAACAACGGTTAACAAAGGTTTTTTTAATACCAGAAATAAATGCTGATATTTGCTTAGTTCCTGACAGCAGCACCACATTCTGCTCTAATGAAGGATAATTAAACAAAGATGTGATATCACCACAATAACAATGTTTCTTGAAGACTTTCTGCAGAAAAACAGGGATATGGATTTAAATTATTTTCCTTTGTAAAAACGAGATTGTGATGCCTACCTGAAATGATTTCGCCACCTTGGCCAGATTTGAGGCAAGAGAAGACAGTGCCCTGGTTGTGCGCCGAGTCCACACAAGCCTGGACACACTGCTGAAGCACGGAAGCAGCCCGGCCTGGCCCAAAGTGGTCTGGGAGCTGCTGGATACGCCGTTGGTCCAAATGGGGTCCCACCTTGCCATACTTGTTAAGGTATACGCAAACTACAGGACCGAAAAACAAGTTGAGGATATTTAATCCATTAAATCACCACTTTGCTGACTTTAAACCCTGTTTCCAAGTAGTAACCATCGGGTCAGAAACTCTTAATCGCTCACAATACTTGCCAGGTTTCTTTGCATCACAGAGACTATGGTAGGTATGACAGACAGGCATTGAATTTTTGCTCTACTTACCCACCAGTGTCAAGTGAAACCAAACAACTGAACATCACAATGATCTGTATCTGTCAGACTCTGTTGCTCAAACAGCATAAAACCAGTGACAGTGTGTGACAGCATGAGTCAGTCTACAACATGTATTGAACATCCCAGACAGGAATAAAACCCATCAATAATAATGGGCATCATGTCCAGCTCTGTGGGCATCATATACCTGTGGGAGCCTGTAGTGCAGAACTGGGGATGGTGGCATTATCCAGAGGCACGGTGCTGGTGTCGGGCTCTGGGGTACTGCTGGTGGGCGATGTGGGGACTGGATTAGGTACCACACGTGGTTTTCTCTAGATACAGACACACATTCAGACATTTTACAGCTTTTGCTAGTTCATAACCATCAGGATATTTGATAGGGAGAGTTAACAATACAGCATCAAGTGTAACTCTTTACGTTGCACTTCGTTTTTATTTTCATATTCAATCTCATACAACAAAGTGCTATTGTGTAAATGAAACAAGTTGTAACATCAGAAATCACAACAAAGATCAAAAGGAAATTTAATAACTCTGCCAAGTCTTTCCAATGATCCCTCTTCAATACTTTATTGGGACCTGATGAGTGCAGCTACCTGCTTTGCCAGCACCCAAACTAGATGCTGCCAACATTTGCTGTGTGCAACCACTGTGTTTTTGCCCAGTTCATTTAAAATGGAAACCAGCTCAATCTGCCTTCGTTGGAAAACTCAACAAACAGGATAGTTTTCGTTTAAACATTTTGTCCCAGGACACAATAAACATGTTAAAAGAGTAGAAATATGTCAACAGATGAAACATATCAATAAAATATGTTTTTTTTTTTCCAATTTCTTTTAGATGGATCAACATGTCTAAGTAGAAAAGGTAGCAGTGGAAAACACATGCTGTTGATTCCTGAGATCCTAACAAGTGATGGTTACAAAACAGTATATCCAAAAGATTACTGCCAAATGCTATGTAATATTCAGTGGTGTGGTTATGCATGTGTTTATATATGTACAGGAAACCTACCTTGCTACCAGGCTTGGGCCCTCTTTTCTTTGGGATCTTGATAGGCTCTGCCTGATTCTGGGCCTGCTGCAGAGCTATCCTTTGTGCCCAGTTGGCAGGCAGTCTGCCCCTGGTACGCCCTGGGCCTGTTACTGGCCTTCCTGGGCCAGCCATGGCATCTTCCAGCCAGCCAGCTCTCTTTGCCCACCCCAACTGCAAACAAAGAGCAAAGGAGAGACTGAGTCAAGAGGGACAAACTTTTCAGGCTGTTACTCTCAGATTTCTGTCATCCCAATATAATGGAACTGAATGGTATTTTTCTGTGGTGCTCACAGCAGGAAAAAGTCAAAACCCAAATGTCCTAGTTACACTGGATGGGCTTCAAACCTGTGAATAAAAATCATCCCCACAGAGCCTAAGATTTCTTCCTTTCACTGTATTTGGAAAAATTAAGACAACTCAGACAAATATCTCAACGCCTGGGAAAATAAAACCAAAACTATCTGCATATATACATCATCAAAAAATATATTTTTTGTAATTTGGGTGAACTGACCCTGAAATTAAAGGCACCTGCCTGTCCCTGATGGTATCTTTAAATCAGTTCATGCCCACCTTACTGCCAGGCTTGGGACCTCGTTTTTTGGGGATTTTAATGGGCCCCAGGTCTTTGCCTGGCTGAATGCTCTGTGGTCCCAATGCTGAAGCCTTCTGGCCCCAGGGCCCTGTGACCTTAGTTTTCCTGCGGCCTGGCTTCCGTCCTCTCTGACCTGGAGGTCTGCCCACCGTCGGGGTGGGGTGCATGACCGGACTGTCCACGCTCCCGTCTGTCAATGCCCCAAGGCTTTTCGGCAACACTACTGCATGGACAAAAATGGGCAGATACACATGAAAAATGCAGTTGAGTAAAAAACAGAAGAAATTAAAGAATTAAAGCTCCAGGTTTCCCATTTAATCACAGGGAGTAAAATAAAAGTTAATCACTTTTGCATAGTCACAGTAGTTATTTTCTCATTAATTGCATTAGAGAGAAGGAAAGGGGGTGAGAGGTTACATAAAGACGAGCACACTCCAATTTTCTTGCTCAGCCCGCTCAATCTGTGAATGTTAACCTCTCAGTGAACTCGACGCAGAATTTTTTATGCATATAAATAAGGTCACAGAAATCAGACTCTTGGGAAATTCAATGCAATAACATTTTTCTACATGGATTAAGGGGGGGACAACAAATGTATTGCAGCAATTATTCATGATACAGTGTTGCAGTGCGACATCTAAAAACAGCTAATGCTGATCATGATCATTTAATCAATAAGCAATACAGACAAAATTCTGCTCACTTCCAATCTCAGAAGTCTCAAAAGCTGAGTAAATACACCCAAACCATGTCCATGGTCAGATGACACTGAAAACAACAGACAAGCAGGCTTTAACCCATAACAACTGACAACAGATGAATATGAAGCAGAGGATTAACAAGGACAGAAAGATATCAAACAAGAAGTGAAGGATAAAAATGAGCTGTTTTAGAAGAAGGGACATAGGTAACCAAAGATGGTTTTCTTTTGGCCTTCCCTCAAGTCCCTTGTGACTAGAATAAAAGGAGAAATGTGTGAACAGCTTAACAGCCTGTGGAATAAAGTCTAATAAAGAAGGAAGCTACTGACAGCTGTGAGACAGTATTAGAACTTTATCTCTCCAACTCCCACACATGAGCACAACCCTTTTTGCTTTTGATGGGAAGCATTTCAGAAATCACATGTAACAGAGGGGGAAAAAAAGCACACATTCTCCAAGAGAGGGCCAAAAAAAAAACAAAAAAAAAAAACAACCAAGTATACTTTAAACAAGATATTGCCGCTGGCAAAACTTCCAAGAATATTTGCATGCAAAAAAATGCAGTCAAAATAACCACAGTATAACCAGGATATCTGGCTTCACGTGCACCTGCAAGCTTGCACACACACATACACGCGCACACACACGCACGCACGCACACACGCACAGAAACAAAAATGCACTGGTCATTCATCCTGGATCAACCCACGACAGATTTACGAGAGGAGCGGCCACATTCATTAACACAGGACTTGGCCCGTGGGGTTGTATTTATTAAACACACTTTTACACAGGCACACCAATCAATGCAAAGCTCAGTCTGCCGGCTACTGCTACTTTTCATAGGGGAGCCACTGTGAAGCTGAGAAAAAACAAGACATCTGATTGATCCTCCACAGACTGGACAATTCCTAGATAATATGTTTAAAAGGTTTTACAGCGCTTGAGGTTAAATGTTCATTGATCAATGGCAATGCTTGTAAATACAGTCAAACAAGCGCGTAACAAGCCAACCCTTGTCTTTTCCCTCTCCTCTGGGTGCACTGAGTTCATTGAGTTCACAAAGCCACCACTGCCAGCTTCATATTACAGCAAGATATCTTTTCAAGTGCTTTTAATCTATCACTCAGACTGCATTTCTGTAATTTCATTCATCTTTACTCACCTCTCTGGCTCAAAGGAAAGTCAAAAGCGTGTGGTTGTCTGCACAGCTGTCCTCAGATTCACCCTCTCCTCCTGCCCTGTCTTCCTCTCCCACTCTTCCTCTGCGTTGCTCCTCCTTTCTGTCTTTTTCCTCCCTTTGCTTCTTCTCTCCTCCCACCATCTGTTGACAATGTAAACACTCTACCTTTCACGGCATATGTCTGTCTTTTCTCTTCGTTTCTATCATCTCTCTTAACTCAATTCTCTCCGGAGTGTCTAATCAGACCCTGTTAGCCAGGGTGCCAACGAGAGGCCTGTGGAGGGGGCACCAAGGCTCGTTTCAACCACGTCATGCCCTGACTTTGCCAACTGGGTGACTGCCAGGCCTTCATAAAACACTAGCAGGCTACAAAGACATGTCCTGCCTCCCCATTCCCCTCCTTCCTTTTCCACTCCTTCACAAACTGTGCGCTCAGAGATGAGTACAGTTGACCTTGCGACTGACAACTCGTATTAACTTGTATACACCATTTATGTTTCTTGTATAACAGTGTGCTTACTCGAGTTACCAACTTAGTTTCTGGCTCTTAGTCCTCATGTTGAAAAAGTTTGCACAGCAACAACTTCTGAAATGTACCAATTTTAAGAGACAACTGACTGGCAACAAGAAAACTTTGCTAAATGGAAAAACAGAGAAACTATGTATGATGTAGTACAACTAATTGACAAACTGTGACACAACTGCAAGCTAAACCACCTCCACACACATTTTATAAGTAGATCCAATGTTACTTGATGTTTAAAGTCAATTTTTCAATTTTCAAAAAGACACGATCTCTGGAGAGAAATTCCAGGAAATTTCAAGAACTAAAAATAGCACTCATGCTCACCACTCAATCAACTGTTGATTGAACCACGTGATGCCTTCAGGCGGGTTGATGCATCCACATCGCTTCACACCGTTAACCACAGTGCACCAACCAAAACGTAACAATACCCAACGATTGATGAAATCTGCTCATCATTGTGGTGAAGCAGTTGCTTCTCTACAACAGGTCTTGGATTTAGAAGCAAAAGGGATAAAGATAAGAAAAAACTGCTCAAAGTTGTTCAAAAATATGCTCTTTTACCGCAAAAATGCTGGGTGTACAAGCAGAACATATACTTCAACTTGTTCTGAACAGATTTACTGTAGAAATGGGTGTGAGATTCCACTAGCACAAGTGTGACAAGACAGTGGGTGAACAAATCAAAACTATCATCTTTGCAGTGATTTTTGTAAAACAGGTCAGGGGTAAATTTTACATTTATGGTTACAAAGATCAACTTTTACTGAGGCTCTCCCATAACACAGGCGCTAACAATAAAGATAAGTGAATATATTGTATAAAGTATAAAGACAACAGCAAACAATATTGTTCATATCACTTTCAGAGCGATTTGATGAATGACAGCCAATCAAAACAGCCAAATTTACAGCGCATCACATTCAGAAAATAAAGTAATTAATTAATGTTTATAAAACAATATCCCTCGTCGGTGTGGATGCTCAAATCGTAACCATTATCCTTTTTTGCGTGAATGGCCATTTAATCATCTATGTGTTCATTTAACTCTAAGTGTATAATTTGTAAGCGTAATAACAGTGTGTCCACCCCTGATTAGTAATAGACCTTATTTTATTTAACTGTTCTCCCTCCCTCTCCGGTGTCAACCACACTGAATCAACCTCTACTCTGACTGGGGCGATGGTGGGAATTTGTCATTGAATTTGAATATATAATAAAAAATTACATAACTGTCAATTGACTGATACATGCAACTGTAGAGAGGGGCTTGTCACTGAAGGACATTTTGGACTCATTTTGGATACTTCCATTGCCCTGAAAAGAGATCTAATAGGGCAAATAAGTCAAAGCATCTTTGTAGGTGGACTGTGAATGTGTAGGGCCCGTAAAAGATGTTCATCCACGTTGTTTGACCACGTTGGGGAACTGAAAGTGTTTATAAATGGTCTGACCTGCCTGAATCCAAGAAGGGGTGAAATGCCAGACATTATAGAGAAGGAAGGATGCATCATACCTTCACTCAGCTGACAATGTGAGTGAATGTGGAAAGATACACAAACAGTCAGATCTGCCCCCCAAACCCTGATGCTGAAAAAGTGTGGGAGGAGGATGGTTCTGAAGCTTCTGACAGGCCATACTGGCATCTTAGTAAGTAAGTGAGAGTGAGAGTAAGTGAGATGTATATTTTATGTTATATATTTTTTGTAATTTGGACATTATAACACACATTTGAAAATGACAAATATATGACACCCTTTTCCATAAAACGTTCCACCAACTGTCTGGGTCTATACCTTTGGTGCCAGGCGGCTGAAGGTTGTCTCCAGTGAGGGAGCACCAGCCAACAGGGAAGATGTCACGTGAGTCATAGCGGCAATAGTAGTCAAAGGCTCCCCGCCAGCCATCAAAGGTGACCAGCACCTCGACACCACGCAGTGCACCCACTGTGGCCGGACAGATAAAGTGGGGATTTTTCCGGTCCACCGCCTCCAGCTTCATGCCCACCTGGAAGGAATTCTGCTCTGGGGCGGGAGGCTCCTGCTGGGGAACATGGAGAGAGAATAAAAGGGGTCAGGTATGGAAGCTGGTATGTCTGTGTAAGTGTCTGTGCATTCATTTGTACCAGTGATGTACAGGGGGAAAAATATATATATATAATCAATCAAACTCTATTGTTGTTTGTTTTGTTTTTTTTTCTGATTAACAGACATGAACGGAGTTAACTATTTGTTACTTGTTTTGCTGGATGTTTTGGTCTATAATGACTACTATCTAAACATGGTTGTTTTCTGTGAGAAACATGACAACCACTAGTTTTTCAGAGGTTGTTGAGCTTGTGAGCCTTGTACAGTTACCTTGTGAAAAATCCGAGATGGTGCCATCTCAGCTCCATTTAATGTTTTCAGAAGAAACATGGGCCAGGAGGACGCATTGAGTCGGAAACCTGAAAAAGACGACAACTGCTGTTATACGTAATCCAGATTTAGAACCAAGGGTTGTGTGATGAAGACAAGCTCTGTTGGCATATTCAAGCCATGGAAAAACTGCAGTGATTAATCAATTATGTGATTAATGGCTAAACAATAATGTGAAACTTGTTTGATAACTGTTAAATTCATCCAGTAATTTCTCAGGAGATGCAAGAATATGTTGCTTTTCTCATTTTTATAAGTATAAATTGAATATCTTTGGTCAGATAAAACAGGACATATGATGTTGTCTCCTTGGCTCTGTGAATTAGTGATGAGCATATTTCTTTCCACCATTTTTTGACATTTCAAAGACTAAAAAGATAATCAACAAGATTAATAATGAAAAGAACAGTGTGTTTAAAGCCCTAAAAATGATCCTGTCTTTTTACAAAGGTTTTCAGCATAGAAATGCACTGGGTAGCTGGCTTTTCTGTGTCAGAAAACGTATTTATAGGCATTGACATGATACATTGACAATCTGTGCTGTCAGTCACTGACATCTAGTGGACAAATAGATAAACCCCCCAAAAAATGAAAAGGAGAAAAGATACTGTGAAATCATTCAATTTTTCTCCGTGACAAATGTGTGTCCCTACCGAGGGGTGGCTGCAGCATGCCTCCATTCTTCTCACAGTTGCCAATAGGCTGGATCTCTGAGGAGTCTACCAAGCGCCAGAAGTCATTTTTGTTGTCAGACCCGTCCAAACGAAGCCGCAGCCGCGAGCCTGTCAGGCCCACAACGGTGGCGATGCAGGTGGACGTGGTGTTTCGTGGGTCCTGGGCCTCCAGCTTCATCCCCACCTTGAACTCGTTAACTGGAGGTGTGAGGCTCTAGGTGGTGATGACAGATTCATTTTGATAAGAAAATGGCAGCAAAATAACAGTGGAGGGGGAATAAATATGTATGAATAGGTTAAACAGTTAATGGTGAACATTTTGCAAGGCCCCATCAATGTGCTCACCTGTCTGAAGCATGAAGCAGGTGCAGCAAATGCGCCAGTCTCTTTCAGGTATTTCTCCCAACTGAAGTGCCCTGCAGAAGAACAAAAGCAGACCAGACATTTTCATAATAAATCATATTACATACATACATGTCAGCTTTAGTGCAGTACTTTGTGAGCCCAAACAAAACAAAATGCAGACACTGGGCTTAAAAATCTATTATCAACATTTGCAGCAAACATCAATAATGAAACAATACTGAGGCAACAGTTGGCCAGAGTTTCTGTTGGTATTGCACATGGTTACTTCATATATCAATGGCTGCTACGCATTATTTACCTTGGTACTGTGAGGGCACCCGGGAGGGCCGTCCACTCCGGGCGTGCTTGATCCTTCTGGCATCTTTCCACTCTATAGCTGGAGGATCCAACAAAGACGGAATAAGCTCTCAACTACCAGTGATTTTCTCATCAGTCAATACTTTGCAATATCTACCCAACCCATTGTAGGGGATTACAGGACTATTACAAGAACTAATGTTTGAATCTGCCTACACAGAAGCAACAAAGGGACTGGTAAGAACCAAGTCAAATTAAAATGTGTACTTCTACCTTTCTCTACAAGATACCATGTAAACTTGTTTGTTACAAATATATACCATTATTACACTGAGTGGCACGACAAATTCTTACCTTTTTGCGGTACGGGTTTCCTCATGCTCCAGCAATACTGACCAAGCTCACAATGCAACCGTAGCCACCACTCTAAATACAAGGAAACGTACACAAAAGAGTTGCTATGTTACAACTGCAGGAACCATACACTTGTGTAAGGAATATGGTTCAATTCTTGTTTGTTGGTGCTGTGGCAACTAAAATGAAATGGCAATCTTTCCTTTATCACTTTATTTTAAGTTTCAGTTATGATCAAAACACAGGACACCTTGAAGTTTGGTGAAATGACAGAGCGTCTGAATTAGTTGCATCTGTTGCCATTGTGCCGCCATAAAAAACGGTCATATCAATTTTATTTTAAGGACAAGGCCAATACAGGTTGATGCTGAACGGCCAAACAATCTTCTAGAGGTCATTCCTTACATATACAGACATTGTGGATTTATAAAAATGTAAACCTACTTAAAAAAATAATACATTATTATTATATAGATGTTACATAATACTATATAATAAAATGCAGGGGTATTCAGACCCCAAAGGATACCGCATGTAAATCATATTACCATGTTTGAAGGGAATCCAGAGAAATTCCCTTGTTATCTATTGAAGCTCAATAGATATCTTTCCTCATGACAGGCAGGGGGTCGACATGGGAGCCAGAAAGGGGCAAGTTCAACAAAGAGGCCCAAGATCATGCCAACAATCCACTACAAATGGATTTACTTTTTCAGGCTTTAAAGATTAATTTCACAATTAAAATATTTACTGTACTGACAGCATATGCAGTAAGTATTTTAATAAAAACAACAGAAATTTGAAAAACGTTCTGAATTATTAGAAATACCTGTGAATATAAAGCAGTGAAGTTAAGCCGCATCCAAAACAACAACGTCCAAAATCTTATTGTTATATCCAGCTCAAATTTCTCTTAATGCACACAACTTTATTTAAACACTTCCATACAATAATGTTACGGGCAAGTAAACATATCCCCGGACTTTGGCCATTATGTAAAAATGAATGTGGTAAGTGTTTACAAACGTTATCATTATCAATTAGTGAACAAGGGTTTAGAGAAAGGGCCACATGTTTTGAGCCTCAGTGACCCCTGTAACCCAGACTGTGGATCACTGGTTTTTCCAAGGAGACACAACACGCAGGTCAATGGGTCAAAGGGACATAAACAAGTGCTTCAAGCAACACAGTTCAAACTCAAAATTCATATACTATATGTGGCATGGACACAAAAAATAAAATAAATACTAAAAGCCTTTTTAAACATACACTAGCTGTAGTGCATGTGGGGTATTATAAGAGTAGTAGTGACACAGCAACACTATCTACCAAATATTTGAATGTGACGAGGAAACGTCCCAGCTTTGTTTGAGAGCTATTATAAAGTGACCGACGCAGGCAAACGAGTATAATTGCAATGACAGAGAGGACCCACAATTAAACTTAGAGAAGGTGCTGTTCATAGAAACATGCCTACCTTAAAACTTCATAACCGTTTAGAAGCGTCTCTCCCCTCCGGATGGTTTTTCTTTTCAATAGAAGTGCGCCTTTTTCCTCCGCCAAGGGGGATGGCGTCCAAATTAAAGCGACCCGCTCCCTGTTTTTCCGTCTGGGAAAAGTGACAGGAGGGCAGGCATTAGAGAGCCCGGCCGTGAGCCACCTTCCTCCTGTTGCTATCCCACTGTTGAGTGTTCAAAACTCAACCCCCGGCTACTATCGTCTGCCTGACATCTACACGAGAGGCTTTGTTTCCAGTTGTAGCGCAAAACCTCGCGACTTACATTGCCGAGATTTGTTGAGCTCCATTCAAAACACAAAGCCAACACATGGGGGGGGGACCCCCCCTTCCTCCTTCTCCTCCTCCTCCTCCCTCCCTCCTCCCTCCTTTCCTCCTTCCCTCCTCTCCTGTGTTACATTTGCATGAGCGCTAGATGCTCATTTACGTGACAGCAGCGATAATTATGCCCCTCAAGAGCCGAGACTAAATGAATGCTAACACCAGGGGTGAAAATCAACAAGAACACCACAGAATGAAAGTAAAACCTGCCTGCGGCTAATGCAGCCGCACAGACAACACATCCAGCATGCTATGCTACGCACGGCTACACAGAGACATGCCCACTGCCCTGGATGCTAGCTTAGCATGCTAGGTGGCTCGCTAGCTCGTTGACCTGATTATAAATATTAGCATTGGCAAAACGGGAGCATACCAGCACACCGAGGCTGGCCCGGGCTAACCTGGGCTCAACGCTGAAGTCGAACCCCAAAGGAAACGTTGCTCGGTGTATCCGAGGATGTTTACCTCGCTTTGTAACGTGTGTGTTTGTTTCTGATGTGGATTTAGCGCTTGTCCGCCATTTTTTCTACACGATGAGGAGGGGGGTGTTTTGCCAACATTTTTTTGTTGGCCAGTCAGTCAGGCAGGCGACCAAGCCGGGGGGATGGAGGCGGCGAAACAACGACCCCTGGAGGCCAAAACACGGTACTTCACACTATAGATTCATTATCTCCAGTTTTACTCCAGGGTAAATAAAAAATAATCCAACATCCCTTGTAACTTTTATCTGTCACATTGAAATAGCAAAACACTGAGGATCATTTCAACACAGTCTGTTTTGACAGATGACCAGTCATTGATCAGTCATGCACTCATGGATGATCTGCTTGTCTTTTTATCATACCTATATTGATTATTTGTTTCTTGTCATTCATTTTCTTGTTGGGATTTGTGTTGTTGCATTTGTATCTTATTGTTATGTTTTATGTGTTTTGACAGGCCCATCTAGTGGTTGGCATTGAAAACCTTTTTAGGCTCTAAATGCTGATATGGCATTCATAGATGCTAAACATGTCCCTATTAAATACAACACATCGACACGACCTGGATACATAAAAAATACTTCCTGTATATATGGCTCTTGCTACACTAAGGCCTGCATGGTCAATGCCTACATGGATATTTCTAAGTTTTAAAAATTTGATGATATATCCGCCTATATTCATATATATTTAAATAAACATTTAACATATATGTAAAGAGTTGGCTATAAATTGATTATTACATGTAGGTTATACTATTATGTATTAAGCAAACGTTTTACAGTTTAAAACATTAGCTTGTCAGTGCTGTGTATTTGCACCATATGTACTGGCATCACTCCTAATTAATTACTAAATTAATTGTATTTGCTGTTTATATAAAGGGTAAGTTTATATCAGTGGACCTATTGCACTACATGTAAATACAACAAGACCTATCTGAAACTGAAATCATTTATTTTATGCTTCAACATACTTGGCTAAGAAAGCTTTTTTTTAATTTTTTTTTTTTTTATTCTAATATTATTCAAGTGTCAGTGAGTTATGGAGTTAATATTCTTTAGTCTTCCATAACATCTTGACCTTAAAATATGTTCATGAACAACAAGTCAGTGAAATATCTAACATAAATTCAGGTAAAACTATTTATGGAAATCTGTTTGATCTTATTACTTTAACCAAACTAAACCAAACTTCTTACATTCTTACACTCTACAAAAAAAATCATAATATACTGTAGTTTTATTTAAAAACTGCCATTATATCCCATCCAACAGACTACTTCCAGAAATCCCACATTCACTGCTGGGACTGCTGAATTATTAGTAAGAATGTTGCAGAAACTGCGCTTTGCAGTTCTTATGTAACTTACATTTGAAATAAAGTATCTTGTTAACAATAAACACTAATTTGATCAAACTGTTTTAATAACCACAATCAATAATTTATCACAAGTATATGAAAAGAAGACAAATGAGAATGAAATTTTCATAAATGTTGTAGCCGCATTACTGCTGCACAGAGCACTGTTGTAGTTTCATTTAAACTGTGCTCTAGTTTTGGGTGTTTGACTTAAAATGTGGGCTATTTGCCTTGAGCATAACATGAATAAAATTTGATTATCAGTGCCCACAAGGCTTAACTTATTAACCACTATTTGTTCCAGTTAAGATCTTTATAACATTTTGAACATCTACAAATAGTAAAATTTATTTCAGACATAACCAAACATAATCCACACTCCCAGAGTGAAGTCGGAGTAAAATATCACTATAATACAGTGTGCCTGCAGCAGTGTAATAAACCTGGCACAGTACAGTATCACAAAAGATATTCCAGATAAATTGTGTAGGTGTGAAAATTAGAAATAGGGGCCATTTGGTAATGCCATGCCAATTAGGTCTTGGTAGCAACTGTAACTATGTGATTTGAAGAAACACCCAGCAGTTCAATTGTGTGTAATGGTCACCTGGCAGCACTGCTAATGCCCATTTCAGCCTACGCTGGGCAGGCCATGGCCCAGTGGCCCCCTGCACCCCAGGCAATTATGTTTGGTTTCACACGGTGAAAAGGGTTAATTGGCAGTGCCCACGCGCCTGATTGGACCTGTTTCACGCCTGTCGGCCTTCATCGCATCAAAGGAAGCCCCAGTCCACCAGGCACCATTATTAGAACACACACAAACACACCTCAGGGACATGCACTGTACATAGACTCTGTACTTAAATATAATGCTCTCATGACTGCACATATGTGGAGAAGTAAACCTATACATATAATCTGTACATATCCAATAACACACATGCACAGACACACACACACACAGATGCACATGAAAAACCCAGACAAACAAAAATACACTACATACAGCCACAGGGACGCACTCTTAAAGAAGTATTGCACCACAATGAAGTCTTCATCTTCCTCATGCAGAGACATGAGTGTGTTCTCAATTGTATGCACACAGACATTATGCAAATCGCTTCCAGGATGATTCTGACTAATATCACTAGGGGTCAGTGTTGTTTTATACAAAGCAGGGCCTCCAACATTCACTTTATCATGATGATTGTGAGCTTTTCTCTGTCACTGCACAGTGCTGCTTATTATCATCATTGCCACTTAATGTCCTTTTAAAACTATCAAACTTTTTATATCATGTTTTTTTTTATCACTTTTCAAAGTCTTTTTTATGTAAAGCTCTGTGGTTTTGTTTCTTTTTCAGGCAGTTCTGTATCAAATGTGTTTGTATTCTGCTTTCTCTGCCTGTGTCAGTGTCATTATGGGTAAATCAAGCAACATGCAATGAAGCCACGTCGACGGTATAATATGTGCCTGTCTTTTTGTCAGTTTCTCCATGTGGTTCTAGTTTTTTTTTTATTATTAATAAGGCTTCAACAACTAAGCTACCAGCAGTCTATGAAAGTCCATCAGCCATTATACAAGCCAGTTTGACTGGCAAATAATAACACTGACAATGTGTCCCATAAATCACTCTTTCCCAAGGTTCAACAAATTGCACACAAAAAACCTATTAGTAAATACAATTTCTGTGAATCTTATTTTAAAAAATTGCGAAAGAAAAACTGAAATAAAAGTATGTTTTAAAATACAAGTTTTACCTATATGTACCAAGAAGTTATTCACTGATGCAAGACAATCACCATAAACAGAAAAGCCATTTCATAACAGCAAATATGAAGGTAAAAGGAGAGATATGCAGTATGTGACACTATAGCCTCTCAATAAAGACAACTCTTTTGATAAAGGTATTACTGACAAGATAAGCAAGATAATCCTGACTCATTTTTCATAATAATTCAGAGGTTGAAAGACACTGAAAATGCCTGGCTTATTCTACACACTCAAAGCACATTTATACAGACATTTATACACATTTATACAAACTGCACCGTTTGAGTTGCAGATGCAAATTCATTTGATGGCTGTCATCAGAGGAAATTTTAGAAGTAATTTCCTCTTATCTTGTAAGCACGGTTCCACAGTTACACATAATACAAACATACAAGAACCTGTAATGTAACAATTTTTGAGACAGACCTATTATGTCAATGCAAATGTAAATTCTCATATTAGTGTTTGCTCTTTTCTTTTGGCAGCAGTATCAGTTTTTGGTCTGTTTGGAATGTCTTGCTTGCTCTTTTCATTTTTATCACACTAATTGAATCTGGCTCTCTTAGCTGGCAATGTGTTTTTGGATTTCCAAACATGTTGCTGTAGGTGTCCACTAGCCAATGGCATGACTCCACCATCGCGGTCTGTTTCTGCACATACAGACAGTACGGCAAGGATCTTTTCCCACTGTGCCTCCTCGTTACTTTCAGCGCTCTGGCACACTCTCCAACTAAGTCGCCCTTCTCACACATGCACAAATACCCAGACACACGCAGACATAAATAGACACGCACACACATGCATGCACATGTACACACAGTGAGAGTCAGATTGCGTGTGTTCCTTCCCGACTGCGCCTCAGAGGACTCTGCGCTTGTTCCACAGACAAGGACACGCATGTGCACACACACTCATAAGAGTCCTGATACACACTTCCCATCTCTGCTGGCATCCTGGGAGGGACGTGCAAGAGAGAAAGCAAGAGCATATGTTGGATAGACGTTTGGTGAGGGGGGATATTTCTCTTTGGATGTTGTCTTACAAGCTCTAACGGCGTGGCGCAGAAAGAAGGCATTTTTTCGTCCAATTTATTAATCCTTTTAGGCAATGTTCTCTGTTCAGAAATGCAAATTGAATCAATCTGAGGCTGACTTTAAGACTTTTCAAGTGGGATTTAATTAGAAGCCAGGGCCTGCAGTTTTTAATGAGAGAGGGGGTGGAGAGATGGAGAAAGAGAGAGAGAGAGAAAGAGAGAGACATGGGGAGGGAGAGTGGGTTGCGGTTTTGATCTGGGGGTCCTGCTGGAGAAAAGATACACAAACACCCACAACATACACACACACACACACATACACACACACACACACACAAACATACGCACATGCACACACAAATGCACCCCATAGAGCAGTGTATGAGGCGGATGCCCGCTGTTTGGTTTTTCTTCACTTTCCTCATATCCTTCTTGTGAGAGTTCAACTAGAGACCTTGTTACTTCAGTATATATCTCATACCCGCACACCAACCGAGCATATATCCCCATAGATGGAGTGTAGCTTCTTACTGCTCTTCAATGTTGAAGCTTTTCAACAGTAAAAGAACTTAGGTTAATACAGGACAGCTCCCATTTGTGGGGGCTTGTAAAACCAGAAGAGAGTGAGAGTGAAACACCACACAGTACCTGCCCTATGTGGATGAGCACTTGGAAAAAGTCATGGATAGTTAAGGTTTCAGGACTGGTACATCTCAATTACAGGCCCAGACGTTTCCTATTGCACTGAACATTGTGTATGTCTGTGATTCATACCTGCGTTGCGTTGCTACCCTGACTTTTCCTTTACAGTATTGGTAACAGCAAAGAAAGAGCAGTGAAGCTCATGGATAACTAAATGGCTCTACCAGGCATTGGCACAGGGGTACAAGGGTTCAGTGCCACTAAGCCAGTGCTTCTTGATGAAGTAGCTGTTATTAACATTTCTTGCTGGGCCCTCAGAGAGCTCAGGCATAAGTATCGCATAATAATCGCATTGTTTCGCAGCACTTAGTTATATTATACCAGCAAAAATGTCACTGAAAAAGATGCAAAATTATCAGTGAGGGCTGCTGCATACTAGCAGGTGGATTTTTACATGCCTGTGCACAAAGGCCTTTAATCTCACGACCCATCCATGTATTTAATTGGGTTCCAATCTTGGCCCCTTTGAAGTGAATCTGCTAGAGAACCCACATAGATTGAATTGAGAGCAATTCAACCAAAGAGTGATTTTTATCTTCTCAAATTGTTTCATATGAGTGATTTTTAGTAGCCTGGCCTAGAACTATGTTGATGCTTCTTCCTTACCCTGGCAATAATCTTATAATCTTAACCCTTTCATGTGATTTATGTCACAGCCCTTCCCTAAGGTTTTAAGGAAGGGAGAGTTATGAACTGCAGCTGAATTTGGGCTTCCATGCCCATTTTACTGTACTTGCATATATTAATGTTTTTTAAGGAATCTGTATGTGACAGCACATATGGAGGCCATGAGTACCAACACGTTATTATAGTTTGTAGATTTTTCCGTCACTCCCAAGTAAATGATTTTAGCAGACAGCAGCACGAAACTGGTCCCTGGATTTATCAGAGATTTCACTGCCATTTGGTATTCACGTGCTATGTCAGATACATTTTGGGGAAATATGGTGCTGTTAAAAAGGGTGAAGTCGGCCTGTGGTGTCGGGATGTGGTTTGAAAGCTCACGCTCTCCTCTCTTCAGTAACTCGCTGCCTTCTTTCCCTCTCCCCTCACCGTTTCCTGTCACCCGCTCAAATAGGGGCCAAGCCCTGATGGGTTTTCAGGGACTGTGTGACATCTTCATGGACACTGTGTCAGATTTTTCCTTTGTATTTTTTCACTTTTGTGTTGGCATCCATTAGAATGAGGGGAGAGGGAGGGTTTGATTGGTTAGTACTTCTATCTTGACCATTTCCGCTTTGAGAGTTTTCTCTGTGCTGCTGTCTCCCATAAAAGCTGTGGGTTGTCTAAGTACTGGGAAAGTAGCAAAAGATAAATGTCAGGAAGATTTTTTTCAAGCTTGGGAAGCTTAATATAGGTAGGAATAAACATGAAATGATATGCATGAAAACAACAATTCGGGATGCCAGCGTGGTTGATGTACAGGAGCAGTGGAAGGAGGGAGAAGATGTGAAAGAGATGACTTTTAGGCTGCCACAGAGAGACATGAATTTACCCATTAAAGTTAGAACTCCAGTGTGTGCTTCGCAAAATGCTTGACAACTAGTTGATACTGTCACTGTTTAAATAATACTAATTCATCTCCATTATTGAAACATGTAATTAATCTCTCTCTCACCCTCTCTGGCTGTCTCTCTGTCTCCTTCTCACTCACATTTAATGGAACATGAAAGGGAAACCCAAAGAGCAAATCCTGTGTTGTGGTCCTTGCGGGGAGCTCACTGAGGGACTCACATCAGAGGAGAAGACAGGCAAAGAGACAGACGGGTGGACATGTTTTGACAAACAGACAGTTGGTCCAAAACTCCTCCCTATCTTACTGCTATGTGCCTCCTCTCCCTCAGTCTCTCTCTCTTTCTGTTTCTTTGAACTCAGGCCTTCATTAACAATCTGCTGATTAACAGGCCTGGGAACACGGGGGGTAGATGGATCAGAGGAGGAGAGATAGAGGGTGGAGGGAGACAGAGAGAAAGAATAGGACTGGGGATACAAGTAAGAGTATGTCCACAGTGAGGCTGATGTCCAGACCAATGTCTGTGAGAAAAAAATATAGCCTCTAATTCATTTCAGTGAGACCAACGGGGTTGGCACAGCAGTGATGCCATTGCAGAGATTTTCTGCAAAAAAAACAAACAAAAAAAAAAAACATTCAGGGTTATCTGTCAAAAACACAACATGCCATCCAGCAACACAATGCTGTGTCCAATCAGTGGCTACACATGCAAGCACACACTCCTGGTAGATTACTTTTACAGCATGAACACTATATTTCTAATGTTTACCATTGCTGGGGATAAAAGAATGTGATAACTTTCCAGAGTTGTACAATCCTTCCTCATACCACTACCAGCTCCTGAAGAGGCTTTCCTAAAGTCCAGACCTCCACCCCATTGAAAACATGTGGACTACCTGAGAAAGCAAGTCCATACAAGAAAGATGAGAGGATCCAACCAGGATCATGGCAGAAATGTGATGGTTTAAAGAGGGGAATGGTGCACTTAATATGTTAAAGGAACAAAGTTTGTGAATCTTTCCCCGTGAAAAAGGAAGTGTGCTTTATAATCACTCTGTTAAAGAATACTACACCACATGCACGTGTGTTAAACTTTGGACTACAAATACGTATTCCTGGTAGTGTAATATGAACATCATATTTCTACAGTTTAACTTGTAATTATTGCCTCTATGATAACTTTCCAGAGTTGTAAAATCCTCAAAGTATTTATTATAAACTGATGTGCAAATGATAAGCCTTAAATGTCATAGATCAATCTTTCAAACTGACCTTCTTGAATCAAGTTTTATCATCAAAGACCCGACCCCCCCACGGAAGCAAACCAAATTTAATGTGGTGCTGTTTTTGGTTTCCACTATGTCCACACTACACAAAATGGACTGAAAGTAGATCGAGCTGAAAAATCTGGCCTCGCATTTTAGTATGGACCAAAAATGTGAAAATGGCCATCATAGAATAATGATGACGGTCTGGTTGTGGTCTGTGTGGTAGTTGGGTTAAGAAGAGCACTTTCTGGGATTAAATTACTACACTGTTTGTCTGAACTGACGGGGTTTGAATGTATTAAAAAAGACAGAAAAGAGGTTTAATCAGTTGAGACTCTGTGGTGCAGAGTCGACTAGGATACACCATTTTGTTTGTCAACTGAAAGTGGACAGTGAAGAAGAAACTCAGCAATTGTCCTGTTGTTTTAGTGTGGAAAGAGATCTGTGGAGCAGGACACATCATTTCCAGACATAAACAACATTTTCATAACTCATCTGCTTAGGACATAGACTCAGATGCAGAGGGAGAATGTGTTGCTGGAAAAAGCAAGCGAGAGAGAGAAAGAAAGAGAGAGACATTGACTGAGACTGGGAGAGACTGGGAAACACGGAGAAGTAGAGACAGACTGACACAGAGGGAGAGGCAGTGGCAGAAAGTCGGGCTGATGGGCAGAGACAGAGAGCGAGGGAGCCCGTCTGATGGACAGAGAGAAAGAGACAGACTGACAGAGGAAGAGAGCGAGGGATGGGCCTGTTCTGAATTAATGACTGCTCTCATCAGAAGATGAATGTTCTCCCGCTCTCCCCTCGGAACCAGGCTCGCAAATAAAAAGAAAGTCAGTCCAACGAATAATGAATACACAAATAAATAAATAAGCCAATAAATAAATGAATAAACGTGATAGAACTCCTGAAAAACAGATTATGATCGATGTACGTGGTGGCGGCGCATTTGCATGTGTGAGTTTTTCTAAATGCATTTACTTTTACATGCTATGGTTATGTACAGCTGTGTATCCACACTGAATGTCGTTCGGTGCATGTGCTAGTTTTGGGCTGTAAACATGCACGTTTGTATATATTTGTGTGTGTGTGTGTTGTTGGTCTTGTTTCTTTGCGTGTTGTTCATGTGACTGTGAGCATGCAGTTGTGAGTTTTTGTTTGTCTGTGTGTTGGTATTTACTCGAATGTGGGTTTGTGAATGTGGCTTTGTGATGGTGTGCGCACATATCCATTTTTATTAGTGTGAGTTTGTGTGTGTACATCTGCGTGCATGTGTGTGTGTATGAGTGGGGGGGCTCTCTGGTGAGTCTCCTTAACATCAAACAGCTGGAAGTAATAAAATATTTAGGAAGCACTGGGAGTCTGTGAATATTAATACTGCCTTTTCCTTCTGTCTCTCAAATCTCCCTCTCTTTTTCCCTTCTTTCAGTTTTCTCTTTTCCTCCCAGTTACTCCCTCCCTCCACGCAGACTCTCCCAGCCTCTATCTCTCTTCCTCTGCCGCTACATCTCCTCTGCTTGTCCTCTTTCCCTTTGCTTCTCTGGTCCAAAAACCACGCTCTGGCTCTCCCTAACTCTCTCTTTGACCTTGTTTATGAGGGAATCACAGCCATTTAATTGGGAGTCCGTTCTGCCCGCTGGCACTCAGGGTGATGGAAGGAGAAGAGAGGAGTTGACCTATGCTCTTCTGTCATGCTTGTGGCGACAGCGTCTCGCTGTGTTGGGATAAGCAGTGTCACAAGTCCTGTGAGCCACCAGGCAGCAGAGTTCACCGCGCTGCACCCTGCCATGTCAAACATGAAGGTGGACCAACAGACAGACGGATGCAGTGGCTCCTGAACAAGGAGGGCCACAGGACCTTTTTCCTGGACCAAGCTGTCTCGAACTTTACAGAATTATGTTCAATTCAAAGTTTTACACCTTCCTGACATTTTTAGTGACATAAAATCAATGCCTTTACATCTACTGCATAAGAATAACTAAAGCAGATCACAAGAGCAGCTTCAGTGATGTGAATGTTTATTTGAGGGAATCAGCTCTGTTCAACAGAATTTCATATGTATCAACTGCCAGACTGCTAACCTTTACTAAATATCTTAAGTGGTAAAGTATTTAGAAAAGCCATTAAAATCAGTTAATTAAACTTGATTTATGCATTGAAAAACCCAAAGTGAAAAGAAAATAATTATTCAATTTGATAGATTAATTTATGCAGTTTAGTTGTCTTAATTCTGCCTTTAAATGTTTGATTAAAAATAGAGAGAAGGCCTTTTCATTTTTACTCTTTGTTATCAAATGAAGTGTCTGCCTATCAAATTCCATATCACAATTCATATTACAGTGAACATTAAGTGTCAGATATATAAGTGTTGTGCCTTCAGGTGTTCAGGTCAAATTAAATAAAATAATTGAAAGAGTCCAAAACACTGCAACCTATTATAATGATACGGCTTTTTTTATTGCAGAGGTTACTGCGGGTCATTTTTATTTATTTTGTTTATTTTATTCAAAGTGGCCACTTTCCAAACACTCTTTTCATGGGTATATTGAATAGTTTGTATATAGTTATTCATATAATTATTTATTTCATTATGCTACATTTACTCATTTAATTTTTAACACTGTGGGTCTCCATTAGTGGCAGCAGCAGCTCTGACTGACCAGCTGTTGAACTGTGACACCACACATGACTCCCGCCAACACACAACACTTATATCATCCAAATTTTGTCATGGAAATCTATTAGTTATTTTGTGTGGCAGACTCTGCTGTACATGTAAAATACTGCATCATTGTGTTTTCATTTTTTGCATCTGTTATTTTTTTTATACATTTGTTTTAACCAGTTGAGTAAGGGAGTGTTTCTTTGTTTGTTTGTGTTGTCATTACTTCTCAGAGGCACAGTAAGATAGTGCTTGCACAGGTTAGATGTTGAAAATTGTATAAATGCCTCTTGCCATCCATGTTCTACATGATCAAATCAACAGAAAAATACATTGTGCGTGAAACATGTGCAATGTGTTTGTCGATATTTTGTTTTCGCTGTGACTGGGCTGGTATTAAAGTAGACATGTACGGCTAAAATGAATACAAATAATAAATAAATAAATATTTAAATACGATCTGCTGTATTCTTTGGCCTCTGCCTTTCTGCCAACACTTCTTTTCAATAAAGGTTACATCCTATCAAAACTAAACTGCACGTTAATGGTCCACCTTAGCTGAACTGTTCTTAATCAATTTGTGTGCTTTTTCTTAACTGTGACAAAGACTGCAATGTGAATAGCTGATCTCAAAAGCAGACTTGCAGGCAGGTGTTGTAAAAAGCAAGTCTTATGCTGCACAAGGCCACACATTACAACAGACATTTCTTCCATATACACAAGGTAAGACTGGGACAGAAACAGAGCGACGGCACAGAGGACAAACAGACTGCAACAGAAGGTTGTGAATCGCACCAAGGTCATTTGTTGTGTGCTGCCAAGGCTACCAAGCTATTTGTCCCTTCTGGCAAAAACGCTCCTGTATGAGACTGTCAGAGGGACATGCAAATAAACAAGTAAATACACAGCTTATTACATGTTCACTATAAGAAGAAGAACCTGCTTTATGGCAGAAAAGTCAATCAGAATTAAAGGCAGACAGACAGGAAGTCAGGTAGAAGAGGAACAGGGGGAGGCAGGGTGAGACACAGCCAGACGGACAGTGAGACAGGCATCGGGCAGGGAGACAAAGAGATATAGTCATACTGAAGGACAGGCAGATAGGAGGGCTGGCTGTTGTCAGCATCAGTGACAACAACAGCAGCGATGTAATTATAGGCTCTCTGATTAAAATCAATCTCATTTCTGCCACTCACAACACATTTTGCTTGCTGAAAAGATCTTTGCTGCTGTGACACCTTGGTTGGTGAGAGAAAAGAGAGGAAGTCAAGGTGGACAGATAGGCAGGAATTAAGATGAACCGCTGTAGCCATCTATATTAAAGCTGCATTGCTGTGGTGTTTTGCAAAGCAATTCTCAAGCATGATTTCTTCTGAGGCTACGTTCACAGTTTGTTTTAGTTTTAAAACACATCTCTTTTACTACAGTTGCACCAGGCGTCCACACTACTTCGAAGTTTTCAAGCACCTAAAACTGAGATTTTTGGAAACACAGCTGGCCCTGTCTCAAACCTCGGGCTTGTCTTGTTGTCTGGACGGGCGAAAATGGAGCATCACTGACCTTTGCTGCTCCTTGTTTGTGGTATTTTCTGCAAATAACCAACTGCCGAGTAAACACTACTTCCTGTTTCCCACTGGCTCATGCATCCCTGGTTTATATGAATGGTCATGTGATATGTTTTTTCAGGTGTGATAGTATGGGCGGAAATTATTTCTGAGCTAAATCTTTTTGTAAATGAAAATGTGGCAGTGTGAATGTAGCTTGAAGACAGTAATTGTGTCCTGTTTTTGTTTGTTTTTTTTGTTTTGTTTTTTTAAATTATGAGTTTGATTGCTGATGCAAATGTTATTTCTGTTAGCGGACTACTCATGCTAGGTGGCTAATTAGTGAAGAAGTCATGGTAAGAAGGCCCACAAGGGTCAGATAGAGTGGTCTTGCCTTTGTTATTGTGTTACAGAGCTGGAGTAATGGTAAACCAGTACATATTAATATCAGTGTGACTTTGTTTGTATTGTCAGTATGAATGTAGTTTAGCAAAAAGTGAAAGCATCATTGCCTGAATCACTTGCTGTCAGTGAGTGACATTTCTGATGGATGAAGGTAGCCTGAGGAGTCCTGAAAGGGTCTGAAAAGTCTGGAACTGGCTGTGACATATAGGTTAGTAACATTATCATCTTAGCAGACATTCACAAGACAGATCTGACAGCACTGTGTAGTAACATTTGCCACACCACTTTTCCCTAAGTACTCTTCAGAATTCGTTTGCTTGCTTGGGAGTTTGCTAAAACGAACTTCTACAAGCAAAAATCTCTTCTTTGTGGCTGGAAAACATGTTGTCTGAGACAGAGCGTGAGTTGAGATAATATGCATGAAGATTTAATGGAGAGGAGCTTGTGGATTTTACATTCAGCTTTCCCAAAGTTTAAGTGTGCTACTGGTGTTGCAAGACGCTAATAAAGGTACAGCTCAGTATAAATGTAATGTGATGATTTGCAGGTGAGTGTACGTCTGCACATGTTAAGACTTGCTTGAGTTTGATTAAGAAATGCTCAAGTTTGAAGCTGGGAAACAGCCATTGTTTCAAAAACATTTCAGTAACTGTATTAAGATGGACAGACAGCTCAACAGGATCTACGTACATGCATTTTGTTGCAAAAGCTGTACAGTGTCTTTCAAAAGTAATTTCCTTTACACACATTACAATGTTGTGACACAGGTTTACAAGTGGAACATCACCACAGGGCCTAGGACTGGGGCCTATTTCTTACAGCCACTTCCCTGAATTTGTCCACAGAACCAAGAGACCTTGAAGACAGACTCATTATTACTGAATATTTCGCAAATGAAAACTCTCCTCTCACAGCTAAGGAGACAAAGACATGCAGAGTGAGTGAGACACAAAGCACAAACGTTCAGTGGAGGACAGACAGAAAAAAAAGACAGATTGACAGAGAAAGAGAGACAGAGGGGAGAGGCGTCAGTGTGGAAAGGATTTATGAGTGGGGCCTGTCTTTTGGCTATGGGCCTGGTCCCTCTGTGGTCCACTCCTCTGTAATATTCACCGCTCCTCAGGCTCCCATGTGTCTGCCTGTGGCTGCAGTGTACACACATACATACACACACACACACACACACACACACACACCCTTACATGCACACGTATACTGTACAAACACGGGCATATGCATGCACAATATAGACTGTTCACTACAGAGGAATCCAGTCACTATACAATTACCCCTCTGCTATGTCATTGTGCAGTAACCATCGACTGCCTCTTTCATCTTTTCCTCATTCTCCATCTCTTTTTGTCTGTTTATCTCAGACTATTTATTATCCCGACTGTCCACCTGACTGGTATATGCAGAGGTCAGCACCTGAAACACACCACAAACTCCAAGACTAAGCATTTAACCTTTAGTAAATTTACCTTACACTTCATAACATCTGCTTTTGTGCAGTGTACACTGCACAAGCTGGAGTGGTATTGTAGCAAGAAAACATAGACGAAAAAGCAGTACACAGTTCAATCAGAGACACATCAAGGAATTAACTTTTTACAGGAAATGGTTGCACCGTGGGGGAAAGGGCTTAATCCTGCGGGAGGCTTTCAAAGAATCTACAAGGACTCTGCTGGGAGAACAGAAAACAGTGTCAACATACAGGTACTGGCAGAGTAATGGTGAAAAGAGTCAGGTTATGAGGTTGCATTAGTATATTTCATATATGATTCATATATGAATATGAGGCAGTAATAGACAAGCCCTAACCCTAACCCAAGGAGCCACTGGATGATGAAGCATGAATAAGGCGGATTGGTGTGATTCAGCTGAGGCAAACACAACTTTTCCCTGCCTGAACTAACACACCACTTTTGCAAGTTTAAGGCTGTAATTACACTAATCAGCCACAACATCGAAACCAAATATTACTTTTCAATGTTGTTGCAGATTGCTGTATAGTTTAATGTAAATGTCTCAGTGATTCCATTCAGGGAAAGTTGCCGTAGGTTGCATAAGCTTTGCAGATGAGCTGACCTGCCAGATGCAAAGGAGAGGAGAAAATACTTAAACTTTACACCCAAAACCTGCAGAAGTATGAAACAAACAGAAATGCAAACGTCAATGGACGTTCACCTACATGCAGCCTGAGGAAGCATGTTCCAGCCTAATCTGGCTGAGCTTCACAAGGGAGAGCTGAAAGGCAAACATATTTCGTTTGTTTCACTGATGTTCATAATTTGACATGTATCTTAAGGTGTGTTTCACCTACAAATGTCTGCCTCAGTAGCACACTGTCAACATGCAGTATGCAGTGAAAGTAAATTGAGTTGTGCCATTCTACGTGCACACACTCACACTATCAATTCACTGCTCAATTTACTGCACATATATACTAACACATCCAAATGCTTTCTAGATTTTGTCATAAGAAGGTCATAGAGAGAGAGTGAGAGAGAGTCAGGCCATTACTGTCAGTGTTAAGTATGACTAAGGCGGTGTGCTAGATGTGTCTATGCTGTACCGGGAGGGGGCTGAATGGGGTTTCCTCTGCTGTGACCCCGGTCAAAAAGCCCACAGCAGACACAGAGGCCAATGATATCAAAGACAGAAAGTAAAGGCAGGAGGCAAAGATATGAGGGAGGATAAAGAGAAGAAGGATGCAGGCAGGGGAAAAGAGACAAGAAACTGGTGAAGGGAGAGATGGTGACAAAGGTGACACTGTAGGGAGTGTGGACAGAAAGACTCAATGAAAGAAGAGGAAGGACCAATGGAGAAAAGAAAACGTGAGACAGACAAGGGACAGAGCGAAAGGAGGGATTCATTAGATGGTCTGGGGTAGAGGAGTGTTTCTATAATGGTCTCCGCTTGTGAATGTGAGTGTGCATCCACATGCTCAAAGAGAGTGCATAAGGGATTCTTACAATACAGACAGAGGAAAAAAGAGGGAATATAAAAAACATCAACAGCATCAAAACAATAAAATGAGGAAAAAAGACTGAGGGACAAATTAACTAAAAACAGAACTCAGAGGATGAAGAAAGCTTTGGAAATAACCCATAACAGTGTGTGTGTGTGTGTGTGTGTGTGTGTGTGTGTGGGTGTGTGTGTGCGCGCGCGCATCCATGCATGTGTGTGTGAGACTCCCTCTTAGTAGCCAGCTGCCACTTGTGAGGCTCTCTCCCTGCCCAGGACACTTCTAGAGGACATTAAAAGACAAACACACATCAGTGAAAGATTCATATGTCTGTTTATGAAAAAAAAGTTGATTCATGTTAATACCTATCTGATGCAATGAAAGGTTTCCCATGGTGCAGAGAGCGGTCACCTCGCCTGATATAAGGGCCACCCTGGCTAACATTGTCAAAAAGTAATACATTTTTATCAAATGGGAAAACATTCATATTCAAGGAAGAATAGCCTAAGCACAATTTCATATAGTAAATATATGTAATTAGTTTAGCTAATGTTTAGGCTTTTTTCTCCTTGCTAAATTGTTTAGGACAGGATTTAGATGGCTTACCACCTTAGCTAAACAATTTCCTTGAAGTACCCTACAACGGATAAGACGCAGACACCTGACCCTCAACACGATATGAGGCACACTGTATCTCTGTCATTCATTAATTCATATGTAAATGCATTTATTTTATTATCCTGTCATCCCAAGTGGCAGAGTTACTATAGAGTTAAATACTATTTCAATCCTTTGCGGTAAATGCACTAAATCCCTGCTATTAGTTTGCATGAAATGGTGAAATCTACACTGACACAGGGAAATGCCATTAGTTTAAATCCATAAAATATCGGTGCCTCCCCCCAACATCATGTAACAGCGAAACATGAACAGAAGCGCTGGGAATGTGTGTTAATAACAAGAGTGAGCGTGGTCTGTGAATGGATGTTGTTATGTGTATGTCAGTGCACATGTGTGTGTGATGATGGGTGCGCTTTGGTAACAACAAGACACTGATGCTGGGAGGTTGAATTAGGTATCACAAATCAAGGAAGAGAGCAAGAATAAAACAGACATGGCGGCAGACGGGAACCACTGTCTGGGTTTTTTATACTGAGACAGCATCGATCACAAAAAGTTACTGAATAAACATACTTATTAAACAGAAGGGAACATGATTTAGTCCTTACAACTACTAAAAAGCTAGAGGAAATTGGTGATAGTGCCTGTGATAATTAAGTTGTATTAGGAGAAGATGCACCAGACAGACGGACAGTGAGACAGACAGAAAGCCCTCACAGAGTGTCTTTGCTCAGAAGTGGCCTTCTGTGATCCCTGCCACTTCTAAACAGCATCAGGAAAGAGTGTTGCTCTGGCCGCCAGCCGGGCTGTCGCCATAGGGACCCAATTCAAAGAACCCCCGGCCAAACCATCTGAAAGTTGTGGAGGGGGGATTTGGAGATGCGAGGACCCAGCAAGAGTGTGGATTGTGAGCTTCAACAGCCCATATACTGCCATCATCCGGCCCACTAATCAAAGCCCCCAGTTTCTCTTTACTTTCCCTGTGTTTTCCATGTCTCTTTTTCTATTATCTCCATTTCCTTCTCTGTGTTGCTGACTTTGAAGTTGCTTTAAGTGAGATGAGAATCCCAAATTTTCTCTCTGAGTTGACGTTTGTCTCTGGCTGTTTCTCCCTCTGTGTCTCGTTTCCCCCTGTAGCTCAGAGAGAAGAATTCGAAGTGTACTCTTAATGGCTTACATGTGTTTCGATTAAGAAGCTGGCATGCACTTCCCATTTTAATGGGCTTTCTGTGCTCTTAGTTGACTGCTGGGCTAGGTTATGTGGTAGGGATTTGGAGGTAAAGGCTTTTAATTGCCAGGCTATGGCAGGAATGTGGTTAGTAAGATGGCAGGAATGTAGCATGGCAGACACATATTTTTTTGGCTTTCACTTGGTGGGCACAGACGCTTAAATGATATGAGCAACACATACATACTGAAACAAATGCTTCAAGAAAATGTGTGAGGTAACAGGTTGTTCTAGGAAATACATGATGAAAGCTTCGGTATATTCTGCACAATATCTGTATTTCTCTTTTTTATTAAAAAAATTCCCTTCCCTCTTCTATTCAAGAGGAGGATTTTGAATTAGCAGCACTTTTATTTGTTATGGCATTTGGACACACGGCCATGAGAGTGAGTAGAGGCATCTTGAGACAGGAATTTAGTGCTTCCAAGCATAAATGACACCTGCAAAACAAGTGTGCAGCAGTGTTTACCCCCACGACCTCACAGTGTTTGGTATGAAAATCAAACACTGGAAACATTTATGAGATCGTTTGGTTTACTTGGCGGCAAATTAATGATTATTCCTGTTTAACTAATGTCAGCCAATTCCACTGCTGTTTACTGTGTGAATAGCGAAGTTAGCTTAACTCACAGAAGCTTAATCCGTGCAAGTCTGTAGAATAAAGAAGAAGCTCTTCTCAAAAAGTGTTAAAATGCAACATTAAATTCCCTGCTGGTTCCTCACGTTTTAGTCACACTCGGCATAATTTACATTTATAAAGCGCAAAATTACCTTATATGAAACTTCCATGTCTTCAATTTCCAGTCCTAGGTTTTTTTTTTTTTTTATCATTTTTGATGTTGTATGTATAAGTATAAGCTAATAAGTACAAAGTAATAAATACTGGGAAAGGTACTGATTTTGTGAGCAGCTGCTGGTTGATTAAGTAGAGCTCCTGCAGTTAAAATAGTTGACTGTATGAGGACATAAAAAAGACACTTAAGAGTTAGTCCCCTGGTCCCTTGTTGCATTTTCGTATTTTGTTTTATTTCTTTTCTCTTTTTCTTATTCCTTGTTTCATTTCATGCATTAATTAATGTCACATTATAACTACAATGAGAGGGCCCTTGCGCTCCCTATGTGTTTTTCTGTCTTCTCTCTCCCTCTGTAAAATTCTTTGCAGGCCCAAACCACGCTGTGGTTAAAGAAAAAAGAAAAAATACGCTGGGTGTAAAATGATCCCAGCCCTGTAAAATTAGAAAAAGGGGAGGAAGAAAAATGAGCGTACCCAATGTGGCATGTGAACTAATGACGGGTTGGTGTGGTGTTGGTTTCGGCAGAGGAGCAAGGGGACCAGCGATGCGTGTGATGCAATCATCACCTTACGTCCGGTGTATGGTTAAAGTGGGCTGTGCCCCGGCAGTTTGCGGTGTGCCCACAGGGTCATGAGAGGTCACGTGTGTGGGCGCTTGGTTGAAAGAGGCAGGAAAGGGACAGGAATAGGGCGGAGAGAAGTTAGAAGAAGAGGTGGAAGGCAAGGGTGGGGGTCTTGGGGGTGGGGGTGTTGACTGAGGTAAGTGCAAGAGATGAGGAGAGCTGAAGACACAAGGATGGACAGATGAATTGACGGAGGAAATGAAGGAGCTGATATGCACATAAACACGTGCATTCAGAGACACACAAGAACACTCACACACAACACAACCACTCCAAGTCACCCTATTATTATCATTATGCAAGTGTGACTGCAAATGGTCCCCCTGAGCAACAACAGGACTGAGCAATGAGCCCATAAACAGCTATGTGTAGCAGTGTTGGCATTTTTGATGAGGCAGCAGCCACACACACATACACACACACATGCGCACACACATTCACTCACATACACTCCTCTTTCCCTTCGACCTCTGCTCTCCGAGGGAAGGCAGTGCTAGCACACAGCCTGCCGTGGGGACTGAGCGACAGTGTGCCCAGCTGCATGCCAACTGCGCCCGCGGGCTGCCCTAGCCCATGCACCCAAGGGAGCGCACAGCCTCTACTGCTCTCTATATCACCATCTCTGCCTTTCCTTCTCTTGTCCTCCCTCTCAGACTCTCACTGTCCTTCTCCATCTCCCAATTGTTCTTAATCTCTCTCCTGCTGCTCCATCTCTTCTCTTTCTCTTCCTTTCCCTCCATCCTTCTCTCCCTCTCACTCTTACTGCCAGTCCTAGAGAGTGAGTGACAGGCTGTGAATTGCTCTGAGGCTATACCCCAGATAAAAGGCAAGGAATGCACATAAGTACACACACACACCTAGACACTAACAAACACACACGCATGCACACACACTTCATTGGGTATCACATCCACTGTCACATAGATAGACACAAGTCCTGCCATTCCTGTGTCAGCAAGGGCAATACACACTCCACACACTGAACGTGGAGTGACAATCTCTTTGTCCAGTCCGCCCCTGATGCCTGTGTGCTTGGTCACTCACAGTAATGGTACCCAGCATCCATTTGTGTGTGTGTGTCTGTGTGTGACAGAGAGAGAGAGAGAAAGAGAGAGCGCGAAAGAGGGAGAGAAAGGGTGGGTGTGAGACTGAGACAGAGAGAGACCCGGAGAAAGACAGATTGAAAAAGAGTGTGTGTGCATGATGTGCATATGTGTGTTTGTATGTGTGTATGTGAGAGGGAAAGATATTGCGTCTCACAGTGTGCGGTGTCAGGTCTGGCTGTGTGAGCTGACACTGATTATAGTCTTCACAGCTCACTCCCATCACAGGCAACTATAGCCACGGCCAAAGCCCTATATTTCAAAAAGTTGCAACACTGTGCAGGATCCAGAATTGCTTTTATGCCTCCAGCAGCTCGGCCGGTGGCTTCGCGGAACAAAATTTAGAAGCCACACTGTCCGACTGCTTGGCATAAAAGCACAGCATTCAATCCTAATGGAATCTATATGAATTAAATGGCATAATCATGTGTCTGAGCACAGCACACAACATCACAGAACAGATTATTCCAGCCTTAATTTCAGTGCTAAATTTTGTCCCAATTTCCAAAGAGATGTGTTTGACAATCAGCTAAAAAGTGTCAACCACTTAAGGCTCAACTCAACCTCATTTTTTATGGTACTGGTGAAAATGTGTCAGCATGGAGTATCTGGTCAGATCACATAATTCCTCATTTAAATCAAATTTTGCCACATTACTTTACTAATGTTGAAACTTTTACATGACACCAGCAGATTATAATTCAAATATGTAAACACGGTACATAGGATAAGTGTGTATTTATGTATATATCCAGAGCACTTATGCAAAAAAATCATCAACCCCAACAGTTTTCTATGGAAAACAGTTCTGGCCTGCTCTTGTTCCTGTCTTTTGTGGTAAATGATAGGCCATACTGCAGTGTATAATTATTGCAACAAGCCTTCTGTCTTACCCTGTACACACCAATGACGAAGAAGCATTCAGAAAAACAAACAGTGACACTGACGACTGATGCCTACTGTTAGATGCTCGCATTTAAAGGCTACCAAACCGTGAGACTCCTTTCACTGTGTGGACTTTTTTTTTTCTTTTGATGTGCTCTCTCTTTTCAGTGTCATTGACTGCTTTATGCCAGATATAAAAACCGATGCATGGCCAACGAAGCGCATAATGGGCAGATTTGACTAACGTGTCAGTGCAGAGGAGTGAAAAAAGAGGAAAGAGGGAGGGAGAGGGAAGGAGAGGAGAGGAGGGAGGGTACTGGTGAGGTAGAGGGAGGTAGAGTGATTGAAGGAGAGAAAAAAGAGAGGGAAGAGAGACAGAGGCAGAGGGGTGGTGACCTGTGGCCTGTCCTACAGCAGAGGTAGCCGCCCTGGCATCTGCAGGCACAGCGGGCATCAGATGACATGCTACACTACTCACAGGCTGTGACTGAAGTAGACTGGACCGGCACGTTCGTGTTGAGTTGTGGTAAAGAGGCTCCGCTGTCAGATAAAGTGACTCTCTGTCAAATGAGAACAGATGATAAACTGAGTGGACATCCAGTCTGAATCAGTCTGAATCACAACGGAAGCAAGTATGAGCCAAAATCAAGGAGGCGCTGCGGTGAATTGGGACTGACTTTGAGTCAAAACCCGTGCAGGCTCGTTGCGAGATCGAACAGAACAAGCATTGAGAGTCCGGCCATGCATCACACTCTCAACCTGACTCACCCAGATTCGATTGAAACTGACGTGAGCGACGCTGCGGACCCCATTGAGAATCTTCGCTCTGAGCCTAATTCTCCACTCTGTCATGTGAATCACGTTCACCATGAGCATAGTTGACTCCAGCTGATGTGTGCTGACATGTAAGTGCCCATAGTATGAATGTTAAATCCGGCACTGTGCTTCCATCATTCATGTGTAAAGCTCACGCTGAGTGTGTGTGCAGCGAATTAATCCCATACTGGAGATGATGTAAGTGGAATTCAGCAGAGGTCAAGTGTTGTCTGTAGCTAACTACTGCCCCCCGCATAACGTAATGAATGTATTAATTACATCACCACGTCAGACTCTTTATCATGTCTTCAAAAGATAAACATACTGTAAACGCTTCAGGCTTACATTACTGTGTATACCAAGTAGCAGCAGCAGTAAATAGTACAAATAACAAAATTTACTGTATATAGTCATTTGGCATTGACTTACATCACAGATCATCCTGTGTTATGCCCTCCTATGGTCTGCTTATTTGTCAAGGCTAGAGACTATGCAATAAAACTGACAGGCCTCACAGAACCTGAGTGAAGACCTTTAAACTTCCTACCTCTTCAGGAGAGGGTATATTTATTCTGAACAAGAATGGAAAATGAAGCATCCACAAAAAACCTCAGAAAGAATTTTTGAAGGTGAAAAATAAAGCAAAAATCATTTTAAAAATGATTTTTAAAAAATAGGCTTTAGAAAACAAAATGTTACATTTACAGGCAACAGGCAGGTAGCTGCATCTCCTTTTCTTTTTTTTAAGAGTTAAATTAAGGTTAAGGGGGAGATTGGATCACATATCATCATGTCATTTATTTTTCAAAACTTCTGGTTTTAGTCTTTTTACTCTGAATTTTTTTCTGGAAGTGAAACACCTCCTTTGCTGCCAGCACAGAGAATAATCTTCTGCCTATTTTGACACCTCTCCACACCTGGCCGATCATTCTGGAAAATGGAGGTGACTGTCAAATTTTCTGTTTTGGAAAGTCACAAAATTTCAACAAAAGAGAGCCCATTATCTGACCCTCTAAAATATGTATTTTCCTCATTTCTACACTACCGCTTTAAAGGTGTCAAATTAACTTCATGCTAAGTCTTGTCAGACTAGGCATATAAAAGGCGACGCCCATGTTTTTAGCTTGTGAGGACAGCCAGTTCAAACTAGGTGAATACCCTGAATGACTCCAGACTTTTTTTGGCAGGGGATGAATTTATTTTACAACAGAAATCTTCACATCCTCCTTCCCTTGTGTTGAGCGAGTGGATCAATACTGATGCAACATCCCAATTTTCTGATTTCTAGCTTTATAAAAGTTGTGTTATCATCACTGATTGGCCTGTGGCGTACAAACAATGCATCTAAAATCGTAAACTGGTCTTTCCCTGTCACTGATGACGAACCACTGCGGTTCTGATTGCATCCAGATGTCTTTTTTTTTTTTAGCCTTGTTGTCGTTTTCTATGGTTGGCCACTGCCCTGCATGAACATAGTGGAAGAGTACTGGTTTGTGGGAAGACAGACGTGCAAAGAGCAGGTGTATGCTGTAGTGGTATAGTCCTGGTCCCCACCCCCCCAGCCCTCTGCTGTTTAATGACTGTGGTACAGCCCTACGCTGTGGCTTTGCCCCACCCCTCCTGCCTTTCCAAGCGTTTGAAATGTGCCAGCCAGATGTTCAGGGCTTACACCTGTAGGAGACACAGTCTTTGACATGGTCTCTGTGGATCTGTGATGAACACACACAACCAGCCACACACATATATGTTATCACATATGATTGATCCTGCATGTTTTCAGATGTACATGCATCCGGCAGAAGTGCATGCTCATGGATATGCCAACAGATGGACCAGCAGACATAAGCCAACATGTATGCACACCCCGACAGAATCACGCGGAGCTCCATCTTTAACCCCTCATTTGCCACCGTTCACCTACTGTTTGGCTCCAATGTGAATTTCAGGACACTCCATGGGTAGCGGGGCCTCCAATTTATGCCACCCTGGTGTTATACACCTCTCTCCCATGTCTCGCCCTCCCTCTGCCTCCTTTCTCTTTCGATATTGTGTGCCATTACACTTTAGCATTTTGTAACTGGAGACTGTCTGTCTGGCTGATGTAAGCTAATGGAGAAGAGCAAGCATATGGAGAGGCTATAGGAGAGACAGTCTTCCTTCCTCGCACGCTGCTGTCAGAAAGCATACGGGCCTGATTAACGACAACAGCCACAAAAGCTCTTTATGCATTCTCTCCCAACTGCTGTCCTGCTGCCAACTCACCCTGAGGGAAGGAGAGGTATACACGGTGTGAGGAGACTGCGTGTGCGCGACACTGAGAGTGAAGAAGGTGAGGTATGTAATATGTTCTGATTTTGTGTGTGCGTGCGTGTTGGAGAGAGACAGGCTGCATTCACAAGTGCTAAAGAGAACAATCAAATTGTGCAAAACCAATTCACAACTCTCCAATTGTCTCTGTGAAACACAGAGATGCTTTTTCTTGTGTCATAACTATAATGTCTATCAACAGCTCTTAAAATGACCTAAACGTAACCCTTTTTCAAGTCGGGGCTGTTGTACCAAATATAATTGGGAGTCGGATGAAAATAGCCCTAAAACTTTATATCTCTTTTAGGTTGTGTTTTGGGTCTTAAGTCTCCACTGATGCAGAGTACTTGTGGGTGAGTGTTTGTGTGTATGTGTGTGTCTGTGTTTGCATGTGCATGTGCAGATGTGCGTGTGTTAGTGCCTGTGTGTGTGCGTAAGTGCATGTGTGTGTGGCTAGCTAGCAGCTATCTCCCCTCGCTCCTAACACAGAAAGGTTGAGAAGAGCCATCTTTCATCTCCTCTGCATCATCACAGCGTCTGCATTATTAATGGCCCTGATTACTGTAATCAAAAATTCTTATTTATTTGGAGGAGTCGGAGGAGGGGGAGGAGGCAGCGAGGACTGGGCTTCTCTCTCCAGACAAAAAACCTTTGGTCTCCAGCTTTAATTTTTCAGAAAAAGAGATGCCGCAGTGCCCTATCTTCCCCAAGTTTGGAGCTAAGCTAGTTAGGCGCACATAAACATGCAAATACTGAGGCACAGGCGTTCAAACTTTTTCTCTCTCAGTCTTTGAGCATCATGTACACTTACACACACAAACAGCTGCAGTAAGATGAACATGCTCGCACACACATAGAAGTAACTGTCAATAATAGTGTCTTAACGAAGACAATCATCTAGACCTCTAGACAGCCAAAATGATAAAAAGCAGAATACACTCATCCCTGCCTTTCATCTGGTTTTGAGCTTCTTTTCCACTGCCTTTCCCTCCTTCAATAAAGTCTGTCTGTTTCCTTGCCTTCCTCATTCTCCTCCTCCTCCTCCGTTGCTTCCTCCACCATCCACTCCACCCTGTCTAATCTTTCCAGGCACTGCCATTTGCATGCAAATAGTCCATTACCCAGTGGCAGGGAGACACAGCCAGGAGCTCACTACTAGGTAATCAAGGACAAAAGAAGTGAAGGAGAGATGCGAGAAATGAAGGAGGTGGGGGGAGAAAGAGAGAAAGACAGAGCAGAGAGAGAGCAGTGAAAGATCACAGGTGAATTAACATTAAGAATGAAAAGCACAAAGCAATGTGGCAGAATGAAGGAAAGAAAGAAAGGAGAGGTGAGTCAAGAAGAGAAGAAATGCAGCGCGACTAGTGGAGGGATGACGTGTTTGAAGAGGTGATTGGAGGCAAGGATCTTTGTAATGTAAAAGTTACATGTTAAGTTGAAGACTAGAATGAGTGGAGTGCAGCTTAGAGTGCGAGAAGGATCAAAGAACACTTTATTGCAGCTTGTCAGCCTGTCAATCTACTACAGGTTTATGAAATAAAAGACTGTTACCCTGAAGTAAGCATCCAGAGGAAAGGTTTCTCCTTGCATGTTTTGTCTGCATTTTAAAGAACAGCTTGCAACAAATAGCTTGTCACTGTGGTAGTGCCCATAAAAGGGCAAATTTGCAGAATTTGAAAAAGGTACATTTCAAAGGAATTAAATACATACCTTGATATTTGGAATTTATCTGGTTATTTTTTGTCAGCAGATATTTGTCACATTGAAGAAAAAGCATCCATTCTGCAGTTTTTGTAAATAGCGCTCACATTGTTAACATTCCTCACAACAAGTCCTGCTCTAACAGTGTGTTTTGATTTAGATTTTTGAAGGACAAGTGTAGAAACATTTCCCCACACTGTGGTAAGTGTGGGCAAAGAATGTCCATTTAAACATCAACGTCAAATAAGGTAGATGCATCAATTTAAAGTACATATTTTACACTTCAGGTATATTAAGTGTATCTAATGATACAAACCACATAAGTTCAAATTACAGTACATACCATGATATCATGGATAATGTATGAAGTCCAACATGAGGAAACAAAGACTGCAGAAGCAATTAGTCCATATAGCGATTAATTAGAACGACATAAATCAACTGACAGCGTTTTGGATAAGTAATCAAGTCTTTGCTGTTGTTGTCATATCAAAGATTCTCAAATCACATTGAATTTGATGTTTTCCTCTGGTTCAGGGATTTTTAAATTAAATACCTATCTTTTAAATAAATTTCTTAGACTGTGTCAGACAAAACTAGCAGTTTAAGGATGCCACCTCAGGTTGTAGGAAAAAAATTCAATTTTTCACTCGTCTGTAACCTTTTGTAGACTAAATTATTAATCAACAAGACTATAAGTTGTGGCCACTCGAAGCTTGTGGGGCTGTACTTAAACATATTTGTGGTTTGAGATAATGTTAATATCAGAGAAAGGCTCTCAATGACATGTTGGTTTTAGCAGGTGTAATGTTTACCTCTTTTATTATTTATTCATATTCGTTTTGCGTGTTAGCATGCTGCTGCCTGTTAATTAGCACTAAACACAAAGTGAAAATATAGAGATGCTGAGACGGGCCACAAATATCTGCAGCACATTTTGTGCTAATCGCTTAACTAGGTTTTGAGATATTTCACAAGTGAGCAGGTGGTAGCAGTAGATGAAATGTCAAGCAAAGTCAGCAAGATGCATCCTCTGGGGACAATGAATGTCTGAACAAAATGTCAATCTAATATCACAATGAATAGCCATCTATTCATCTATTCCATACCAGCAAGCCCATAGCGAGCCATGCTGCTGCTGTGGATAAAAATGGCCGAGTACTCAATGGTTCGAAGGCCTTAAATGTGAGGATTAGCTGCTTTTCATTGTGTAATTGTAAATCTTTTTTTTTTTTTGGGTTGGACAAAGCAAGCAATTTGAAGACACCAACTGTTTTTTTCATTGTTTTGTCACATTTTACAGATTAAATGACTGATTTTTGAATAAAAACAATAATTGGTAGATAACTAAACAATGAAAATAATTATTTACAGTTTTTTTTACAATATTATTTAGAGTTCTAGATACCAGGCAGTATTTTATGTATGAGTATATGAGTATGAAACATGGGCTTGTCACTGAAACCCACTCTCTTAACAGGAGAAGTTTTTCCATCAAACAGCTGCACTTGAAGGCTGCGCAACAGTGAAGGAGCACTGCAAAGAGCTGGATCAGTCTATTTTGTCAGTTGCCTGGAAAATAAGCTTGCTTCTTAATCATGAAAAGACTGCAAACAGATGATGACATCTTGGGGAAATATTTTAAAAAGTTAGGGATTTCACTCGTTTCACCCTGCATTGTCCACCCAGCTCACCTCTACATCACCTGTTGGCATTGCTCACGTAACCTCTTGCACCTTTTGCTCCACTTCCACACACCTTGTCTCACACTCAGAGTCTCTCTTTCTCTGTTTCTCTCGATAGATGCTTCAAGTAGCTAAACGTCTTCTTATGGGAGAGAGGAAGAAGTGCATGAACGTCAAAGGAAATGAGCCACCCCTCCCAACCGCTCCACTACCGCCGCCACCTCCGAGTCCCTCCTGTCACCCCTCCTCTTCTCTGCGAAGCGGTTGATTGCGGCCCGTTTGATGTCCTAAACGCGGCGTGCTAAGATTTGCTCTCTGTTCCTCGCCGAGCCCGTTTGAAGCTCTGCATGAGCGACACACATTTTCGACGTTACACTCTGCTAAAACGGGCAATTATTTCCCCCCCCCCCCTTTTTATGTTCGGCTTTGGAATCGCAGCGCATAAGGAGGTGGTAGAAGAGAGAGACAGGGAGGGATGACTTGCACCCACACAATCCTCTAACTAAGACGTAAATATGCATGGTGCAAAGACCTTTCTTCTAAGACAGACACTTTACTGTTTCCTAAACTTTTTTTTTCTTTTTTCTGTCACAAGCATTACTGAAATTACACCTCCTGCAGATATCACCAGCATGCACCTATTAAGACCCATATATTACTGTCAGTAGTGCTTGGTTGAACCTGCCTCAACCACTTCTCAGCATCTCTAAGCACTTTCATAAGCTTCCTGTGTCGGTCGTGGGAATATAAAAGAGTCCTTCGTGATACAAGTTGCTGTAAAGGGGTTTATTCATTGTATGAAGAGCTACTGAAGCCGCCCCAGGCTCGCTTCTTTCTACACCCACAACAGCAGCTCAGAGACAGTGGCTTGAAAAAAAAAAAAAAGCTCTAGCCTTGGACCTGCTCCTCACCCACCCACTCATCTCTATGTGAAGCAAGGTCACCACTTATGTAGGTTTATCATTTCACAGACTTGCATTTGACACAGAGTTGATCCAGAGCTCTCTTAGACTATAATATGTGTTTGGCTGCTGGTTTAGCTTGTGTGCTGGTACATTGCTACATATGCAACATGTGCAAAAACACAGACACACACCCCTGCATACATACATACACACTGAGACACACACTTTTCTCAGAGCTTGGACTCTGCCCAGCATTGCACTCCCCTTTTATGACCCATGCTTTATGGTTTATTTAAAAAGTAACAGTCCCTTTATAGGTCATTAAAGCAGAAATAAAAGACAGCAGACAGCCTGCAGTGAATAGAGGAGTGAGCAGACGCCAGCCAGATTGGCTTGAAACAGACACACGTATGCACATGCAAGCGTATGTAAGGGTGCATCCAAGGCCAAGGGTTGTGACCCTCATGGTAGAGTGGGTGGCTGCACATCATCACTTTGCACATCATTACCCTGGTCATATACTGTGGCATGACAAAATAGCAGACACAGGAACAGGTTTCTTTTCTCATGCCATCACCCTCATACACAGCTGACCAGTATGATCCGATTGAGATACAACAGCCAGACCCAAGCTCCTTGTTTGTGTTCACATACTTGGCCCGTAAATCTGATTCTATTCAGATTCTGACACATTAATTACACATATTCAAGACAGATGAATAAATATGATTATACATGCAAATGCACAGCTAATGCAAACAGGCTTACACACAAATATTGTCAAGTGGAGGCTCACAGCAGACATCCTGGCAGGCATACACAATTCACATGTAATTTCATCCTTTTAGGTTGTCTCTCTCTTTCTCTCTCTCTCTCTCTCTCTCACACACACACACACACACACTTACCCTCCTCTCATTCACACACACTTTGACCTGTGCGTGATGGCAAAATGGGCATGATTAACCGAACAGAAATGTCAGCCGAGAATAATGGCTGAAATGTAATTACAGAGCGAATGTGGTCCATGGAGAGACGAGTAAGACAGACAGGGAAGGAGAGACACAGAGACAGAGGACGGCTGAAAAAATTGCACGATTGCATTCAGTGAGCATGTTGGTGCTGTGTCTGCGTCTCCTGGTTAGAACAATGTTATCAATACACGGTAAAACACACTTTTCAATCAAAGTTTATGTGCTAGAAAAATTAGATAGGTCCATAAATAAAAATGTATGTGCACATACACACACACACACACACACACACACACTGGTGTTTTATGTGCTTGGAAACATGCAGGCATATGTTGAAATGGCTTAGAGCGATATCTCTGAACTCCATATATCCAGGCAGCTACGTGATTGACTACAATGCCAGTAGAATTGCTTCTGTGTCTTTCTGGTATCGTTAATCTTAATGCATATCTTTGGTGAAATACATATATAACAAACAGATTTATTATTTAGATTATGAACTACGTTGCATTTATGACAATAAATAGTGAGAATAATTGAGTGTTAGTTTGTATATTTGAGCGTTAGTTTTGCCTCAGAAATTTTCTGTGACTAAAAATAAATCTTTGTCTAATTTAGTGTAATGTCCTTGGACTGACGTCTGAAGAATGGTGGTGTGCACACATGTGTAATTGTGTATGAGACAAAGACGGGGGAGAAACAGTGACAGTGAGTGGGTGTGTACGTGTTACACTTTGCATTGTAAGAGAGAGAAAGGGAAAAAAGGAAGAAGGAGGCTTCGGTGTGAAGATGATTTATTTAAAAAAAAGAAAAGAAAAAGAGTTTCTATACATAAGAATAATTTGCAGAGCTCCAGACTGGGATCATTAGTTGTCTTTGCTTGTGATGTGTGAGATTTGTGGTGTGTGTGTGTGTGTGTGTGTGTGTGTGCGTGTGCGTGTGTGTGTGTGTTATATCAAGTGTGTGTCATCGCATGTACATGTGGACCAATTTGAAATCATTTGCTTTCAGGAACAGGGTTGCAGCAACCCTCTTCTCTCTCTCTATCAGCTCATCTCTCTCTCATCTAACCGACCACAGAAGGAGGGGAAGAGAGCGAGGGAGAGAGAGAGGGCACAGAGAGCGAGGCCATAGTCTTATTAGTGATAATGAGAGAGAGCCACTCTGCCAATTTACATCCGTAATCTGATATTAGCTCCTGCCACCCGCACTAAGAGAGCAGACACACACACAGTCACACACCCACAAAATATATATATATATATATATATATATATAAAAATATATATATACACACACACACACACACACAAATGTCGACAGGCGTGCACACATTCACTGGCGGACATAAATGCACACACTCACACATCTGAAATTAGATATTCATATTCATGAAAAAAAGTAGAACTGCTTTTGGGAGAAAACTATGGTAGCCCTCTAAGGACACAGGCAATATTCTCCAAAAACCAGAAATATCAAAACACATAGAAGATACAGGGTAATGTTAATAATGCTAACTTGCTAACTAGCAAATTATCATAATTTCACAGTTCGACTATAGTGCAATTCTTTTGCAGCAGTTCTAGAGTATGTTCCCTTAATGTTTTTGTTTAAATTGATATCAACAACATTTTTCAGTTAAAAGAGGCTTGTTCTCGTACTGGATGATACACAACTGGCTTTTGATTTTGAAGAGCATGAAATAATTTAACTGAAAATATGAAATCATCAAAAATAGAACGTGTAGGCCAGTTGGGTACGAGAGAGTGAAAGATATTAGTCAATACCTGCACACTGTCAGTGCTGACTTTTAGAGACAGTGTCTGTTGTGGCCCTTTATCAGCCATAAAATTCATAATGTGACTCGAGACATTTTTACTCTACAGCCACAGACTATGACAATCAGGACCCCAGAGCCTTTCAAGACCCACTGGATATCATAAAAAAAGGGAAAACTCTAATATATAGTTTTGCGTCATTTTGGATGTGCTATTTGCAAGTGTTTCAGATTGTGCTTGTTTGATTTGGTGTTACAGCTTGTGTCTTTACTATAAAGATGTGCTCTTTTACATTGTGAATATGACGTCTGATGAAGGTCCATGACCAAAACTTAGATTCTTTTCTGTGCACTGGTCTGCCATGGTTGCATTTGATATCACTTGGTTTGATATGTAAAAGTCAGGTATGCTCCAATGGAGAAGTCTATGACCACATGCACATAACAAAACACACACACAGACATTAACAAATTTTAACATTTTTGCAAAGCCATACAGCTCACCGCAAATTCATGAAAAGCATCACATGCACAGTAACATGTAAATTCTCCCCTCTACTTCTTTGACATATAGATAAGGAAACCCAATCTTGCCCGCTGTTTCTACATGAAGCTACTAATGGATCCAGGAAACTGATGGATAAAGGAAAGCAGATTCTCTCGGGCGAACATTGAAGAACATGGTAGAACACGATAAGTCCTGACAACATGTTCATGAATATTCCATCTACACTTGAGAGGCAAACCTCTCAATTGCTCAGAATCCCTTGTGTTTCAATTAGATCCAAACCACCCAGAATCAACTAATTGTTGCAAGCACTTAAGCATGTATGGCAGTATCTCTACTGCCTATCCACAGGCTAGTGTGCGGTTTTCAACCATGAGTGTAACAGAGCATTATGCAAGCCAGAGGGGGAACCTTTTAGCTGTAACATCACACACTCAACATACTGTCATGTATGGCAGCAGCTCTCTGAAATCACTTGCCTCCAGTACGGGCCGTGGTTACACTTCTACATATTGTCATGATTTCAATGTAACTTTTATCACCCAGTCATGCCTGGCAGTCTGGTTAAGAGCACCATATGGATCTACTCTGCACAGCATTATCTAATAACAGCACATCTCACTTTAATCTGATCCTCTCAGTTCTCCAGCCTTAAGAGCACATTTTGCTTAATGCAAATGAAGTGGAATTATGATTGTCACATAACTGTGTAGGCATTTGCAGTATGTTATTCAACACACTGTCAACTGTTTGTAGTTCCCCAAATCAGTGCAAATTTAATACAACACAATTTAAATACAATTCAAATATGATTCAGTATAAATTAAATCTATTTGACTGAGGAAAGTCGAACGCTTTTCAGTGCAGATAACAAGCAATTAGTAGCCAGCATTGTGTAATGTGTGCAGGAGAGGCTTGCTGTTACTTCATGCTATATCTTCTTGAAGTTGTGTATCTGTGTATCCGAATTCAAACTATTGAATTATTTCAAAATCATTTTATATCTGATCTGTTTATTAATGCACCAATCTTTAACTTCAGACATTAATTAATTTTGAAATTAAACTCCTAATGGCCCCTAAATATGCAACCGCTCCCCCTATGAAGAAGCCTGCTGCCCCAGCAGTTATTGCCCCTCAGGTGAAAAATATTGGACATTTCACAATGAGTATCATCTGTTTCACTGAGAGAGAGGGCAGCATTTGTGTCTCTCATCGAGTGACAGTATTTTGCCAAAATGGACAAAGGAATGTGTGAAGTGGAGCTGAAATGATTACTCAAATGGTTAATTAAAAAATTAATCAGAGACTACTTTGTTAATCGATAAAGAAAGTAAGTATAAATATAATTTAAAAACAAAAAAAACTTTTATTCCCACTTCTCAACCTTGCTGCTTTTCTTTGTCTTGTATGATAGTAAACTGGATATCTTTTAGTTTTGATTGGACAAAACAAGCACTGTGCTATCATCTGTGTTGTAGGCATTTTTCATAATATTTTGTCACAAAGAGTTGCTGTTTTTCACAGCAAAAGCCACCTTGCTTAGTACATTTTTTTTCTTCCTTGTTCATTTCTTGATACAATTAAGTTGTGTGCCAAATGAATATTTTTTGCACTCCTGACAATCTTGAGACAAGTCTTTCTCTTTTTTTGAGGGATATAAAGCATTATGATATTATGCTGCCATAGAATGACATGGCTCCATCTTTATTCATAACTACAGAAGACCCTTTTCATCCTAAAGAGCACAAGTCTCGGAGTTCTCCCAGCCTTTAGTCAGCCTACATCTCATTGCATTTATTTTGGACCATATGTAAATATGATATATGTGGATAAAGATGTCGAGTCGTCCGTCAGCATGCTGAGTCAGAGTCTGGCTCCAGATTGGGACATCCATCATGTAACTGAGAAAAACACATTAATTGGATTTAAAACAAATATGGTATAGTATGAAGGACAGGGCATAACTTATAGGTCTTTCTCAAGCAAAAGACTACAACCAGCAGAAGTTTTAATTTCGTTCAAGCTATTCAAGCAGTGATTATTCCTCTAACATAGATGTCACATTTAAAATAATCTCAGGGACCTTCTGGCCTCTTAGTTTTCTCTCTTATTGGTTATAATGTAAACTTCTGACCTCAAAATCTGTCTTAATCTAACACTCTCCTCTCTACAGTTTCCTTTTAGCATTAACCGAAGCTGCATTAACCTCATTTAGAGCCTAAACCCAGTTACCTTCGAGTGTGGAGAAAATGTGAGTGAGCATTGTGCACACTGTATTTTCTGTTTGACTGAGAGTGACTTCTACTTCTCCCTTTCAATATTGTGTATGCCGTCTCTCCTGCACACTGCCAATGTACTGTAGCACACACTCTTTCTCACCAATTACCTGTCTGTATCCCTCCGTCTGTGTTGTGTGATTGAGAGAGGGTGTGAGAGGAAGAGAAAGTGAGGATGTGTCTATGTACGTGTTTATTTGTGCGCGTGAGTATACCTGCATATGCGAGTGTGTGCAGGCGTGTGTGTGAGCATGCGTGTGTGCATGTGTGCGTGTCAGAATGTGTGTCCGCGACTCATTCTTCTGCCTCTGTTTCCCCTCCGGATCTCATGTATAATTTATGGTACCTCTCATGAATATGCTAATTAGCCAGCATGCAGGGAGAGGTGAGAGGGCTTCCCCTGTTCTATTCTTACATTCGTCTGATGAGAGAGGAACAGAGAGAGGGATGGAAAAGAGAGGGAGAAAGAGAGAGAGATTGAGGGAGAGAGAGGGGGGGGAGAAACTGGGAACATGTGTGTTGCTGCTTTAGAGGGAAAGGAAAGAGAGGAAAAGACGAAGGGCAGAGAAGGAAATCGCTGGAAGGAGAGAGTGTGGAAATACATTTATGAAATCCCCGGCGTTCGACAAATAAGCACTGTGGCAATATGGATGGTGGCGAGCCCATGTTGTGCTACATTGTGCTGGAGACAAATGAATCACCCATGCTGAGGGGACATGGAGAGGCGAGATTGGAAGAGGTAGTGAGAGAAACGGGGAGATAAGAGGGAGAAAAGGGGAGAAATAGTTGTCATTGTTCCATCAGCATTTCAGTCGCGCTTTTGAAAGGCTAGACAGGCAGGCAAATAGGAACGTTATTCCAGTTTCAATTGCTTCTCCCATAAATAGATGATAAGTGCCAAGTTTCTGAAGAGATGCTGAAAAACACCCTTCTGAGTAACGTTCAAGACAAAGGCAAAAAGAGAGTGACGCAAGTTCCTAGGACTAATCAGATAAATTGCAGAGAAAGAGAGGTAGAAGGTAGAGAGTTTAAGCCAATAGCTAACAAACTAGCAAACTAAACATCAAACGCTTCGGCTTCAAAGTTGCATAACATGAAAAAACCTTTTAAACCACATCAAAACCCTCACAGACAGCTGAGGGAAGATCTCACTCTTCTTTCTTCTCTCTCTTTCTCTTGAACTCTCTGTCAGTCTATCTGCAAGCCTTTCTCTCTCTCTCTTTTTTGTCTCACACTCAACCTCTCTCGCTCTCTCTTCTCTTCTCGCTCCCTTCTGGAGTTCAGTCATGAGGAGTGAGTCTCATGTGAAATAGGGCACGACAGTGGAGTGTGTGTATGTGTGTGTTTGTACACGCACACCAGGATGTGCACAATGTTTGCATGAATGCATGCAGTTGCTGTGTGTGTATGTGAGTGTTTGAGGGAGTTTGTGTGTGTGTGTGTGTGTGTGTGTGTGTGTGTGTGTGTGTGTGTATGTGTGTGTGTGTGTGTGTGTGAGTGAGTGTGTGTTGCCTTCCCTCCTGGCACCCTCTGGGTAGAGAGAGCATTCCAGCGGGCAGCTGATGATTCAGCATCTGTCGCCCTGCTTATGTAAGAGAGCAGACACAGCCCGGATGGCTGACTGACTGAGTTAACTGACTGACTGGATGAATGGCTGAGTTACTGACTGACTGACCAACTGACTGTCTGAACTAACTCTCTGATTTACTGACTGAACAAAAAGACTGAAAAACTGTATGACTTTAACTTGCTGATATAGGATGGAAATAAAATAAAACCTAAAAACATAAACATAACTATCTCCACCAATATACACAAATGTGTCAGTGTTGACAGTCAGAAAGAAGCACACACTGAACGACTAATTAAATATAGATAACAAAAGGTAGGCTAGACGTGATTAGAAGCTAATTCACCCGGGGGCGGCATGAACTGATGTAAAGACGTGTCCAAGTGAGTTGAAAACGAAAAAATTAGCTTGAGTGAAAAATGTGTGCATTTATTAATGTACAGAGATGAGAGGAAAAGCATTGAAAGTTGAGAGAAATTGAGAAAATAGATAAAACAGGAAGAACTGAGCTGAATGGAAGCACACACACACTCTCCCACAGCCACGGTCCATATATATACATTGCTAGTTACCCTATTGCTGAAGGCTGTACAATATAGTCACACAAACTAGTCAAATTTGTGCAAATGACGCAAGACAAAACTGTGTTTTCTCGCTGTGTGGATGCATCTGGTAGCTGACTTGTTTACATGATAGTTCAGGTTATTTCACATGGGGATTGTGTGTATTCACCTAGATTCAGATCTGCAAGTGGACAGCGCTAAGTCCAGGTGTGATGGCACACAAATTGCATCTGAGATCCAGTCTCTGAGGCTGCAAGCTATTGGCCTGTTCTGGCCTGGCATTAATGTGCATCTTGGATGATCCAATCACAAGCGATCACATGGTTTTAAAATGCATATAAATACATATGCTTTGTTGTCCTTAACTGTTAATCTGTTGTCGACGAGTTTGTGTGTTTGATAGCGAAAGAGAGAATGAGACAGAGCAGGGCATGGAGGATTGAGCGAATCATTGTTGTGCACACAGATCTATAATGAAATCCAGCTTTATCCATTTGAAATAGTCAAATATTTTTGGTTTGTTTAGAAACTGTGGTGGGACAAATTACAAAAGACTGGCAGAGGACGTCAGTTGAGTAAGCGGCTCTTTAATGTGGCCTGGTATTCAACCTGCAAAAAGAATGGCCATGTGTCCCTAACCTACTAGGTATGTGGTCTCAGTCATCAAATCTCAAATGCGTCCTAAATCCACCTGTGATCAGATGAGCAGAGATGGATGTTAATACCAGGTCTTAACTGGGCCTAAGATATATCTATATTACATATAGAGCAGGGAAGGTAGATCCGATCCTATGTAGTCACGCAAGACGTGTAGATGAATTTTAATGCTGGTGTGAAGTGACATACTCAGAGTGTTGGAGAAGCAAGCAAGAGCTCAGTGACGATGAACAGGTAAAAAAATGTGTTTTAGCCACTTTAAAAAAAATGGAATACATTTATGCAAGGATCAAGAAAATGTAGTTTACAAGGAAAGGGCTGTTTGAAATATCAAGCAGTGAAACTATTCCAAATACAGTGTACACTTCAACTGATATTTGCTGTTTTACGGCTAGCCCTGCCCGCAGCAGTATATCGCTCAGCCTATGAGCTGCTACTCCTGGCTGCTTCTCTAAACTGACAGTACATTGAATCTACTGCAAGTGTACTCTCACTACTTCCTTCATACAAGCCTATGTCAAATAACCTCAACTATCACTTTATTTAAATACCATATAGCCGCAACGTCCACAATATGTTTCAGTTTCAGCCAGGACCTTTGCTGCACATCATATTCCTCTCTCTCTCTCTTGCTATATTTCCTGTCTGTCTCTACACTGTCAATTATTGAATAAAATCTGAAAAAAGATAATCCCAGCAGTCCTGTGCCAAAACAAATAGAGACATTCAAGAAAAAAAGTAAAACAAAAAAAAACAAACAAACACTTTGTCTTGCAAATTTATGCTGGAATTTACCAGCTAATGGCAAGAAATGGAGGAAGAATCTATAAAATTGTCCAAATCTGCAGAGAGAAAATTTCATGCAGATTAACCTAAGCTACAATTGGTTGTGAGTCTGCACAGTAACTCTTACTGGGCTATGAAATAATACCCGTTCCCTCATGAAAGACCACATTATTTTACAGTTTTCTTCTGGATTTTTCCCCCAACTGTGATGTCTCAGTTCCAGTAGAAAAAAATTAAACATGTTTAAAATAAACTTAATGGGGGCTTTTAATGACACACCGCACACCACACTATTCAACACTAACTGACCAAGACTGAAACCGACTTGGTTTTACTTGGATCTCCTACTTGTGATGTCTGAATGTAACTATAACTGACTCAAGAGTGCTGTAAAGATTGTCCCTGCCTCTCCTGACAATCTAGTTGACTCACAGGATTGGTGATGCTGACCAACTAAGTGGTCATCCTCCTGTCGTGACAGCTGACAGGCCAGGCTAACTGACTCACCGGCTAACTGGCTGGCTGACTGGGGCTAGATGGCGGATGGGTATGCTGGCTGCCTCGCTGACTGGAGTCAAGCTAACAAGAGAGAGAGAGAGAGATGAGGAAGCGGGGGAGAGCACAGAGGGAAACCAGAGTTCATTACAGTAAACTTGGAGAGGCAGCAGTGACAGACCGACAGAGAGTGCAGAGATGGGGAGAAATGGAGAGTGACACGAATACGCTGAGTCCCCATGCAAATAGATGCAGTTATCTAGATGGCCTAGATGAACACACACAAAAACATTCACAATGCAGGTACCTATACACTGCATATGAGGCTTGTTTCTCAGGCTGAAGGTTGTCAGTGGCCAGCAGCTCAGAGGACAGGCTGGACAGAGCTGGAGGGGTACAGCAGTGTGTGTGTGTGAATTTATGGATGAGTGACTGAGAGCGTGGCATAGAGAGAAAGAACAAAGAATGATCAACAAGAAATGAAGAGTGGTGAATGAAACTGAAAAGAGGAGATTGTGTTCAGCTGTAAGATGTGGGGAGGATCAACCTCTGGGAGTCATAGGCAGCAAAGTCACTCCTACAGAGCTCGCTGGTAGACAGAGTCAGGCCAAACACACTCTCTCACACACACACACACACACACACACACACACACACACAAATCTTACAGAACCACGTCACACTCAGAGCCAGCCTGCAGCAGACACTCAGCCAATAGATATGAGGTGCAATAACACCCAATGTGAGTGGGTCCCTCTCACAGTTTTAAAAAAGAACATACCTCCAACAACACATGCACACATGTACACACTGCGCTCTTCTATTCACACATCTCACTTTAGTGGCCACAGACAGAGGGAGGAGGAGGACTGAAAGTGGAGGAGGAGGGGGTGACAGCGGGAGTGAGAGAGAGAGAGAGAGAGAGAAAGAGAGAGAGAGCAAGAGAGGTGTCGCCTCTCCGCACTGATCCCTTATGCTAAGAGGGATTTGCATACATTTTTAATCAAAGCAAATTAGATCATAACCAAATTAAATCACGCTTTCCAGCCGCCCCCTTCTCTGTCTACCTCCTGTTCCATCCACCCACCTACTCCTCATCATTTAATTATAGTCACTAATAGGTATGGTTAGACAAAAAAAGAAAACCACTGCACATATATGGAGCTAATTGACAAAAAAATATATGTGAAATGTGTCTTTGTGACTGTTAAATTGAATATCTCCTCCAATCTAGCGACAATAAAACACTGAGGCTGGATTTCAGCATACAGTAGGCAAAACTAATTTTATTTTTGTTGCAGGTTTACGTCTGCCTTGGCAACATTCAGTGGCTTTGCTACTGTAACTGACAAACATGTACTGACAAATACATAGCAATAAATCAAATGAAAACACACACACACAAAAGTAAGCATGCATGTTGGCTTGCAAAACAGTCACCCACCACAGAAAGTAGACACCTCCTTCTGCATTCCTCTCCACACCCTATGCTGCTAAACAGATTGGTATCGGCCCCCATTGCAAGCTATTGGCCATTACACAATGACTTCCTACTGTTGTCCGATAACTCAATCACAGCCCAATTATAGGCAATCATCATGAAGTCCACCTCTTCACATGCCCAAACATACTCCCTGATGGAAAAAAATCCTCACACAGAAATGTAATACCATGTGCCAATTCACACACACAAATACACACCTACATGTACATGTACACACCAATACACACACATAATAAAGCACACATTCATGTGCATTTTTAGGTGCATTCTCTTTCTTTCTCTGTCACACATGCACAAGCACACAGGCACAAAGGTGCCTGCAGGCCTATTTGAGATGCAGACTCCCATGTCCCAGTAAATGATATTAAAAGTCATATCATGAATAAATCAGCAGGCAGGGCTTGAACGTCTCCTCCATGACACATTCACATACAGTAGACAGGGGGAGAGGAAGATAGAGAGAAAGGGGCAAAGATGCCATCACACAGAGCACAATGCATACAAACACATACTCATACTCAGATTGTAAACTAAGGTTGCAACTATCATAGTTGTAGTCTACTTTACTTTTGTATTATTCTGTCACTATTGTAACAATCAACAAATCAAACCATTCATAACTATTTATGTGACACTGCTACTCAATTGTGTGCTGTACTATTTTAAAATGTTTTTATTATTGTGCAATACACTCCAATCATAATTTAGTGTTTTGTATATATATTTTTATTATTTTATTATTATAAAGAATGTGTCTCATGTTTCTTAATGTTGCTTGTCTGTCTTTTTTTTACCTATACATTGCTTCTAATTTCATTGTATGCAGAATTTACAATGGCAATGAAGGCTTTCTAATTCTAATTCTATCAATTACTTATTGTCATTGACTAATCTGCGTATCACTTTCACAAATAATCTGTGACTTGTATGGTCTGTATATTGTCCAAAAAGCCCATAAAAATCTCATAAACTCCAACATGATTGCTTCATAATACATATTTTATCTGTATGCTTCATTTAGAATATTTTCAGCCCTTTATCTTCCCCTCAGAACTCTCATTTTCTCTTGTAACTACATTTTCCCTACCACTGAACTGCCATATTCATCCACACAAGTACTGTATTATACCACAGGTCAGATCGCTTTGTTTTAATGGGAAGATAAAGTGCTGAAATATTTGTACATTTCAACAGATATTGGATTGATTTAGTGGTCATGTCTTATAAGTGTCTACACCATGTTTTTTGTTGCCGTCCCCATCCACAGCAGCACATTGCTCTGCTAGTGTGCCAACGCTCTTTGGATTTATTTTTGGCAGAAAATGTCTCCAAAATGCTGCTGTCTCCACATGTTACCATCTGAAATGGTTAAAAATATACTTGGAGACTAAAGCGGAAGGTGTCAGTTTTGTGTTGAATTGCTAGTATGATGTCAAAACTAGGCAAGACGTCAAATCCGTAGATCATGCAAAGCGAAAGACGTGTGTGTCACACAGGCAGTGTGTCCGCTCTAATCTTTTAACATGGCCGACAAAATGAAAACCAAGATGTTCGGCAGCTGCCACGCACACGCCCCACACATCCAGTGTGTCTCCGGTATAATAGTTAGGGCAATGATCCACTGTCTCAAATAACTCAAATTATCACTTAAAGTTGACAAAAGCTTCACACCTGAAATCATACAATTGAGGAAACAAGAAGTTTTGACAAATTGCTTGAGAACATACTCAAACGCTTTGAAATTCAAGAGTTAATTATTATAGTAGATCATTCTCTCAGTCAGTTAACCGATTGTTTCATCTCTACCGTAAACACTCACACATACTTTCAACAATATGCGTGCACTGTGCTCCTAGGGCAGTGTTTCGGAAACTGACAATGCAGGCCGAGGCTAGCTGGATAGCATGCCTAACTTCAAAAAGACCTGATAGAAGAGTAAACATCTCGTTGCTTTACGTCACTGCAGACAGGTATTGCCGAGTAAAGGAATGAAGTCTGATGCTGAACTTATATTATGTTTCCTCTAGACTGCTAGGTAAACAGCTGTTAATGCTAATGTTGACGATGTAGCAAAAGCAAAACTTACAAATAGCTCCAATGAAATGTTACATTCTCTAGTTTGAATTTAAGTAACTTCATTCCCACAGTATGCATGTCTACCTTCTTCTTCCTTCATATAATGCAGAGAAAATTTCATTGACGTTTTTTTTTTAAATGTGACTTCAGTAAAGTTGTAGTATTTGCTAAAAGTGAGAAAATAGAAATCATGCCAGATACAAGTTTTTCCCTTTGTAGTCTGTGGGTTTCGCAATAGCAGATTTAAACAGGTAGGTTATCCCTGCTGAGATAAATAAGGGAGACTGAGCTGTAAAACAGCATCAAGTCAAAATGATAAGCTGCAAATAATTTGTGGGCAAGACCACACTAAAGCAAAATACAAAATACGTATGGGTAATAGCTGTTTAAATCTTGACTGAACAAAGCGAGGGACGCTCTTTGTTGAGTCTGCAATAAGATTCTTCATTAGCAGGTTAAACTCACCTGGAGAGAGGTTCCCACTGCTTTAAGCCATTTGAGCTCCATTAGATGAAGCAGAGTTCATGGAGGCACTTTTGGCCCATTTCAGTTCCGACCTGAGGGAGAAATATGAGACACAAATCCTGAGGCTATAAACAGTCATTCCACAGTATATCTAAAGGAGCGCAAACACTTTGGAGGCCTTGTAGATTAGACAAAAATTAGACCAAAAAAAAAAAAAATGCTCGAATCAAGGCATTTTGAATGTGAGCATGTAAACACTGACTCTTGAGCTGAAAGGTCTGATTATTAATACTTTTTTCCCCTTGACATTGAGCAGCAGTTGTTAAAAACTACATAGATGACTTCAGGCTTCATTTAAAATGTTTAGTAATATTAGATTGTGACAGATTGCATCTATGGCTGTGATTTTTGCAATCTGACACAGGTGAGGTGGTGCCACTCTGCTGGGGAAACAAGCAAAATGTGCTAGAGGCAGCCGAGCATAACTATCATTGGAAGTTCATCTACTGTATTTCAGTTTTAAATGACGGTAATTCAAAATGAGAGGTGGTTGCTCGTAAAACTTCAATGACTTTGAGGCTGTGGGGAGCAGATGTTTGCTATGTGGCGTCACCAATTAAAAACTTCTGTCTCTCTTGTGGTTAACATTAGTGACATTGAGTTTCTCACCTGTCCAACAAAAATCCACATTACAGTTTTCCCTCCAACTTTCCTTAAATTCACTTGCATTTGGGTTTTTATTGCAAGCCAACAAGGTGTAGAGCACACAGTGAGTAATTCGGGGCTCCTGGGAATGTGAAATGTTCCCTTTTGGACTGCTGGTTGGAAAAAACAAGCAATATAAAGAAATCACCTTGGACTTGGAATTATGATTTTTCTTTTTTTATTGTATCACATTATATAGGCAAAATGATTAAGTCATATACCTAGAAAATTAACAGCAGATAAACTAATGAATAAAGCCACAGCCATCAATGTAAAATGAGCAACTGGGATCAATGAGCAACACTTGTAAATCCCCACTAATATTAAAAGTTACCTCGTTCACAGAGACAGCAAGTTACTGCTCACACTTTTCATGACAATACAACACGATTGTTGTATGCATGCTGAGATCCTTTGCAGTTAGTGTGCCTCAATGATAGACATGAAAACATTAATTGAGTGTGGGCACAGTCATGTAATATATTTTCTTTTAAAAAAGTCACCAACTTATTTCTAGCTTCAAAAGAAAACCTGACTTGTTCCTAAATAAAACCCTGATTTCATCTTTAATTTCTGCAGGTGCTGAATAAGACGGATGCTGAAAGAAATACACGCAGTCCTCACTTATTACAGCTAAATTGCTATTGAGATTTAGTCACAGCCATTCATGGTGACCATATGTCCACTTGCTATTGGCAGTAGGATGTCTTATTGACAATAATATTTTTAACAAAAGCAGTTTCCATTGAAGTGCTTTGAAGTCGCTTACAAAGAGAAAAATATTGGGGGCATAGGCATAACAATGTCTTAACCTCCTACAGCCGAATTTTTCGTATTATTAAGATAGTATTTGAAAAGATGTCCTTGTTGGCCATAACAGACGAGATTAAGGCAAATCAAGTTCCACAAAAGATTTGTGAAACCAGTGCATCTGTTCTCTATGAGGTCCTGTTTCTGTGCCACTCTAGTAAGAGGTAAAAGAGGTCCAATCATGAACATCATATGAGTTTCAGACCTTATTTTTCATTATCTCTGGTATTTTGTTGTTTCCTACACTTGATTTTTTTGCTCTGTCCACATATGCATTAATATGGTGTTTCCTACTTCTGTCCTATACCGTATATTCTTTTACGCCAAATAATACTGTGTTTGGATATTCTATCAGTATCATGTAGGTGCTAGGCCAAGTAGTGGTAAAAGTACAACACATTCCAAGTCAATTTCTTTGTGTAACAGTTACAGAATCTTGCAGCAAATATCTGAGAGGTTTTACAATGAGTTTGAGAGAAGAAGTGGAGGAGTCCATTGGGAGATATGTGTACTGTATGCTAAGGTGTGTGTACGTGTGTGCGCATTGTGTGTGTGTGCAAGAGAGAGAAAGTGTTGAGTGGCGCAGAGAGCAGGGAGCCGGCTGATGGGCAAAGGCATGGTGCCTGCAGGTTCAATCTGCCCGCGAGTCAGGCATCAAACTTTCACATCCACACATCAATTATTCAGCACCCTGCATTGTCAGAGTGTTTGCATGCCACAGTGGCAGACGACAAAAAACCTGGGCAAGGAGGGAGAAGGGAAACGGAGGACAGGGGAGGGAGGGAAACTGAGGGGAGGATGGTTACAGATAGAAACTGAAACTGATTTGAGAGATGGAGGGGGAGACTGTGGCCTGTATGAAAGACGACACAAGGGAGGAAGGAGGGTGAAGAGAGACATCTGGGGTCTAGAGGAGCAGAAGTTGGGAAAATGGAGGAAAGTGAAGAGGAGTGGTTTTTGAAAGTGCAGCATATACTTCACTGATGAAGTATTATAGCTGCAACTATGTCCCAGCCAGAATGTAACTATATTAATACTTGAAATTACATCGACATTTATCATTTTACAGATTCATTTATTTGTACATATCAACATTTTCAATTTTTTTACAGGCTTGACTTTAATTATTCAAAAGGGGAAGCACTCATTCAGCATAATCAGTGTAACCTCCGAATGCACTAGGATGCAGAGTGTTAAGATCCAGGTTCAATTCCCAGGAGCTTTATATATGGTACGACTTGGATCTGTCTTCCAAGTGTTCACAGTTGAAATATGGAAAAGAGGGTTTTTTTTTTGGAGGCACGGGGGTGGGGGTGTAGCAGTGCGAACCTCTGTACATGTAACACCCACACTGCTAACCAGTAGGTGGAGGGAGGTCTCTAGCAAATCCATGTGTAGAAATACCTGTATACACCCAAACCAGCAGTAGTAGACAGCTGTCAGAAAGGCCACAGTGCAGACGAGAAGACATATCAATAACTTGTGGAACATAGGTATAACTAAAGACATTCATAATGGCAGCATTCAATCTTTTCCAGGGTTTTATAGTGTCTTTTCGAGACAGTCAGGGCCTTACTGGAACATCTGAATGGAACAGAGCAATAAACAAGGTTATTAGTTAGTGAGCGATAACCAATACAAAAGTCTATTGACAATTCAAATTGGGCAGAAAACATCGAAAAATGTAAAAACCTTTTCTTGGCAACAAATTGTTTGCTATGTGCCAAGGTTTGGATAAAACCATAAAACTAATCGAAAGCACCAATGCCCTTCTGAACTGACAGTATTACAAGAGTAGTAACATGCAAACTACTACGATTTTCTACCAAATATTATGGCTTTTTACCCACAACCAGTGTGTTAGAAGCAAACAGATTTCAAGGTATCCAGGGTAATATTAGGTTAGTGTTCAAAGATGGTAGACTTACTGGAATACAGCCAAGGTGGTTACCATGTAAGTAGCCTAGTAAATGTAGGATCTCAACAGATTTAGGTTAAATGGATTAGCTAATGTAATACATTTGTGAGATACAATCATATTTACCTCAAATCCAATGAGCTTCAACCTGATGAGGCCTGATCAGCAGAGGTAACTGAAACCACCTGTGTGGGTGTGCAGTGCCCTTAAAGCAGATGTAGTTGTACACTGTACTACTACACACAGGTACTTTCCACCTGTTCAAGTTCTTGATGCAAATGATACAGCGTACTGCAGTCCAGGAAAAATGAGGAAAATGAGAAACATGGGAATATTCGAGTATAAGCTACTGTTATCTAAGTAATCTACTGTTCATATGTCTGCAAGGAGAATTGAGACTGGTGACATGAAGAGAGGAAAAAAACAAAGGTGAAAGGGACAGAAAACTAGAGTGAGACAAAGAGGAGGAAATAACAGTGAAAAGACAGTGAGACAGCACTTTCACAGCAAGCACTATCCTTTGTCCTATTGCTGTCATCCCCTTCTCCCATGTTCTGGCTTATTGCTATAGCTCACTTCATTGATTTTCTCCAACAAGTCCTCCAACCTAGACTACCATAGAGCAAATTTGTCCCCTGCCCTTGGATCCATGGGAACAAGTACCATCAGCAAGCATACTGTACCTTCATCATCATGGTGACAATAATAAAGGTGTGGTTAAGATATTGGTTTGGTGATTTGTTTAGGTTTAGGTAGAAAAACTACATGGTTAGTTTAAAAAAGGAGATGGCAGTTTGGATTAAATTAAGTATTACCTCAAGGGTGGAGGATATGCATTGTCATAGTGGCAATAATAAACTCCCAGTTAATGTTGTGGGATGATGTTGGATAAAAGCCACAATGCCAGCTATTAGTCTACAGTGTCAAAGTCATATGTTCTGTCAAGCCATCCATCCACCCCAAACTCCCTCCTCATAACACAAACTTCTCACCTGACTTCCTCCTTTGCTCCTGTCACAGAAAAAAAATCTAATTTTCTCACATTCTGCTGTAAAGAAAAGTATGGATGATTTAGAGTCTCACAAATTATAATGTGACATTTGGTGGAAAATGTACTGTGGGTGCCGATGAGGGAGATAATGAGATTTAAAGGGGTTTAACACCGCTGAAGTGGACCAGAATGGTTTTCCACAGCTCTACAATTGACTGCATGGCTGACCTCGGTGTCAGCTTATGTCACTTATCATCTGGAAAAGGGCAAAATTGAGCACGGGTATTTCATCGAAACTAAGATCTCTTATTCTCAGACAGAATGGTCTCCCTCCACTGTGCTACACCCAGCATTGTTCCACTGAACAGCTTCAGAGCGATATGCTAGGCTTTTCAGCTGATCATGCACAAACACACATGTACTCTAACAGTCAAGTGTATCTGCACATAAGCACACACATAGACACACACACATACGCACACATACACAACATGTGCTCACACTCACTCACACAGAGGCATGATTTCCCACTTGTGTGTGAGCCAGCCATTGGAGAGAGCAGGAAGACAACTGACAGCCAAGGCAATGTGCTGATGGTAAGCAACATTCTCCAGGAATTCAAGAAAGCTGGGACATGACTGGGAATGTGTGTGTGCGTCAGAGATATACACACACTGGGGCAGAGCTTCAGACTGTAAGTCTAATGGTGATTTTTCATACACCTTATCAAGATAAATGTATTTTTTACTGCATGGAGACACGTGATACTAAAACCAGCATTTCTCTACTGCTATCCACATGTCAGACTACACCTGAAAGTGTCTGAAAGAGGGGACAGACATTTGAACATCCATGTGCTGATCTCCGATGAGCTGAGGCCCCCCTTCTCCTTCATGCCACTTGTAGAAGTTTGCCTCTTTACCACCTGCCTCTGAGACTTGTCAGGTTGTAGGAGCTGAACTTCCTAAAGGGGCAGAGATGGCTCGTGTTACTCCACAGAGTGGTCAGCACTTCCTCGCTTCTATTCTTATGCTCATCTTTTTATCGTGTTCTCAGGCCTGTGTCTTGCTGTTCTGGTGGGCATTGCATTGTTCTTTGTAACTGGCATTTAAATGGAATTAAAACCATTTAAACCACTCACGATACTTGCATGTGTCTTTTGTGGGTTGGTGAAAGCCTAAGTCTGTGTTGAATATATGCCTTTGTTACATCCAGATTTCCCTCAAGGTTCTGCCTCGTGCTGTTCTTGCAGTTGAGTGTTTCAACTGTGGAGAAAGACTCAATGTGAGCTCTGATCCAATTTTTGTTACCTTCTGGGATTTTTTTTTTTTTTTTTTGGCAGGGGGTAAAAGCCCTCCCTGCAGGCTTGTGAGGGACAGTCCTAGATTACTTAACTGACCAGTGCTTGCAGACCTTGCACATTTCTCTGAGATATGTGTTTTCAAAAAGAGATCTTTGCATACTCAGATTTTCTTTCCCTGTGTGGTACATTCACTGGTTCTCATATCAGGCCGAAATCCTCTTCCTCACTTTCCCAGTGAATTTCTGAACCTGTATTGTCTACGTCCTGTACCACTGAATTGCCCGACGCCCCTTTCATACAGAGATCCCACTCTATTGCTCATCTCTGACATTGAATCCTGGATGATTTCATGCGTCCCATCATCATCATCATCCAGTTGTTCATTTTGAAATATACTTATTAACACCTCTTTAGAACTATTTAATTGTCAGTAAATTTACCTGCCTTACATGTGGTGTCAGCCATATTGACTCACGTGCTATCCATAGGCTTTACCAACAATACATTTCTCATTATGTTGCACTTCCGCCCCTTTTTTTGCCTGCTGGTTCAGTGTGTTCAGTGTTTAGTCCTTTGCTTTTTGGATTAGTGAGTCAAAAATGATTAAGGAATCATCTGTGTCCCATAGGCAGTAAAAAGAGCCTATATATTTTCATTTCAGCCAAAATGTCACTTACTGCACCTCTGATTCTCGACCCTCTCACCCTTCGATATAAAACTGATGTCGAAAAGAGCTGCTTCATTACATGGAATTACATTAACTGAACAGACTTTATCTAAACTGAACTGAATTTAACTGAAGGGGATTAAGCAGAAAAATATAATGCAAATGAGAGGACAAGATGAGCAAATGGGTGATATTTATAATAAGAAAAACTAAAATTAGAAAGACTGAGCAATTGTGAAAGGACAAGTTTGGATATAAGGTTATATTGTTATTCCCCAGTGAATGTGATGCTTGGTGTGCACCCCGCTGCCCCCTCACCCCCAAACCCCCCACCCCCCTAAATATAACCACAGTGCCATCCATCCTCTACCCTTGGCCTTTAAACATCTCCTCTCCAGCTGCAGGGCAAGTTAGTGACCTCTCCATGCTTGTGCTTCCTCTAAAGACAAACACACACACACACATGAAAACATGTTTGTGTAATTACACTTGTGAAGACCTTCACAGACTAACCTCCTAACCCTTACCTCCACCCACTACACTAGACAACACATAGTGACTGCAAACCTGTTTTCTGAATCCACACAGAGTCATTACAGAGCCTTTATGCTCACCTGACTGCGAGAGGGTCAGTGTGTTTCTGACCTTGGAAAACCCTATTGCCATCAAATATACCTGATATACCTGATGTGATGAATTTTGGTTCAGTCAAAGTTGTAATGTAATCCAAGACTGCTCACCAGGCCCTGCACTATCTGTCAAGTTTTTAGTTCTTACACAGTAAATGCACAGTTCATTGTAATAACATGGTCAGTAATTTGCAAAACAGTGGGTTCTTGATTTCAGACAGAGGAAGACACAATGAAGCCCCCAGCAGCCGTCAATTCTGTCAGCTGAAATTACAACTGTTAGCTAGCTAATTAAACCAATATTATTTTCATGAGTTAGTTGAAAACATTGTCTCCAGCTGCCTTTTTAATGTTTCTAGCTGAATTGTTTTAAAACAAGAATCGTAATACAGGTGGTGGTAACACAGTTAGTCAGGCTGTCACCAACACCATCACCAACACCAACACCAACACCATCACCAACAGAGCACTGATATTGGACAACTCTGCTTTCTATATCCACAGGAGTGTCATTCAATATGAACATCGTTTCTAGGGCCAGCTGAGTTTAGTTGTGGCTGGTGGTGGGAAGTGGTCAACATATTCACACAGCCCTGTGTGCCACCCACTATACAGTCACCTAGATTGGTCAATAATGTTGTATGAATTTTGAGAGCATTTTATTGGTCACGTGTGTTTGTAGTTTACCACTTCCACCACATCCTTGCCCACTATGACTTCTCACCACCAAGATGCCCCTTTTGATTTGGATGATGTGAAACAGGAAAAAAACAAACAAACCTCACCCTCAATTTTAGCACTAAAATAGTCCTCAAGTAAGGGTCATTTTGATTTCAAAGATGTTTCCCATTATTTTCCTTCTTGTCTCTGTCAGGATATTTTGCGATTACACATAAAAGCATACAGACATTTTATTTATTTGTATAATAATACTACACATTCAGATTTTACTTTCTTTATATCTGTGATTTCACACACACACTTACGGGATGACCGATCAAGTCCATTGGACCATCCCTGATATATGTAGTGTGCAGCGGGGCATGCGCATGCCAACACAGCGTCTGCATGCAATCTTGATCTCGAGTCACTCAAGCAGGCAGACAGAGGATGTGAGGAACAGCGGAGAAGAGAGAGCGAGGGGTGGCGGCGGCGATGGTGGTAGGGGGAGGCACCGCAGACATCATCTATATTTCATACACCTCTCAATTAGTGTCAGCGTTCGCGGGTGGGAGGGTTGGGGAGCAGTCCCCTGTCTACTTGGCCTGCTCGTCTGCTCATGCTTGGCTTGTGCCATCTCACCCCGTGTACCTTTTCCCTCCCCCCGCCTCCTATCTACACAATAAGAGGTCGGTTCTTGGTTCACTTTTCAAATCATTATGAACGAGATGCTATTGGCGATTCCTGACAGCAGGTTCATCTGATATTATTTCCTAATGTGATAATGGTGTTATTCTAAATGTGTGAACATGTGGGATAAATAAAGATCCCACGGGATGCCACGTTCTAGTCAGATGTTTGTCATGGTTTTCATGATGCACAGATGCCAAGGTAGACTTGTCATAAAACATTAAATGGTAGAGAAAATGTGTGAAACGGCATCAAAAATAACGTCCCAGATCAGCCCCTCTGCATGATTTCAAATCTTATTATTCATTTCAAATCTCATTATCTTCTTGTAGTTCCAGTTATGAGAAGCTTCACATTTTTGGGTGATATAGAATAGTCCAAATTATCTGGATTAGAAACCCTCTCCTGTTCCCTCCACCACTTCCTTTCTAAGTATATCACTTGTGTCACGATCCCACCTACAGGGCTAGGATTCTTACATATTTTCACAATCAGAGACAGACTGCTTATCCTATTCTTATCCTATTAGACCTTATGAATAACGTATTATATTATTTCTGCTAATTATCTGATTCATACTGACAGACAATTACAGTATGTACTGCAATAGACAGTGGCAAGCAAAAACGAACTATCGTGTTCACGCACTTCACATCATCTTTTTTTGTGGTTCCAAATATAACCCTGCCTATGTGTGTTATCAGAAGCTACTAAAATAGCATGTTACTAATCCCAGCTGGTGATTTTGGCATGACCTTTCCTCATCAGGACGAGTTGATGCCATCAGGTTAGGGAAATGCTAGCAGTAAGCTGTATTGGGGTGAGATGTCTATTTTTTTTGGATATTGTTTCATTATGGTTGCATACACAGTCAGAAGTCCACAGTGCAAGACATTGTTTTAGGATTTAGAAAGGGTTGAGTTTCAGTATTTGTTGAGGATCTCTGAGTTCAGAGCGGTTTGTGTGGTTCAGAGGCCCTTTTTCACAAACTACTTGCAAGCAGTGCAGTTAAATTTGCAAGTCCTTGCATGTTTGTGAATGGGTGGCAAGGATGGCATTTGTTTTGATTAGTCAAATGTGTTAAAGTGAGCAAATGGGAAAATTATCTCATGTTGCAAATTACAGTTTGCATATTGCAAATGTGGTGAAGCAGGTCTCTTCCCAACAGATTTTGGTATTTGCCCTTTCCAGCTTAAACCTCAAGTGACTGGTTTGAGGTCTGAGAGGGTCCAGATGTGAAAGGACAGCAAACAAAGATTCTGACTGGAAGTGATGTGTGAATGTGGTGGAGAAACTCAAACTAATGAATCCACAGAAAGACAAAGAGTATCTTCATACACATTTTTGGAACAGAGCTAGCTTGTTATTTGTTTACATGACTATATCATCATCCAGTTTGCTGTCAGTAAAGAACATTCAGCATCCCTTTTTGGGCCAATTTACCCACCACATTTCATCACAGCTTTACTTCCACTTAAACCTGCAGATCATCAGTATGATGCATGCTTATGTTCACAGGCGCAGAAAGAGTATACTACCCTAATAATCTGATCACAACAGGAATAGAAGTGTGTGTAAATGTCCTCATAAAACTATGTTGGGGAGATGGATACTGTCTGTAAAGCACTATAAAATGTGTACTCACACAAGTACAAATACACATTTGACTTTAAGCATCAGGCTCTCTCCCTCTACGCTTTTTTGCCATCTCCTTGTGGAGATACTACTGTTTCCCATTTTTCCTCTTCTTCTCGTTCTTCTTCTTAACCCAGCTGGAATCTCCAGCTGCTGGGTTATGGCTTGTCTGATGCTCCCCTGTGGCTCATTTAACCAGGGATGGAGGCAGAGGAGAGGAGAGGAGAGGAGAGGAGAGGAGAGGAGAGGAGAACGACTACCTTTACATGCACAAAAAAATCTGATCAGTGGTTGAAATCTAGTTGACATGTGAGTGTTACACATAGTTCAGCAATGGAAATAGACTGTTAACTATCTTTGTTGTCACCTTTTACCCCAACTTTGCAAACCAGGGTTCTTGTGACATGGCATTCAAGAAAATCAGGTTACTGCAGAGAGCTGAGAATAGCTGGGTAACTGAGGTGCACTGAATGAGTAAGAGAGGCCAAGTGGTCTCTATAGAGAGAGATAAACATTGTGAGTAGGGCTGAGAGTGTGGAGTATTATACAGTACTATATATTACTCTGTGGCCCACTCACCGGCCATGTGGGTTAAAGGTCAAACCTAAAGGCCAATAGTGATTGGTTCCCCTGAGGAACATTACAGTACACATCTGGCCTTGTGTTCATCCATGTATTTTTTCTTTCTTTTCTCTCTTTCTTTCTCTGTCTCTCTTTACACACACTGCAGAACGACCTTGAGAATGTCTGCAGAATTTCTTGCTTTTTTTTTTTTTGTTTTTGTTTTTTGCTTTTTTTGTCCTACCATCCTTCTTCTAACTCGCTTAACAATTTCTGCTCAGGGAGTACACCCGATGTGTGTGTGTGTGTGTGTGTGTGTGTGTGTGTGTGTGTGTGTGTGTGTGTGTGTGTGTGTGTGTGTGTGTGTGTGTGTGCACCAGAAAACCTTAGGTCAGAGCCCTCTCCTCTTTTCTTGATGCACTAGGTAGCTAGCAGAAACCGTTTCAGTGAACACTTTGGGGTATGCTTGGATTACCATGAGCAGAGAATTAGGGAGGGAGGCAAAGGTGATAGGGCTAAATGTGTGTAGGGGTGTGTGTGTTAGTGTTTTTAGGTGCTGCTGATGTAATTAGAGATTAAATGCATTTGGTCTTCAGAATGAAACCTTCCCACCAATTACTTACGAGATCATTCAGTTTATTACGACTCTGTACTTGTAAAGTTAATTATAGAGATCTGGGAAACACACAGTTGAAATGATCAAACAGGTTGTAAAGGAGCTTAGACAGTTTAGCTTCAAAAGTATCAAGGTAAAAGTGCGGGCACCTGAATTTCAGTAAAAATCCCTCATTGCACAGGAGATTTTGTGCACAACCACAACAAATACAACAAATGCGGTTGTGTTAACTCTAGAAATCAGTCTGATGGATGTACATGTATCAGGTGTGCCTAATGCAGGAGGTTACACTCCAAGATACTGTTTTTTTTTTCTTACTGTTTTTTTCTTACTGTTCTCAATGTTTTTCTTTTGAAATATTTTTATTTCTTTGGGGCCAAAATGTTACTGAGACGACTTCGAATCTAAGAAGGGTAACTACTTCTTAGGTGAGTTATACTAAGGCCATAGCTAGGGGGTCATAGTTTACGGGGTCAACTCTTATTTTTTTTGTCAACAAAGAATTTTTAGTTTGCTGAATATTTGAAAGATCTTTTGCCTGGTCTTACTTATTTTTAGCATTGCTTTCCCATCTCACTTTTACTGACAGTAATACTAATAGAAGCAAATTTTCATAAACCAGAATTATTCCTTGATATCTGTCACCATTTTTGTTGTTATTTTTAACAAAGTCATTTTAATTAAAAGTTTGTTTCTTAAGTTTAATTTGTTTGGATTCACCAACACGATCACCAGGATAGGTTGGCAGTGTATAAAAAGGGCATATAAAGGGTAGCATATAAAAGTCACAGCGGTTTGTGGTGATGAAGGGAATCTAATCTGGGTTCAGGCCATTTGACTTTGCCGCACACCGAAGTGCAAATCAGCTGACCCCCGTAGAAACCCAACAGAGCAGATAGCCTAACTGTGACTTATGCAAGTGAAACTGATCTAAGTGTAGATCCACGCCTTGTGGCAATGTCACGGAGCTGGCCCTACCTTCAGCACTGATTTGAAGCCGAATGTGGTAGAGGCAGAGACGAGCAACTGTAGCTGTGAGGCAACGGGAGCGCCGATCTGAGAGCAGTCTCGGAGGCCGGCTGAGGAGAGCTGCAGCTCTGGGCTCTGGTGAGTAGTGAGAAATTAATTAAGAGTGAAACAGCAGCAGGAGGGAAGATAGGCGGGAGGGCAGCAGAGGGACTGAAGGAGAGAAGGAGCATGAGAGAGAGAGAGAGAGAGAGAGAGAGAGAGAGAGGAAGAGAAGGAGCCTCAGGGAGTGGGCCTCCTGGAGGATCAAGACTATTATTACTATTATCATTGTCTAATTTTCCCTCCTTCACTCCCTCCCCCCATCTTTCTCATTTCATTTGCCTCTCCCTCTTCATTCCCTTTCAGATTTTTTGTCCTTGTTTCTCGCCTCTTTCTCACCCACCTTTCCTCCCCTCCATCATCTTTCTCCCTCCTCTCCTCTCTATTCTGGCCCTCAGAGTGAGGACAGGCTGCTAGCCGGCGGGTGCTGTAGAAGAGGGAGAGCAAGCAAGAGCCTAATGAGATGTCTATCGCCTCCGTCTAGACTGGACCGCTCCTCTCAGCAAAGAATCACCACCACCACTACCACACCACACTGCACTGTACTACACACTGTACCCTGTCTGCCTGCCTGCTGCTTAGGGAATAGCGAAAGGCAAGGTTTGCGTGTGTGTGTGTGTGTGTGTGTGTGTGTGTGTGTGGAGAGAAGAATGTGTCTGAAGGGTGTGTGTGAGGCTGTGTGTCTGGGAGGTGTGTAGCAGTAGGCGAAGGCATTGGCATGACCATGTGTGTCTGAGGGGTACACTGGCAGAGCTGGATTTTGTGGGGAATGAGTGTGTGTTTGTCTTGTTTGTGTATATCGTGCATTTCGACATTTCTGAGTGACAGTGTGTGCTACTGTCAGTGCTATCTCTATAATTCGAGTGTGTGAGAAACTGGCCCTTGGGCAGACAATATTATGATGGATGCCCTCACACACACCCTCCTCCACTGTGATTGCCTGTTAGGGCTCTACTCTCACAGGCTGACAAAAAAAAATCTGCCCTCCAAATCCCATCATCATACACACTCTGCTGGCAGAGGCCCCCTTTTATTTCCTGATAGGCAGGCCCATGGCAGAGCTCCACAACAGGGACCTCTGCTTACACCAGGGGGACCTCTGTTGTTCTGGAGAGACCTCTCCACTGGCAAAGTCACCAGAAGTACTCAGTTACACATGTTCCCCAGCATCCATTTCCACTTTTGCCTTTGTTAGCCCACTAGGCTGTTTCAATATTTCACAAATAAAAAACATACTGCCACCAAAGCCACAGAGGAAAAGTAACAGATACCTTCCTCAGAGCAAAATTGTCCTTCTTATCAAATCAGTTTTTTATTTCTTAAAACAAATTAAAAGTAATCCACCAGAGTTGTTAGGACATTTTCACATAAACTTATTTCAAGAATTTTTCCATTTTCAATTTTTCTCTTTATTTTAAGACAAGCAACAATAAAGCAAGTCACCACAGTAGGATGGAAAAACTGAAGCCTTGCTTAGCATAAAGACCACAAATACTAGGAAACAGTGTAAAACCTATTTGCATTATTATCTTATCTATTGTTTTTGTATATTAATATCAAATGTAGAAATTACAGTTCATGACAAACAATTATCAGTCCAGTATTCAGTCTCTCCAGCCATAGCACTGGTCTTCAGCTACAATACATTAGTTTTTCTTTTTGTCTATATGGACCAAAACTCAGAAACCTGACTGTGATGATAACACCTCAGGAATCTGTGCACAGTAACTGCACCTTTGTCAGCAAATACTTATACAGCTGAAGCTTCTCTCAAACCATAATTTGCTGGATTTCCATTTCTGCTAATGTTGGGGTTAGGCACAATAGCCAGGTTTCCGAAAATGGCCAAAATTGACCAAACCTTTAAGTGGAACAACAGAAAAAGTTGTTTTTGTGCCGATATAGTATATTTTGTTGAAAAAGCCGTATTTTCTTAACATGGTAAGCAGAATGAGTGTGCTTGTGCTCTTGTGCAGCAGGCAAACAGCATGCTAATGTTGAGTTTTGCTATTGCTATAGCCAAAGTTAGCATTAAATACTGTTTATTTATCAGTTTACAGACACTGTGAGTTCAACATTAAACTCATAAAGAACTGAAAGAAACGCTAATGTTAACTCTTGTCTCTGTCGTGTATTTTCTTCTGCTGAAGTTAGCACGCTAACCAGCTAGCCCCGGCCTGTCTCATCATTTTCTCAGAGGGCGTATTATAACCTCTTATCTTGTAAATGCAATGATGGCCAAAGCTCTTGTCAAGCACAAATCATCACCACCCACTCACTCCAAGAAACCACATTTGGAGACTTCTATAATATAACATAGTGAAAGAAAAACAGGTCATTATCGCTCCACTGTGTCATGTTTTTGCATATTGCTATTTTCAGTCTTTTTGGTAGAGCAAAAGCACCAGTGAATGTTTAAGCCACATGCTTCACGTGCATCATTATTTATTTGTTTCCATTGCACTTTGTTGCATTTCACTTCTGTCAATACACCAACTTTTTAACATCAGCCATGAGTAAAAAACTCAAAAAAAACTTTCAATATTTCAAAATTTTGTTTGAATATCATCCATTTCCACTCAGGTTCTTTAATTTGCAAAATGAAATATTTGCATAAAACGGAGCAGATGGAAACCCAACCTTTATATGTAGTAGGCTACATTAAGGTTCTTTTGAAAAGTTTCAGTTGCTCAATGAGAGAAACACAGACATGCGATTGATATGATTTTCTCATTTCTTCACAGAGAGACGGTAAGTATCTGTATTTCCTTTAGAGGTTTAAGTTCTTCAAAAAAGAGACGATTATAGCTAAAAATGCCTCATTAAGAGGTTTTTCTTTTAGCACTGCTTTGTTGTTATAGTGACCATCTCTTACAAAAAGTACATTAAGTAGCTACTGACTGGGCAGCTGTTCGTGACTAGCCTAGCATGCTACTACGAAAGTAGTGGACTTCATATTGCCTGTCAGTTGGTCCCCTGAGGGTGTGAGAAGCTGGAGCTTGTCTCACCAGAGGCTTCTTTCTTTCCTTTCCCTTTGTCTCTTAAGGTTTTATAATCAGAAGCTCTTGTGAGGCATCTCTTATGGTAACCTGGCCACTGCACACACACACACACACCCACACACACACACACGCACTCTGTTCATTAAAGTGCCACTCAGAAGAGGGCAAAGAAATGGAGGGGTAAAGAGAGGGAGACAAATGAAAGGAAGCAGAGAGAGTGAGAAAGAGAGAGTGGAAGAGAGACAGAGCACTTGTTAGCAGCCATGCTGAAAGTCTGCTCCAGTTATTCGGTTGAGTGAGAGGCGCCACCTTTTTTTAAAAACTCTTCCTCACTGTCTCTGTTTCATCCCCACGCCCTCCCTCCTGCTCTCTCCTCTCTGAGGCCCATTGGTTCCAGGTGACAGGATTACTGAGGGTCAAGCAAGACTGCACACTGGGTCTCTCACCTCACTCACATGAGACACACACATTTAAAGTCTCTCTGTGCCTCTCTCAGGCTAATACACACACACACACGCACACACACACACACACAATGACACAAAATGTGCTCACACACTGGGCTTTCGACTGCAGGCCTCATTAACTACACTACAGCTGCCCCTGTTTTAGAGACACTCCTCAGCACGCTGTCTCTCTCAAGCTTCCTCTCTCTCTCTCTCTCCGTCTCACTGCCATACACAGACACAAGCTCACATATTGTCCTTCAAGTTTTTGCTCACTTCTCTTTCTCTCATCATCACTATTTATCCTTATCTGCCTCTCATACAGGCACAAACCTCAAATCACAAGGGTCAACAATTTAGTTTTTTTAGTTTTTTCTACAATTTTTTTATTCAATATGCACTTGGGGTTTTATCACTATTATTGAAATCTGTTTCCTGCAGTACACGGTTACAGTCAGTACACAATTTAAAGTAACAGCTTCAGCTCCTTTGATGCAACAAAAGGAAAAAAAATGCTGCTGAGGAGAGTCAAATATTCAGAAAATTAACTCAAAAGAACAAATGAATATGGGACCAGTCTTAAGAAGCAGAGGAGTTATTCTCTAACTTAACACAGCTTCCATCCATCCATTACCTATACACTTATTGGTCAGGGTCACAGGCGGGTTGGAGCCAATCCCATGGTGGACAAGGCGGGGTACACCCTGGACAGGTCCCCAGTCTATCACATATATGAGAGCAACTGAAGAATCGCCATTTAAAAATAATCATTGTTTAAACTAATGGGTGATGGTTCAAAGTGAAAGAAAATTATGATACTGATTATGATGTCTAAGCTTCAAAATCTGCATCAGATTGGTTTCCTTCCAAATGTAGTGCAAATTTTAACCAAATTTCAAGAAATCTTGCAAATGAAAATAAATTATGGAAGTGCAAAGATGTTCCTCGTGGTAAACAGCTGTTCCACTGCAGAGGAAGAGGGTGTAACAACATTATGTATGTAAAATCCTCAAACCTCAAACAGCGAAAAATTATGTAGAAAACAATGGATTTAAGTCACATGCTTCATGTAGCATGTTAGGATTCATTCTCTAAACCTCCATTGCATTTGTTGCATTTCCATTCAATACATCAACTTTTTAAAACTTTTCCTGCAACCTTTCAAGCTCTCCACTCAGGTATTTTATATCTGCGAACTGGAAATGAGCATAAAAAACAGGTTGATGGAAATCCACTTATCTTCCTGTCCTTCTTTTGTAAAGAATACTTTGGTTTAATAAAGAACATCATGAAATAAATTATTTTACCTGAATTCACCTTGGCACTGTACTTCATGAAACTATTCATAATAGCAAGCACATTTAGTGTATTTATGTGTATGTGTGTCTCCGTATATGTCTGTCCCGTGGGATCTTGCATGGCCTCAGCACAAACAGCTCTTATCTTCTGCGATCGAGTCTGATGCTCCAAAGCTGCTGCCATCAGCCACAAACTCATTAATTACTCTTTAGTATCAAGCCATAATTAGAGACACCAATCAGGCCCCCGCTCCGTTTCCCCACTCCACACAACCCCCAGCCTCTATTAGCACTCCACACCGCACTCTGTGTGCTAGTGAGCTAAGCTAGTCGCAGCACAGTAGCACAACACTGAGATGAGCTCCCCTATGTGTGAGATTAGGCTGCGTGCAGTTAGATAGGAGCAAGAGAGGGAGGGAGGAGGGAGGGAGGGAAGGGTGAGGCAAGCTAGATGTGTGTAGGGAGGAAATAAAGGGGGAGGGGAAGAGAGAGGTAGTGAGGTGAGGGCACGGGAGGAATACAAGAGGGAGGTGAGTTGATGTCTGCGCTCAGGAAGAGCATTAATTTGACATTAATTGTGTCATCACAGCTTTAGGTCACCCCCCCCTCCAATGTACACACACATCTACACTCCTCTCCTCATCTCCCACTCCTGATGAGTGGATCAGTGGTGGAGACGAGAAAAGATCTGATTACATCTGCCTTGTCTGTCTGCACTGGAAGAGGGTGAAACAGGGACAAGAGAGAAGAGGTGGGGTGGGGGGTGTTGGAGTCATTAAGGGCAGTGATTGTTTTAATAACGCGCGAAGGAGAGCGAGAGGAGGATTTCCTGGTAGGTCATTTTCTTTTAATCAGGAAAAACTCAGTAGCCCTGGACACCCAAGGGATGTCTGCCTTGATTATGTAATCTGTTTTATTTTTAAAGCACCATGACATGAGATGATTTTATGGAGGACATGTTTTAATGACATCAGCTTTGAGAGCGCTTCGAGTCAAAGTTCACAGTTGCCTTTACTTTTAACCAGTCGCAACTACTGTTCCTAAATTTGACCTCAGCCTAACACTGGCTATAATATTAGTGTTGTGCCTTCGCTGTAGGTGCATAACGCATTTCAACTAAAGCCTGAAGACAAAGTGCTGGAAGTTTTTGGTGGAAGCAAAAAAGAAGGAAATTACATAAACAAGAGTTAGACCGAGGTTACTGTAAAATGAGTTAGCACGCGAATGAGGACATTGGGTTCACAAAAGATTAGTTACACTGTGGTTAATTAAAAAATAACACCAATAACTCTGAAAAGCACACATCTATTTGTGTTTGCATGCATAAATAAAACAACGTCATACCTACATTTACATTGTCAATTAACCTTTACATATTGCTTGGCTACTTAAATTATATTACATGTCATGATGTTACAGTGAATTCCTGCTTAGCCTAAGTAACCTCTTTTAGTGCTGCAGAGGTTTCTTAGCAACTGATTTTCTCAATACTTCTTAAATCTTTCTTAGCAAAGATGTTTAAGTTTTAATGATGCAACATGATTTAGTAAATTCTAAATTCTATTTTGAAACTAGCTAGTAGTTACTGAAAAGAATTTAATAGATAAAGTTACATGCAGCTGATGCAACTCAAACCTGGGGCAGGTTTCATTAAGTTATATTGCTTTACAGTATATCTTGGGCGGAAAGTCTGACTGTCGGGCATCTCTTGTAACTGATTTCAGTGTATCCTTTATTGATCACTGAACTGAGACCATCCATCCCCCACATCACCCCTGCAGAGGTGAGTCAGAGCTTATAGGGACCCTGGAGCCTGTGAGGGTTTATTGTCTTGTTCAAGGAAACTTGAGCAAGGTAGAGGCTTGGATTTTGAACATGTGCCTTCTGGTTTAACAAAGGTTGCTAGCTCTCTAGGCCACACATTACATCTGTACCTGAAGACCTGGACGAGCCAGGTCTGCCATTCAGCCCATATTCCCTGTGCATTGTTTCAGCATGCACCATAGTTGAACTGAATCCAAATTACAGTAGATGCATTTCTTATATAAGCCTTCAAGCAACTACGACAAATGCTTCTTAAGATTTCATTGTAAATACAAATTTAGGATAGTCACAAGATTCTGTTTGAGAGGGATTAGTAACTATTTTTTTCTTATTAAAGATAAATACTGTTATCAAGCACCATATGCACCAGATTATTAGACTTGTTTAAAGATAATTGGCCTTGATTTATCTTAGTAAGATATGCAATCTATTTTTCAGCTACAGCTGACGAAAAGTAGTTGATTGCATGGTTGATGCAGTGATATCCCCAAAGCATCTATTATGAAAAGCACTAAATGGCTCATTTCAAGAATAAGTTCACGAGCCACACCAATTCACCTCTCATGATTAAGGTACAAAAAAAATGAAGAAAAGAGCATCTTCACAATCAAAAAGCATGGAACTGAAAACTCCCGAATCGATTGACAGGTGTTTTAATACAGGGACAAACACTAGAGGAAAACTGAATCCAAGTTATTAATGTTTGCTGATGCTGTTAAGGTTTGTTTACATGACTGTGAGGAACATTCAAGCCATCGGAAGCGATGCAAAGACGTCACTGTGGTGGAGTTTATAGAGCCTTAAAACTAAGTGATTCATTCTTTCATGGGTTGCCAGCATTTCTGGAATAAATTACACTTTACACAATAATATTTAATATTTTCACGCCGAAACATTTTATAAAAATCTTTACCTTTAGTGCTAAGTGAAACATACACACAAAGCAGTCAACTGTTTGCCTTCGAAGAAATGTTTCTGTCTATCCATGAGGCCAGTTTTCAACATGCTGTTGTTTTACTATTGTGCTGCTCTCTGTGCACCAGACCCATAGCTTTTAACTCTGCTTTCAGCAGAAAATTCTCAGAGGCCTTTCTGACAACCTCCTCTAACACTACCCCTGTGCCTCAGCTCAACCCCACAGAGGTTGTTCACCATTTTAACACCTCTTCTTTGACTATATTCTTGATGCTGTTGCTTCTTTGAGAGCAAAAATAAGACAAGTTATGGCTAACCCAGCAGAAAGTCCCATTTATATTATGAATGATTACTTTCCAAAAACATTGGGAAGGATTTGTTATACTGTTTGCCAACATCTCTACATATATCATATTCTCTAGATCATAATCTCTGAAAGGTCACTTTTGGGCCATTTTTGACCAATACTGCTGTTTGTTTTGAGAGGGCAGGCATTTTTTTTTTTTTTTTTTTGTCTAATTGAACCTTGAATGAATCTGCACCTCTTTAAGAAAACAAGTCTCAAACCCTTGATCCCATGAACTGTCTGTTTCCTAAGTGCATTTCCAGTACTTGTTCAGACTAAATTATATCTTTAAAACACACAGAGCACAAAGATCGTTCTTGGCCTTAGCAGCAGAAACAAGCACCCTGCTCCATTTTGATTATTTGAAATCTTGCTGTGGCCTTCAGTCATCTTGATTCTTCACTTCAGTCTGGGGCATGAGCATGATACTCCTGCAACTTGTTAGCTTTGGCTTCAAAGACACAACAAGTCATCCCCAAACTTCTAGTGGTCTTTTGGTGTCCGCTCTGAGCTCTTTTCCCATATGGAGTCAATTTTGAGGACAATCTGTAGGATCATTTGGCATCCTCGGGACAACACCACAACATGTTAGAGTAAAAGAACTGTTTCCCACCAAAAGATACATGATTTCAACAATTCAATTTTTTTTTATCCTCAACTGGTCTGAAAAAAGTCATCCATATTTAAATCCTTCCTTGTTTAGATTAACTTAACTCTGTGTTTTCTCTGTGTTTTTTCATCAATCTACAAACAAGATTATATTTCCCAAACCTCTGTGCCTTTAGACTGGTTACATGTTAGCTTCAAAACTGATTTTATGGCTTCAATCATCTGTTTTAAGGGCAGGCCATATGTCGATGGAGCTTAACTACATCTCAAAAGTCAGTTATACTTGATATTATGCAATGGTTCTAATAAATTCTTTGACCTTGCTTTACATTAATGTCTTGCTTTCATTTATTTTAGACATCTTTAAAATTATGTTTTGAGATGTTAAGTCCTAATAAACGTTAATGGTGATTGTTAAGATTGATTTTTATAAGGGCAGCAGTGGCTGGGAATAAGTCTTGACACTTATGCTGGAGGCATTACATCAAAATCCACCCTCCTAAACTGGAGAATTAATCATTTCTATGAACAATTGAATTTTGGAGATATAGCAGTTTTTCACTTTGCAGCTCGGCCGGAAAGTGAGAAGTGCTGAATCCTCATAAGCACTCAAGGACATCTGTACCCTGGAGCCTTGCCTGGGTGGGTCTGTCTGTTAGCAGTTAGCAGTGTCCCCAGCCAGCCTTTAGCTCCAAGGGCGGTCTCTACAACAATATCACTGGGCCAAGCAAGGAAGGACTTCCTCCCAGATGCTTGAGTGGATGAATAATGACACTGTAACACGGCGTCTCTCTCTCTCTCTCTCTGATAATGAGGAACAGAAGAGCAGACCCTCCCCGAGGCACAGCACCTGGACTGGACTGCCTTCCTGTCTACCTCAACCTCCATCTTTCTCTGGAGATAGGCTGTGAAGAGTAAGTCTTTGGCCGTATGCCAGGCTCTCAGTCTCAGTTACACTCACTCAGTTTGGTCTAATTGTGAAATTATGATGTGAAATTATCTTATAAAATTACAGAGCCATGTTTGAGCTCATCAGGCCCAAGAAAATGTTCACAAAAAAAAAAAAAATTAAAAATGTAATTGTGTGTTTTCATGTCAACCATCTTTAGCTTTAAATATAAGCTGCCTGGCTTCTCCTCTCCACACCTATATCCTTCTCTCTCCCTCTACTTCTCACTTGTTTCCCTGCAGAGAGGCTTTACCAAGTGGAGTCAATTAAAACTGTACATCTAAGTGAGAAATGTCTGTTTGAGTGTGCGTGTTGGTGCACATGGTTTCATAACCACGCTGTGTGCTTCTTTGTGTAAATGTGTGAATTTGTGGTATTTTCAAATGTATGTGTGTGAATGTGCATGTGTGGTGTGAGACTGTGTATGTGTGTAAATGTCTGAGTGAGTGTAGAGGCGGGGGCTCCCCTGGGGCCTGGCAGTATGGCGCCGTAGCGCTGCACACTCCTCCTGTGAAAACGCCTCCAATGGGACTGGGACAGCTGTGGCCAACCTATACCGCTTCATGGGCCATAACAAGCCTTATGACACACAGAGAGAAAGAAAGACACACACACACACACACACACATATACACACCTATTACTCCAATCCTGCCAACTCTGTCTGGCTGTCTGTGAGCCTCCTTGTTTTGTCTGTCTGTCAAGTACTATCTCTCTCTCTCTCTTTCACAGTCTCACATACACTCACCCTTTTCCCTCATTCTTTCTCTTGCAGTCTCAAGCACAAGTGATGCTTCCCGACATATGTGAAAGTCCATTTTTTCCCCCCTTTCTTTTTTATTCGCACAGCCCACTCTTTCTGCCTCCCACGCAGCAAGTTGGTGTCATACAACTGCAGGGGTTGTCTCCATGCCTGAAAGGAGTTTTCAAAATGAAACAAAAACTACACAATGAAAAAATAAAGTATCAAGCAACACACATTCATTCATCTCATGAGCTATTGTATACAAGCACATTAGAGAAATTGCACCTGACAAGGCACAGGAAAATCAGCTTCAAACTCTGAATCATAAGGAAACTTTGGTGTGTTTTCAGTGCAATGTGCAGTCAGACATAGGCAACATCAGACATAGACTTTCTTTTAATTTCATTTATTTAACAGTCACCAGATGATGAGATACATTCTCTTAAAAAAGAAATAGACAACAAAACTGATATTCTTTTGAGATTTTAAAAACTATTATACAATATTCTTAATATATAGATTTTGTACAAAATAAAAGTCAGTAAAAGGGGCAACGGGAGAGTGACATCTTAAAAAACCGAGGAGAAAAAAAAAAGCGGAAAGGGGACAGGAATTGACTCAAACAACGACCACATTTAGGAGTGACGAAGACCAATCTCTTTCATAAATAAATATAGGAAAATTAGACATCATATATAGCTCTCTTTCCAATAGCAGGGCATTGCTAAATGTCTGTAGCATAGGTTAGAACATAACTGCTTTGTGAGGCCCATTTGCTTTGAAAATTCCACGCATTTTTCACAGATTAGCTGGAACCAGTGTGGCTAAAAGCCCTGAAATATAAGTATTTACCTCAATAATGGGCCTGATAGTCTGTGCGGTGCTTGACCTTTGGCTGTAACAATAACCCCCGCCCCATCCTTATACTCCCCCACCCCCATCTCCCCTCCTTTCCTTTGTGTGCCATACTTGGCACAGACCAAGCACAGAGAGTCTCCTTGAGTAAACTAGAGAATAGGGATGTCCTCTTTTTCTTTTTCCTCTTGCAAGGCCAGTCCTTGCAAGGAAGCTTCAGACTCCCCCACTCGCAAACACAGAGACAATTGAGCAGAGCACATACATGAGGGGTGCACGGTATAGGAGTGTAGGAAGGTCATACCACACTGCCAACATCATTTCACCATTGAATTCTATCCTTGCACCATGGATATTTCAGCGCTGTTCTTATTGGTCCTTGGAATTTCAACAATACAACAACAACTACAAGACAACAGAATAAACACACAAAAATTGGATGTGGATGGCTGTGGGGCATCACAACCCTGTTTGACGTAGACTCATGCCACTCAGATTGGCTGATTGTTTTCTCCTTAAACCCCCCCCCCCCCCTTGCACCTATTTGAATATTTGACACAGAGGGTATAAGCACTGAAAACATGGGAACAAGGAAACACAAACAGATAATGGAGATGATTTACAATACGAATACACCACCTGTTTTCAGACACACACGCCCAAAGAGCATGAAAACTGAGGCTGATGATTGATCCCACTGCAACACCAGACTTTTGTTCTATCCTTGTCTCCATCTTTTCTTTGTTTGTACCCTCTGTGAGCAGGCAAGTGGACAGTGACATTGGCCCTTCTCAGAGCAGGACAGCAGGCAGAGTGACTTGGCGTTAATCACAGTTTTGTCTCGCTTTCTTGGCACATTAAGTCAGAGGGGCAAGTGGCGGCCCGGACGGCAGGGGTGAGAGATGGGAGGACAACGCGTTAGATTCTCAATAATGACGCATTGCTGCCGCATCACTTTGGAGATTAAAAGCAAGATGCTGAATTTCAATCAAGCCACATTAATGGCTTGGTGTGAGGAATGGTCACTTTGTCTCCACTGGCAGGCAGAGAGAGAGAGAGAGATTTAGAGAAAAAGAGAGAGAGAAAGAGAGAGAGAGAGTGACACGAGAAGAACAGGTGAGACAAGGTGAGACGACATTTTAATTCACCAAATTGCATGCTAGCTGGTAATGATAGAATCCATTTAACGATGTAGTGACAATATTCTCTAACCAATGGCAAAAGGGCATTGACGAAACATCCACAAGAAAAGTCAAAGTGCCAAGGACTGAGTGCATGTAGCTATAAATAACTGGATTGGAGCTGATTAATACATGAATCTCATTATTAAAACAGTAAGAGTTTTTTTTTAAAAATATGTTGTACTTATACTCTAAAACCAGTGTCAAATCAGGGTAGAATTTCACAAAATTGTATTTATTCATATTTAAAATGTTCAAAGGCGAGAGATAACAGAAAAGTAAATGTTAAAGGTTTTGAGCTAACAGTGACACCAGAAGAAGAATTTATTGAAAAAAAAAAGAAAAAAAGATTGTCTCCACCACTGACAATGTCAGCATATGAGGTGAAAAGGAGTCCAATTTTAATTCAATGCCAAGATCTGACATTTTATCAACTGAGCTTATGATTTCCTCATTTGTTCCCATTAAATCCTGCAGCCACCTTACAAAACATGCCAAGCTCTGCCTGAGCCACTCTGTGAACGTGTCACACTGTGAGATGTGACCCACTTGCATTAAAGTGCATTGAGAGTTCAGTTCTCATGGTAGATGAGAAGCGATGTTCGGCAAGCACAGCTGAGAGATTGTCATCACAGTATAGCTAATACAAGGAAAAACCTAATGTGACATGAACTAGATCTTTTGGGGAGGGGGAAGGGGGTAAAAAGAGGAGGGGGCGACAGAAGAACTGTCAAGACAAGAAAGAGAGACGGGAGTGTTGGTCGTATTGTCTCTGTGTCAAGTCAGGAATGTCACAGTTGAACACAGTGCTTCATGGGTGGGGTAGTTCGTTCTGAGGGTAGGATGTATTCTCCTAGACTTCAGCCAGGCACCCAACTCTGGTTGCTGTGGGCTTGCTGTGGACTGGCCAGACTGCTCATTCCCATCCCCATGGTTACACCCATCCCCATGCCCATGCCAATGCCCACACCCTGGGCTAGGGAGCAGTCAAAGTTAAAGTCCATCTCCTCTCCAGAGTCCATAATGTCATGGAGGAGAATAGACTCCACATCGCAGTCCAAGCTACCGTGGAACATGTCAATGTCCAAGTCGGCTGGTAGTCTCTCATGAAGGTGTGATTGGTGATAACCATGATAGTTGCTACCAATGCTACCATTCCCCATCCCCTGGCCATGGTGGTAAGGTCCATTAGTCATGCCCTGGTGTTGTGGGTCAGGGTAATGGTTGTGACGGGGGTGCGGGTGTAGGGCAGTGGCCACGTGGCAGGAGTCCTGGGGCATGCCAAGCATACCTGCTGGGTTTGGGGGGAGGGTGGTCGTGGCAGGGAGGTGGGCATGTGATGGGGGGCTGTACAAGTAGGGAGCTTTGTGGTTGTAGGTCTGCAGCTGATTACTGTTGCCACGTGGGGTCAGGGCCGCAGCCCGGGGGGGTGTGTGGTTATGGCTCTGGTTGAGGTTGTGACTGTTGTGGGCGAGGCTGTGAGGTGAGTTGTGGTTGGTTACACTGTTGTGATTATGACTGGGAGTATGGCTGTGAGTTCTGTTATGGCTATGAGCTGAGCTATGACTATGAGGTCCATTGTGGTTGTGGCTATGGCCATTGTGGTGACCAGGGTGGTGGCTGTGATGGTTGGAGCCCACTCCATTACTAGTTTGACCGATCATAGGATGGCTTTCCCTCTCCTGTCCCAGCATCATGTCCTTGGAACAGTATTGTTGCCCAGCTGGACCCCCTGTTAGCAGACTCTGCAGGGCATTGGTACTGGAGTAAGCACGCATGGTTCCAGAGAAACTGGCTGGCTTGTTCTCCTGAATGGTCTGCATGGGTGAGTGGTGGCGCAGCATCCCCATGCCTGTTGCTCCATAGACACCTGCACCATAGGAGCTCTGCCCCTTCACTCCAGAACTGTAGTGGTAGACAGAGGTTTGGTGCTTGTGTCTGCTAACAGCTGGATGCTGCTGGTGTTGCTGTTGCTGTGGGTGATGGTGGTGATAACTATCCTCCATGAGCTGCTCATCCAGACTGATGGCACCTGCCAGGTTAGCCAGCTGAGGCAGCTGCTCAAGGGGAGGACAGCGATTCCCTGCCCCCATGGACGGAGAGCGGGCACTGGTCGGTGAGGGGTAGAGGTGGGGGGAGGTGGAACAAGACAGGCCGCCCTCCTCTGGTTCCTCAGGTTCTTCCTCAGCGAGGATGGGTGACAGACGCCCACTCAGGGTGGAGGCTGACGAACTAGCCCTGGAATGCAGGTCCGTCCAGGCGTCAAACTCTCCATCTGTCCCAGATGCACCTCCAGCTCCTGGGAGGCCTTTCCGGGGTGGGCTGCCATGGTCAGGAGACCCCTGCAGCCCCACAACAGCAGACCCTGCTCCAATTCCAGGACGGCCAACCCTCTTGCCTCTAATGCGGCCTTTGCTTTTTAGGTATTTGGTGCTGTTGTCCATGGAGACTGCTCGCCGGCGTGGAGCCTTGCCCATCTTGCCTCCATCTGGGTTCAGCATCCACCAAGAACTCTTCCCAGTCCCCTCATTCTGCACCCGGATAAAACGCGTGTGGAGGGACAGGTTGTGTCGGATGGAATTCTGTAGAGAGATGAGAGAAACACACTGTTTGTAGACAAACTGCTTTTCTAAGATGAACACTTTAAATCAGTGAGATTCATATAAAATGCTTCATAGGAAAATAAGAATTTTTGACATCAAACAAAAATCAACAATGAAGACGAAACTAATTACAGCCACAGCTGTCAACACTGCTTATAAATCATTCAGTCTATGCATGTTGAGTCACAGAAAAATTGTGCCAAATTATCAGGTTGCTTCCTTTACTATTATTAGATATTTAAAACACACAGTAGATATTCAACCCTTTATGCAATTGATGTCATCCAAAGTCTGAAAATTGCAAGAACATTAAAAAAATAAAACAATCGTGCTCAAAGGACAGCTACAACTGTCACAGAGCAACAACCAGTCAGCCTCAACCAACCTGAAACGACCTGAGACGCAGTCTTGACACTCTCTCCTTATGTACGTCAATCCTCCCACTTTAATTTCCATCAATCCATCTGTCCTCCTCTACTTTTCCTTTCAGCCGGCCTGATGTAAGCTGCTGCGGTTGGGTGTACTGTGTGTTTGAAGTCGGTGCCAGTCTGGCTTAGTGCCAACCCTGTCTCCTTCGCTCTCGTAGCTTGAATTGGGGGATGTATTGCAAGATTGAGCCGGGAGCAAGGAAGGCTAATGGATGTATCCCACCCTCCGACATCTACCTTCACTCCCCATCTCCCATTCCCTCCCTTGTTTTGTCTTTATCACATTTCGTCTTTCTCTTTTGTCACTGAGTGCTCCATACTGTATTTCGACTTGTCTAGGTTTTCCTTTTTCTTATTTCACACACTTATTTGCACACAAATTATTTTGCACTTATGCTTTCAGTCTCTTTACCTTCAATTATACAGTGAGTCACCAATTACTTTCACATTATTCTCAACATTGGTATGGACAGTAACAGACTTAGGCATTCATGGGATATCTTCTTTCTTTTTTTATCATTTACATCTCAAGGTTTATTGAATGCTGAAGGTTCCTGATGTGCAACAGAGTCTGTCATTGCAATTCTGCTCTTTGTTGTGCGTGGGGCATTTTGATGCTCAAGCAGGAAAATATCAAATCAAAAGCACTTCCTGTGGTTTAGGAATATACTGGTACAATAGATTGTTTCAGATTGCGGTGTACTCACATTTCCACCATCTCCATTATGTTGTGGATTATTTGTATTCACACTGAATTGCACGGCAGGGAAACAAATAAATCAAATTGCGGCAGAGAACACATAAATGGAGGCGAACTGAATTCAGGTGATCTGTGAATGCCTCCTTGGGTTATCTTGCTGTGACACCTCCAGCATTGGGTAACTATGGCAACCGGGTAAACGTGCAAAAACGTGCAGAACTATATCATATTGTGGTGAGAATCAGGAGAGTGAAAGAGAGAGGTAGAGGGAGAGTGGGGGATGGGGGAAAGGATGCAAGAGGAGGCGGTTGTTTGATGATGCTGCTTCAACACTAAACAGCCTTTCATCTCGGCAGTGCAGGTCCGCAGGGGATGCCCGCTCCCTGCTTCTGACGGCTTCTCTACGTGCCGCGCCAACTCCCTGTCTCACCCTGGCTGGATCATCCACCTATCATACCACTCCAAATCATCCCCATCAAGTCCTGTGCATGCCTGAATTAAAACATATGTAAGCTTTCATGCCATTCCACCACAGCCGGTTGTAAATGGGGCATCTTTCAGAGAGCTGAACCACTTCATGCTGCAACTCTGTGTGACCTGTGTGATTCAAATCTCGATTTATCCCCATATGAAAGGAAGAGCAGCCCCATTGAACTTGGAGGGATTTGTCATCATCCCAAACCCTCTTTATCTGATGAATCCACCTGCTAGAGAGATTTGAGAGATTTCAGATAGTGGTCAGCCACAGCATCATCATCATCATCATCACTTGGTGCTGGCTTCCTGTCATGTAGTTTTCCACCACATGTTTTTCTGTGTCATCCTGTTTGTATTTTAGTATCCAAGAATAGCTCAGGTTGCAGGTGGTTCCACTGCGGGTGTGGTTCTATCCGCCTCCTGTTCCCTGACTCTGAGTCAGGGGCAATTTGGCCATCCTATGGCCCTCACGCCCCCGAAACAGGCAGTCACTGCTAATCCCCCTCCATCCCAGAGTAATCCCAGACAATCCTGAGCTAATCCCAAGTTGATTCAGGGGCACTCCCAGCTGGGTGTCTCACAGAGAGCCATGCCAGGTCACCACGGACACAGCGGGCAGCCCAGATACGCTATGATCCAATAGTAATACAGAATGAGGGGAGTTTGAGATGTGGGAAATAGGCACACTATAAAACCCTTATAGGATGTAGTATTAAACTATTGCTAATGTTTATGTGTGTGTGTATTTTATTAGATGATTTCTGAGGTAGTGAGCTGATGTTAACCATATTTTTGATGCCTCCATTGACTTCACTACCTTTACTTTGTGTGCTGTCCTTGAGGGTTGGCTTTGCCACATTTTTACCCCTGCGGGTTGAATAGAATAAAATTGAAAACTTTATTATGTATTAAATATTCATAAAATGGAAATTCTCTTTCAGCCCCCTGGCTTGCTGAGGCAGACGGATGAAGCCCACAGAAACATACAATGACAGAGGAACACACACATCACACGCCTGGGTCCAGGAAGCTACTTCCTATTCAAATCATACCTCTTTAATACAATGGGCCTAGTGGAGAGGGCTCTAAATAATGAATGAAGCAGTGGCTGGGCTTATGCAGAGAGATGCACTGCCTGGTCCCATAATGCTGAAAAGAACAGACAGAGTCGTAAGTAGTAGTGTGACTGTTTTGTGTTCGGGGACATCCACACTCATCAGTCTACTATCACAACTAAATCAGAATTAAGGGGTTAATTTGGCCATAAAGTAAAAGAGGATAAAGGTAATAGTTTATGGATCAATCAAAGCCAATTAAGGTGAAAAATGTTCTCTTGGCTGCAGGAAAACAATCAGCTTGGGTTCAACTCTCATTAAGGCCTAAAAATCCTGATAGCTGATTTAGATATTTAGACAACAAATACACAGGATAGGCCTCTTTGTCCTCGGATTAAAAGCTTAGGGTCTTTTCAAACACATCTGACGTGTTGACACATTTCCACAATACACAGGTGGACGAAGAAGTAAGAGGGTTATTTATTGCCGCAATGAAAGAACCAAAGTGTTCAAAAAGACAGAAACTTCTTATATGAATCTCGTTCAACAGATTATCAGTCATCATGTGGTGATAAGCAGAAACAGGTTCCTTGCATTCATCTATAATAACCTCTTTAAGAACCATTGCTTTGGCTCTTGGAAATCTTACAATACAAATCAATTGCTCTACTTTCTGCCTCCGTTTTTCCAAGCAAACTCAGTTTGATTCAGGGACTGGAGAGGCCTATTTAGTGCAGTGAATCAATGAAGTCTAATGGCTATCAGTGCTGAAGCTTAGCAAACATCAAGATACGGCTAACTACACAATCCACCTGCATTATGAGGCCAATATGGGTGCTCAATATACCATATCCCCACTGTGTACAATTCCACTTTTAACAATATCTAACCACCAGTCTTGTGACAGCACCCAAACTGGCTTGGAGCCCCACACGCTGTTTCCACTCTCAAGATGTCAGTCAGGGGTAGATATAGTAAGGGGTAAGAAGTTGTTACACTGAGCCCAATGGCTCGTCTGGAATAACTTGACTGACTGGCATGGGGGGCAGCTGTGCTTGTGGGTACAGCAGGAGGTGGAGGGGCCTAAGGGGTGGGAAGATAGAGGTACCGCAAGGGGCCCCTCCAAGCCACACAAAAGGGTGCCCTCAAAATGCCCCCCGCTCACCCCTTCCCCCTCCATTAGCCCCACCATCAGAACCCACTCAGAGATTTTCCCGCTCTCACACACATGCTCACACACAGAGGGGCAAGGAAACAGGTCAAACAGTTTATGGGTCCCATCTTGTGGCGAATGTGCACTCATTCAAACAGATCTGAGTGAGGAACTAAGGACTGTGAGTGGGGTCTGGGAACTGGCAAAAAGAAACCACTCACCCGATTCAAACAACCTCAAGGGTGAAGCAGCGTGGTGCGCTTGCCCAGCTAAGAACACAGCAGCTGTTCTTGTAGTGGCACCGGGTAAAGCCGTTTGCCACACTCGACTGGTATTACCAAACCATTTCATGCAGAATGGAGCCATTATGTATTGTCAAAGGGTATCCCTCTATGGTGCACATTCATTTGATAAGCCTAAATCAAGGGGGAGTAACAGAAGCGCTAACTGTGTTTATTGTGATGCTGTTTTTGCCTGTGCAGAATGCAGGAGGGATCAGGGGGAGGGGAGATTTCAACACAAGCAGTTTTGTTCAGCACAGGAATGAGTTTTGTCAGCTAAGCCTGTCTCCAGGCTATTGGTGGAAATTAGCGCCGGCTAAATATTCGCTTTCCGTGATTGATGTCACGGCTCGCGTTGTCCCTTTGAAGGGAAATAAAGAATTTAGAGCCATGTGGATTAATAGGGATAGGGTTGGGGGAATTTAATGTGTCTGAGGGGGGCTTGAAGAGGGACTGAAGGGCCTAATGGCTGCACAGATATGGCACAATGGAGCCGAGACGATACGGTGTATCAGAGAGTGGGAGAAGACAAGTGAGACTATGACAGTGAGCACAAGAAAGAAAACTGGAAATTGTTTGTGTGTGTATGTGTGTAAGAGAGGGAGAGGGAAGGAGAGAGATGTAGCTATTTGCCTGAGAAGCCCAGAGTCAGATGATTAAAATCCCTTTAGGAGACTTCTTTAAGAGAGACAGATGGGCAGACAGGCCTGTTTTTGGAATGCAATCAAATTGAAAAGATTAAAAAGGAGTCTCTTTTATTAGGAGGTGAGAAACAGTTACTTCTCTGCCACATGTCATCATTGCCTCCACAACAGTGGTCACGACTGCATTGGCATGCAAGGCACATTACAGCCCTTGTTGGGGAAGAAATAAACCTGGGATTAGGAAATGCATCTATCTCAGTGTATCACTTTGGGGTCTCTGAGGATTGGTAGCATTTGTAATTTATTGCGGAATAAATACACCCTACAGAAAAAGTCAAAATCTTCAGGCTTTCATTTCCTATAGGATTGTTACAGAAGATGAACTGAGACCAAGTAACTCAAGGACTTTCACTAATAGCCATCCTATTACAGATAGAACTTTCACTTAATCTCAACACCAATCTAAACAGGTACGATTCAAATGTGTGTTCCCTTGGCTGCCATTGTACTTGAATAGACTGAGTTTGCACAGTAGAGTGATTCAAGCACTGTGAAAGGTGCTCTGTATTCGACCCCATTATTCCACAACACTGCAGGAGTGCCATTTATAAAAAGGCTTAAAATGGAAAGCAAGTGTGTGGTAGTGTGGCTGGTAGCCTCAGAACAGGAAGTGGCTGTGGAGAGGGATGTAATGGAGTTGGTAGGGGATTCCTGCCTGACTGTGCACTAATTGCAGCCAATGGCTGGCGACTCATCAGCCGTGCCCACCCTGGCGCCAAGGGAAGGGCTGGCATCAGGGTGGCAGGGTGTGGGATAGAGAAGGGCTGCCACAGCTTTGGTGGATAAAAATAGATGCTGACAGCTTAGTAGAGCATCTGAGACCCGGATAGGGGATCGGAAAATCCACTCGCCTCATGCCAGGGACAGCTGAGTGTTTCCGGTGGGGACACGAACTGGGCATCACGTCTGACGCCCACACACAAAATGAGGGTGCTTCAGAGTGGGCGTGGGCACGTGAATGAGCATGTGCCACAGTATAGCATGGGTGTGATTTTTCCACAGGGACCCACAAGGTAGGCAGAGCTCACGCCCTCCCACTGAGTATTCACACAACAGGTGTTTGGGCTGGGCCACCTGTGGGGCCGGCCGCCTGCTCGCACTTCACACCTCGTCTAGGGAGCAAACTAACATTTTCCACTGGGCTTGCCATGCTTTTGTTAAAGACCAACACATTTCTGGAGAGGCTTTTACAGCTCTTTTTACAAGATCAGCAAGATATGCGTGTGTGCAAGCGTGCGCAAGTCAATCTGCATTTATGTGAGCGTCTGTGTGTCTATATTTGTGTATCAGTCCATTTAATAGCCAACAGGCTCAGTGTGGAGTTGATTATATTGAAACCTCCCTCTGCTGTATACAAAGAAACTGATGGCCAACAATGGAATCAGTGCAGACCCAGGCTTTTTTCACACTCGGCCTCCACATAATCTCATTCATAACAATGAGAATCTCATTTCCCACATTCTAAAGGTCAGTGCACACCTCTGATCACACTTTAATAAACATCATTCTCACCGTTTAATTTAATTTCAGTAGAGCAGGAAACTCATAGGCAGCCATGCACATGGCATGCAAAATTCATCGGATCGTCCCTTTAATTGCTTCAATTTCACAGTACAGAGAAGAATGACCGCAATCATAGTGAGGGAGAAAAAAAAATAATGCGCAAATACACAGAAACATAGGCACACGCCTGCAGTACACACAACACACGCACCCAGACAGAGAAAAGATAAGTAGAGCCAGTCAAGTGCCAGTTCTGGTTACATTTTAATAAAATAATTTAAATAATTTTTTTTTTTTTTGGAAGAGCATCAAGTAGTGCCCCCACATCTCTTTGTCATCACACCTTTTAACTCTCACCTAAACTGGCAAACTGTACTACACAGACATGTTCAAACACACACACACACACACACACACACACACACACACACACCTTTGCACACACACACACTCACTCGCTCGCTGTCTCCCACACACAGGCTACACTGCACACACATGCCAACATGACACAAAGCCTGGCACACCGGGCACACTCATTACTGCAATGCCAAGCTACCAGTTGCTAAGGAGACCTGTGGGAGAGGGAGGGTTCCTTGTTGTTGCCATAGCAGCCGGCTCGCTCCCTGCCAACTCTCTCCCTCGGGGAGAAACAAGGCAAGAGGTGGGGGGTGAAGTGGGTAGAGGTAGGGGGCAGCAGTTTAATAGGGCTATGAGGTGCAAAGGAACTTCATTAGCCATCAGTGTGCACCACACCAACCACTGCTTCCCATGAATGCAGACCCACATGCAACACTTCAGCTTCCAGACTTCCACTTACTCACGCACCGCCCATAGACTCCCACTTATTCAAACACCTATATGGAGAAGAAGATGGAGAATGGCATGCTTAGAATAAAAAAAGCAAGGGAGCAGGGAGTTGGTGGGTGAGATGTGGAGGGGTCGAGTATATCTGCGAGGGAAGGGGGAGAAGAGGGCAGAGGTGGATGAAGAACTTAAATAGGAAAGGGGATACAAAGGAGAGCCCAAGAGGGTTTTAAATGTGGGGGCCTGCTTAGAAGAGTGGGAGGGGTCTAAATCACAGAAGCTTAGGTAGGTAAAGGCTGTAAGGAAGCAATCTCTCTGCAACTGTTCCTCCGTCTAACCAACCTTGACCTTCAGCCTCCATCTAGGCAAACACATATACAGTATATTGTGCATATTCTTTTGCTGTACACAATGCAACTGCTCAACAAAGTGCACAAATGCAACCACTCAACTGTTCATCTATAGCTTGCAAAGTTACTTTAGAACATTTTGAACACTTTAGAGCAAGCCATTTTCAACGTTTGCATCCTTGTTTAAGTAGACAAATTAGAAAATGCTGTGTATCTGTGTGTCTGATTTTCAGATTTTTTTAAAGAGATGTATGCACATTGAAATGGCAACGCAAACAAAAAAAAAAGCTATTTTTTTTTAATGGGGTTTAACCTGGCAACAGAATGATTTTTGATCTGAATGTGGTTCAATTAATCAAAGGTTTAAAAAAAAAAAAACAGTATCAGAACATTAACTTTTCAATTAGCCACCTCTGACTTTACTTTCACTTATTGTGTGTTTTATTATAGCAAAACAAAGTCAGACATCATTATACATACATCTGTCATTTATTTCAGTTTTTTGTGGGCAGATTGTACAACTCTAAAATAATTATTTGATTGTGAGTGACAATAAAGACTACTTGTTAATGGAGCTGTCGAAAACAGAAATGTATGATTGACACCTTTTCAAGGTTTTGCAAACACATCCAAAGCATCTCACCTAAGCCCACACGTCTTTGGCAGTATAAGTTTTATTAATCAGATGAATGTATATTTTATCATCTAAATGCAGCAAAACCAGCACAAATAGTAACCTTAGCCTTGGTTAGGCATTTAAGAAGATGGATTAAATTAAATGTATCCATATTCACATACATGGCATCAAAAAAGGATGAAATTAAGGAGAGGAGTGGTTTCATTGACACTCAAGTCATGTCACCCAAGGCTGTCCACACCATTTATTATTGTGTTAAAAATGTCTCTCCACATAGATAAATAGGTGTGTCATGTTGGACATGCTCAAGCCACTTACCAGTATTAAAGTGTTTTAAGCTGTTTACAGGGCCAAAGAACAAGAAGCGGTGTGGAATCAAGATTCACAAAGATGGATGACATGAAAATAAATGACAGCATATGGCTTATTTGTCTGTATCTGTCCAAAATTTTCCAGCATTTTCAAATCTTCCTGTTTTTCTTTTTTTTTTTTTTTTTTTGGATCCAAAAAGATTAATTGTTGGCGCACAAATGTGCTGCCTCAGAGTGGAGAGAAAGAGATGATTCAAAATTAATCTATGTTAGTGTGGACATGGCCTCGGAAAATGGATGCTTGTGAAATCAAGGTGAAGAGAGCTCAACTCCTGTAGGGTCAAAGTGATTTCTGTATTCAGGAGCAGTGCTTCAAATATCGACAGCCTGATAACCCACAATACTCCTGGCTGCCTGAGATTCTCATATTTTAAGTACCAGTGTACAGTATCAACGAGGGAGGGTATTGATTTGGTCTGAATGAACTGTGTGTGTGTGTGTGTGTGTGCGTGTGCGTGTGTGTGTCTGTGTGTAGAGTTAAGAATACCACCTCTCCTCCCTCAGCCCAAGCATGACCAATTCGACGCAAGCTCATAAGGAGAGAAAATGAAGGATTGTGGGAGAAAGACACTCCTGTCCAACTGAGAGGAAATGAGGAGATGGGGGACAAGAAAAGACAGGATTTACCCCTCCTCCCTCATTCCTTCCCCCCTCCTCTCTCTGTTTCCTGAAACAAAAAGAGCCCAATTAAGTCAGTTTGAGTTAGGGTCTGTTAGGGTGTGTGTGTGTGTGTGTGTGTGTGTGTGTGTGTGTGTGTGTGTGTGAAAAAATGTTCGTCCAAATCATGAGTGTGTGTGCAATAAAAGGAAATTGGGGGGTGCGGTGTACTATATGTTGTGGTGCTGTCTGAGAGGGGCAGAGGGGGAGGAGAGGGTGTGGGGGTTGAAGCCCCCCCCCCTTCTCTCTCTCTAGCCTAAGAGGGCCAAACTTGCTCTCAGCTCCTCGACGGGAGACGTTGAAATATTAATCGCCACGCTCCAGCCGCAGACTAGTGAACACAATCACTTCAAACTCCCACCCTAATGAGTGTGTTCATGAATGGCTAATGTGCACAGATGGGGGGCTGATGACTGGATAGATCGCAATGGGGTGGTGAGGAAGGGCGGGAGGGAGAGGAGTGCGGGAGGGAGAGGAGGGGGAAAGCGAAATTTCGGCGGGGTGTGGTGGTAGCGGTGAGGGGGTGCAGAGGCATGCCATGACCTTTTAAGAGCCTCCTGAAAACTTAATTAAGACTAGCCCTGCTCTACTCTTCCCTTCTTTCACTCTCTCCCACATAGACACACACACACACTCACAAAAAAATTCTTCATGATCCCTTTCTCCTTGCAATTGTTTACCCTCTTGCCCTTTGCACACACACCATGCTGAGCTGATGTGCACTAGATTTCTGGGGAATAAAACTTCAAAATGACTCAACCTGGCTTTACATGAACACGTCAGTTTCTTGGTCATGTTAATGCCCATACACAACTTGAGATAAACAAAAGCTTGAACAGACATTAAAACTGCAGAAGCAGGTATGTCTTCTTTTTCCCCCCTACATGGATACATCTCAGAGAGAGGCTGGAACAAATCCACAAGGCTCTGAAGTGCAAGGTGAACAACTCTTTCACCTTAGATGCCATTTACCTCCACAGAGAAGTTGGTGTTACAGCTCAGTGATGGGTTGAATACAAACCTACTTGCAGTGCAGGGCGTATAGACCAAGGTGCGCCCTTTCACCTGGGGCTGGTTGATTGGGAATGAAAATGCTTCACATTCATCATTTATGGCTAAATCTGACCTGTTCTTTGTCTCCTTAGGATACATCTCGCCTCAGTGTACCTCCACCCTCATCACAGACTCTTCTCTTCATCCTGATTTGAAGTACTGACGTCATAAACATTTTGATAACATGTGGAGAGTAACAGAAATGCAGGTTAACGTCTCTTTCCAGGACTCTCCATTACCATAGAGGCCACCTACGGATTAAGAGCACCCAGCATGCAGACGCACATACAGACACACACACTCATGCAATGACATGCATACACTCACAGCATCTAATTAGGAGAGAGAGATGCTGTGACCTAATTCCTAACCTCTACTCAGCAGTCAGGATCGGGCCTCTGCTGGGATCGGTTGGATTAAGGCGGGAAAAGGTGCCTCACAGTATGGAAATAGAAAAAAACATGAGGAAGGACTTTTATATATAATAATATTTGACATACAGTGGACACTGTAAGATTACTACAACAGGAACACTACAACAGATGTTAATGTTGACCCACTTGAAACATAAGATAACTTGATTCAATGAAGATAGAAAACCAAATCAAATTGTGTTTACAGAGAATAGCACTGCTCCCATTTTATATCAGCATGTCAGACAAAACCTATAATGTTCATACAAAACATAAATTGTGGAAGTAGTAGAGGTTGGCTCAACAAATTAAATACAAATAAAGCACATTTCCTTTATTTATTGGCTACTGTAACTATGCCAGGTTATTTGTTGACTGTCAATTTGAACCTTCATGGAATGATGTTAGTTTTCCAACCTTAAAAATAGATTTTTTGTTTGTGCTGTTTTGTTCTTCTTAGTTGAATACGTTCAGAAAGGTAAACATGTAATTATACAGAAATACATAGAACTGTGAGCTCAGCTTAATTCACTGTTCATGAATCCTTGAACTGGTGCTACAGCAGTTACTGCAGGTTAACGACAGTTGTTTGTCCAACAGCAACAGCTGTGCTGAAATTAGATTCTGTATTGACAGTTGTTCTGAAATAAGAACTGAAAATGCCACAGGGGATTTATTTCTTACAGTTGTGAAAACATTATTTCTCAATTCAAGGATTCATGTCGAGCATCAAATGCTGGACTGGAATGTTTTCCTAATCGTATTCCAAGAAACCAATGCTTCACTCAAATTCAGACAAAGGGAATACCAAACAGAAAGTTTCCTGTACACTGTATATCAGAGTAAGAAAGTCCTAGTATGAAGGATTTCTATTTCTTACCCACAGGTGTCACCTGATAATGGGAGAGAAACTACCTTGGTGTTAACAAAGACCTGCGCTTCTCATGCTCACTCTACTTTAAGAGGCTGAGTTCAAGAGAAATCCACATTTCACTCTCAAGATATCAATCAATTTATCAGTTTGTCTAATTCTGGCATCTAAATTGCAAAATAAACAATATGCAGAAGATCAAATGGGCAACTTGTAACCCTGAACATGTAGAATCAAACTGAAACTGTCACCTGGTGTTTCTAAGCAGACCATTTTGTATCCATGCTGAACTATTCTTCATGTCAAAATCCACAATCTATTTTGTATTTGAAGTCTTCTCATTTTCACCGTGTCCACTTTTAAAAATTAATTTGTCATCCAGCTCAGAGGCCAAAAGAGACACTGGCAGCGTCATTAATGAGTGAGCTGTACCCTGTGATTACCTCGATGGCCCACATCTATCCATCACAGAGAAATTCCTGAAGGCAGATGCAGCTAGATGGAGGCATATTTACTGTAAGTGCGTGACTGTGAGCACCACTCAGGGGTTCTGTGTGTGTGTGTGTGTGGAGAGAGAGGGTGATGGTCACCCCCCCCCCCCCCCCCCGCACACACACACACACACACACACACATCTGTCAGCAGCTTTGCAATGAGCTGATACATGTATGTGAGAAAGGGCTACACACTGTGTGTGTGTGTGTGTGTGTGTGTGTGCGTGTGCGCATGTGCATGTGTGTGCATGTCACAGTACTCTTGGAAGGGGGCTGCAGCGTTTCTGCCTGAGTGCGACTGTCAGTGGGCATCACTCAGCCTGGCAGTGTGGCAGGACGCAAGGATCATTAGTAAAGACGGAGGGAGTGAGAGAGGGAGCAGAATGCAGGAGAGTAAAGCAGAAAAGGGGAGAGAGGGGCAGTGACTGTGTGAGTTGGGCAGCGCGTCTTAATATCCGTCTTGAGAGCATTACACACACGGCAGTGCACTTTCTTCTCAGTCACGCAATCACCCCACCGTAAAGACCCCAGCACGGCCCCCTCCTCTGTCATTTTCTCCCCTCTGTCACTCTCCCTCTCTCCCTCCATCCATCTATCTTAGCTCCTCTCACCCTGCATCTCTGATTGACCCTCTCTGTCCCTCCCCACATCTCTAAAGTCATGCCCTCACTTAAGCACGCTGCGTTGCAGCTTTTCATTTCCCTAGCTCCAGATTTATCCATCCTACTTCACTTCTTCGCTTACATCTTTCCATTTCAGCCCATTGCTCCCATTTTCACCCACTCCGCATCGCACGGCCGATCTTCTCCTTGCACTAAGCATCATTGCTACTTGACCTACTCTTAACCACAGCAAGGTGAAACAACTGTTCTACACATGTGAGACATAAGCTCTTTTCACTTCTTTGGACTTCGCTCCTCACTACTGCAACCCGGCACTTTGACCCTTGCAGTTGTTCATGCCAGCCTTTCCCTCCTTCAACCCCTAGCTTATTTATTTATACATTTACCCATCAATCCATCTGACACTTTATATCAGTGGACTTCATGTCCACAGCCATTTGTGAACACCCCTCCCTTTATCATTCACTTACCCACACTCTCTAGCCAGAGAGGTCCTTCTGATCTCTCTGTATCCCTCCAGGTCTGCGACCTGCGCTACGATGCCCTATGCTGAATACTAGAATCAACATGCCTGACATTTAGACAAACAGAACTGCTTCTACAAAGCTATCCGTGTTAGCACAAGTGCTAATTCTCTCTTAGTTTGCTTACTCGGTAGGTTCCCAGGTTCAGGAATCCATCTGTTTGCTTTACAGTTGTAGCATTTATCACACACAGATTAGGCCTTTTCTGTAATACAGTTGTCCCAGTGAAACATTTCTGAGCTTGGTGTTGGCACCTGCTGTCAGTGCAGTTTAGCATTATAGCCCTGCTGATGACAACAGTGCAGCGGTATCATGAGGTTAAGCGATGCAATCTGGCCAGATGCCAGCTCTGCAGAAAGACTGAGGGCTTTTGGATGGCATGGAGGCAGAAATTAAACTCAGGGTATGTGTGAGTCATTTCCACAAGAAACATGTGACTGACCAGGTGCAGCAGGGGAGAGTGTGACAGCTACAAGGCAAACAAGGCCACAGAAGCCTTCATCTGTGGATGTTTTGAAGAGTGACACATGGGTCCCATTGGACTAGAATCCTTTAACAGACACATGCATTATACTGCACAAGGCCAAAAATAATGTACCCACAATAAAAAGGTTACTGTTCTTCAGGCACTTTGATTACAGTCATAAGACTGGTCTCCTTTGAAAGGTAAATTTTACAGCAAAATAGTCTGAATAATTATAAGAGATACTGAAGCAAAAGGCACACACTTCTTTTTGTTTTTTGTTTTTTTTTTTTTTGTTGTTTTTTTGTTGGCCTCGCCTTTTTTTGGCATTAAAAAGAAAATAACTGCAGTCAAAAGGCCAAAGCATGGGCCAGTGTTTTTTAAATAGTTAGATTGAATGCTAAAAACTGGTGCTCAATTAAGCAAATAGTGGATTATATGATCCATATAAAGTTGGTCAACATAAGTTTTCATAATTTCTTTAATAAATCAATTATTTAACCCTAGGCCCTTTTTTGCACAAGCCTAAAAATGACACACCCAAAACAAAATGGTTACTGTGGTTGAACCCTTTTAATTACAGCCCTGATCCCGGAGGCAACTCTGAGGAGTTCACCACTGAAATGTCCGAACTAATCTAATCCGAACTAAACAAGGTAAGTTATTGTCTCACGCTGCCACAAAAATAAATACCCATTGTAGTGATGTTGGGATGGTTTTCAGTTTGTGAAATAGTTTATAAAGATTGTGAGTGAGGATTCTGATGAAAAATGCCAAATGAAGAAGAAATAAGATTAATAAATAGATTATACAATGGATCTATTAATCATAATAATTCATAGATTAAGCAGTAATGAAAATAGTCACTAGTTGCAGCCTTACCAATGCTTGTATTGGCATAATTATAACTTATAATATTCATGGTCATGACTATCTCTGCTGTCAAATGTCCATTCAGCCTATAGTGTACATTCTCTCATAGCAGCATCACACACCACATACTTCTGTCACTATGTTAATGTTCACATACATACACACACTTTTGACACATGACGCATCAATGTGAACCTCTGTATCTCTTTCTTTTCGCCCACATACAAATTCCCTTGCATGAGTTACAACCTTTTCCTAATTACCATTCCAGACAGACACAGCCCTGAAAATGTACAAAGACAGCTCCACATAAACACACATACACACACATTCACACAAACACACATGCACAACACACACAGCCTTGACCCTGGCAGCATCCCTTCAACTGTCCATCTTGCATCTCCTTACCACTCATCTACATCTCTCCCCGGCCGGTCTTTGGGCATGATTCACTTGTAAGGATTTGAGAAAAGACTTCGCTAAGCTGATTGCTAAAGGGGAGGGGGGCAAATTACCGTTGCACAACTGCGTAAAAACCTTCTTGGGTCATGATTTGCCTTATGTAATAGACTGTGTGTATGCATATGTGTGTGTGTGTGTGTGTGTGTGTGTGTGTGTGTGTGTGTGTGTGTTCCCGAAATACATTCCCCCCTGCAGCCCCTACCCCACGCCACTTACCCATTTTGCACTAATTGAGGGATCTTTTTTCGGAAGCCGTTATTGCACGCATTTAATTATTTATTTTGACGGGAAGCAATCTGGTGGCTAGTGAAGGGATTGTGAATGTGAATGTGTGTGTGTGTGTGTGTGTGTGTGTGTGTGTGTGTGTGTGTGTGTGAGTAAGAAAGTGAGAGGGAGGGAGAGACGGAGCAAGACTAGGTCAGTGTAGCTTTTTGGGTAAATGTGTGTGCATGTGTGTGTGTGTGTGTGTGTGGGCAGAACTAGTGTAGGCTGACTGTACTGTATGTCTGTGGGGCTTTGCATGTATGAACAGCACATGAGAACTTTTGTCTGTGTGTTTCTATGCGTGCCTCTATGTGCATGTGTGTTGAATCTCAGAGTGCGTGGCTTTCTGAGTGCAATGGGAGTGCACTAATGGACGCACACTTGAGCTGAAGTGTGCAGAGTGTAGCTGAAGTGCAGCCAAGTCTGGCTTCCAGTCCTGCTTGGAAGCCCTATAATCTACTCTCTACTATTCTAGCTCTCTTTTCTCACCCTCTCCATTTTCCTCACTTCCCTCTACTTGTCTTTCTATCTCCGTCTCTCTATCAATTTAATATTTTCATCCCCTCCTCACTGCCTGAGCCAGCCGCCCCCGTCTCCCCACTGTCTCCCTATTAAATCTCTTTATCCAGGTTCTGAGAATGAAGACACGTGGATCAGCATCGTCGCTGGCTGGCTGCGGACTTTCCTTTCTTCTTGGTTCCTCCCCTCCCTGCTGTGCAGTGAAGAGAATGAAATAAGGGAAGACGACATGTAACCACCAGTAGTCTTGACCTTTATCAAGCTCCAGCGCCTGAGGCAGGGTGAATGAGACATTAAGAAAATGACTGAGCATTATTAACCCTTACTTACTTACACACACACATTCACGTACTCTGTCTGGTCTGAGCAATGGCTCTGGTGCCTTTTTCTCCTTGAATTGCACTTTTCTGACAGTTAAGGATAAGCTAAAGTCAAATGATCAGAACGGGAATAACACTTATGCATTCTGCATCACGTCACTTTAGAGAGAAAAGAATGGTGAGACTGGCTCGGCCTGCCAGCCCAGATTGTTAAACTATGATTGATCCCTTGTCGAGCTCCAGCTTCCCAGCACTCCTGCGAATGCCAAGTCCTGTTGAGAACTGGCGCTTCATTATAACCCAACTGCACAAGTTCTTCAAATGATGCAGCCACTGAGAGAAAGGCGAACCTGTGAGGGCCAGATGTTAACCCTGACAATTGCAGTCCCAGCCTAGCCATGCTTCTAATGATAGATCATTTCCCCATCTCTTTCTCTCTTCTTTCTCTTTTTTTCCCTGTGTGCATGACTGGCGCATGTGCATGTGTGGCCATCCTCCAGTCAATCAATGAGCAGAGACAATTCCCCGAGTGACATTTACGGAGAAGAAAGAGAGCCATTTATCACTTTAGTTTTGGGATAATAAAAGAATGACTGAATGAGCCAGTGTGTGTATGTGTGTGTGTGTGTGAGGGAGAGAGCAGGCAAGAGAGAGAGTGAGAGCTAAAGATGAAAAGGGGATTTCAAAAGCACATGAAAGAAGCAGGAGAAATGAGCGAGGGAAGAGGGAAATGAGTGATAAAAAGGCTACTTTGTGGGGAGGACTGAGAGTGTGAAATAGAACAAGTGAGGAGAGAAGAGAAGGCCGTGAGTGACTGACAGTGAAAAAGAGAGCACGAGAAAGAAGGGTAGGGGGAGAAAAAAAGGCCCGGGGTACGGAAAGAAGAAAGGCAGAGAGACAGAGGAGAGGGGATTGAAAAAGGCTCTCAGTGCAGAGAGAGAACGAAGGAGAAAGAGACACAAATGAAAAAAAGGGGTCCAAGAGAAAAAGAGAAAGGGAGAGGAGACAGTCGGAGGCAGAGCGAGGCAGACGTGCTGGGTTCATTCAGGGCTATGAGCAGACTCGGAGTTCAGACCTCACACGGTCAGCATACTAAACACCGGACCCAGCGTCCTGACCCAGATTCATGCCAGTGACATACAAATCCAATTGGGGAGGAAAGAATTTCTACCCCCCCGCCTCACCATACCTCCTTTCAAAACACACACACACACACACACACACACACACACACACACACACACACACACACACACACACACACACACACACACACACACTCCCCTCTTCCCCCTCAACCCCAGCTGGTCACACAGTCACCTCATAAACCCAACAACCTCCCCCCAATCCTGTAACCTCCCCACACATATGCTGGCTCCCACACAGATTTGCTCACACATGGGTTGTTTTACACATACAAATGTACAGGCCCAGGCACAACCACAAACGTGAAGCAATTTCTTTTCCAAGGTCAGTCTCTTCTTTTCAGCTCTGGTGAGACAACATTACACCTCAGTGGGGCGCAACACCGATTCCTGACCAGCCGCTACCTGATGTGACCCTCACAGCTCCATCCATCAGCCGAGGGAGTGTGGTTCAGCCGCAGCATATCCACCAACCATTAGCATAACAAGCATCTTTCTTGAACACAACTCTTGCCGCTCCTCCTTTCCGCTACCTTCCTCTTTTTTCTTTTTTTCTTTTTTTTCCATCCACCTGCTCCGATTCGTCAAAGTTAACTACATTTCCCTTTGTGAGGCGGCTCCCTCCATCACTCGCAGGGACCGCCAAGCTCAGGTAAACTGATCGACGGCCCTTATACTCTCCTCTTACCCCTCCCACGATCCTTTGGCTCATGACAGGGGCTTGATGGACAGGTGGAGAGGAGCGAGAGACCCGGCACGTGGCTGCCAGGAAGAGTCCGGAGATGGAGCGTTGTGAAATACACCGTTTAGCTCGGCATATATCATCTCTTTCTCAGGGACAGACATGGCAATATGCGTGTGTATGAACACACACATTTACACACATGGCCATCAATCCCTTGCATACATGCAGGAAGAGATATCCGACGAAGAGAAAAATTGAATTAGGAAATATGGGCACCATGATTTGTGGGAAGCCAGTTTTGTGGCCTGGAGAAAAATACAGCTTGGAGCACACTTCATCTTATAGCAAGAGCAAAGAGGAAGAAGCATCTATGTTGTTTATCTAAAGCCCCCATCTAGTTACAATGGCTTGATTTGAAATATTCATATACATGTATGACAAGATCAGGCCCATTATGTTGCTCTCTCAGCAGGGCTCCACTGAACGGACTGAATGGAAACCCATCAGTCAGTGTAAATTATGAAGACAAGATACATTACATAAGCCTATAGATGGGCATGAAGAGGAGTATTATTGTAGCCTGATATCAATCATGGCAACACACATTCTATAGTGTCATCAGTATGATAACATGCTATGGGCTATTTCAAGGATAAACTCACCATTATAATATTTCACAAACCATATAACCAAAGGAAAACACATTAGGCTTTGTGCTGGAAGCATCATAAGGCATCATATGGGTTATGTTTTAGATGGATATGTGGGTATACAAATGGTACTAAAGTCATAATGAAGCGTAAATCATACAGCCTACAAGGGCTGCAGCTAATGATTATTTTGCTTGTCAATTTATGTTATTTTTACGATTCTTCTATCAATCATTCATCACGGGCACCATGATGTCTTGAGATGGCTTTTGTTTTGTTCTGTCTGACCAACAGAACAGGTTTTGTTCAGTTTGTAATGACATAAAAAAAAAAATTAAAAAAAAACAGTAAAGGCAGCAAAATTTCACAACTGAGAAAATGAAGGTTAATCAAAATCAAATTTGTTAATTTGTTTTCTTCTGATGAACTAACATGATTAATTGGTTTAATGTTTAGCTCTACAACCGACCATGTCGACCTGCAGATTACGTCTTTGTTGGCCAACATAACAAAACATTCCATAGCGATGCCCAAACAGTGCATGGTCTGCATCTAATCAGAAATATATGAGGCAAATCTTTAAGTACAAATAAAAATAGTATGTTCATAGTAGGCTATTAAGGTGTACACTAATATGGAAAAGGCTGGCCTGAGGCCACTATAGGGTGGGAGTATTGGAGATGGAGCAGAAGAGAGTGGAGCAGAGCAGGCCCTGTAGTGCTCGAGAAAAAGACAGAAAGACTCGACCCAGCGTGACTACCGCCTGCCTGAGTGGAGCAGCCTGCCTGCAATTAAGGTGGAATCAGGGAGAAATCTGCGCTGCCTTGATAATGAGCCTCGTCTGAATTATTAACGAGAGCTGTTCCCCCGGGACCCGGGCTCCCACTGAGCCCATCAACCCCCCCCAACACACCCACATGCACACACAGACACACACGCACTTCCACTCATACAGGGAAAAGGGGAGAGAAATACACTCAGAAACATCCACACACACACACACGCAACAATCACGCATTATGCACATTGACACAGATGAACAACAAGCATGCCGCTACGCACAGCCTGAAATTTCTAGCACCATGAGGACTAACACATTTTATTCACATGCTGAAGTGAGTATCCAAAGCCATTTAGAACATATGTAACACAAACATTTCTCTGGGATGAAATTTTTCTGATGCCGTCGGACTCAAACTAACAGATTCTCCTGTCTTAGAAAGAGCTACTTCAACCTAACTCTTGATTGAATTTGCAGAATATATCGTATAGTATAGAGGCCTTTGATATGCAAATCCTGTGCATTCAGCTTTCAAGCATGTACAATAACATGGGCATTTTCTTAACCACATTACATTGGGAAACAGCGTACTGAGGTACTTCATTTCTGAAACATAAGCCAGTTATTAGATGATGAGTCATTTATTGTGTATTAGTCATTTTGGAAAGTATGTAGGGTCATGAATGAAAAATGTTTTATTCTAAGAACTGTATTCAGGGAGAAATATTACTATTAACTCATCTGACAGGGATCTGTGAGTCCTTTTATTTTTGTTCTGCAAATCCTCTGAACTAGCATAACATAAGCAGTGAATGTAGAGTTTTTATTAGCAGGACTACAAGTCACAGGGATACTGATGTCAATAGAATGTGGCTGGAGGGTAACTGAGCAGGAACATAGTGACTTTTACTCCCATTTTATTGAAATGCGGGCATTGTGGGTCTATGCCTAGAGCTCACTAGCAGCATTACAATGACATGTAGACCCCAAACAGAAGAAGACCTCTCTGTTCCCTCCACCCCAGTTTCATAACCCATTCCCTGGAAATAAAAAGGGATGTGTTCTCGTCATCCTGCACTAGTGTAACACTCAAGGCTGTCCCCGCCTCCCATCACATCTCCATGGCATCAAACTTACACAGCCTCAGAGAGAAACACACACCACATTCTGTCCCTGCAGCTGTGAATGGCTTTGCCAAAAAATCTACGGGCGCTTACCAAAACAGAGCCACGCCTTCCTCAAGAGCCAATAGCAGAGAATCAGACTGGTTTCGAAACAAACCAGACAGCAAAGCAGCACCACAGAAAGTCGCTTCCGCTCTCGGTCAGCCCCCTCCTCTCCCAAAAATGGTTCACCCCACCCAAGAACAGAGTGTTCCTCCATGGGTGGTTTGAGGAGGCACAAGTGTGTGTTGTGTGTTTTGTGCAAATGTGTGTGTGTCTGAGCCAGAGGGAATAGTGGAAACCATCACCCTAAATAGTGCAATACGAAAAGAATGAAAATTCTCTATGCTTCTTCAGTGTAGGAGAAAATGAACTGAGGAGAGTATTTAATATTCTAAGAAATGTCACCAAATAGCTATAAAAAAAAAAAAAATAGAAAAGAAAAAAAAATGCAGAATCATGGGTAATGGGCTTGGTAAGAAATGCTTCAACAACTGAAGTTCAGTTCAACTGAGAAGAACATCCAAATTAGTTCAACCCTGTCGAATTGAGAACTTGACAGTCTCATCCCCTTGTATTCTGCTCCAAAAGACCCAGTAGCTGAGAGGAGTCGAGCTGGGGAAAATCCAGCATTGTTATCCTATTATCTCTGAGATAATGTGAGATATGAGATTTCTCTTAGATAGGAGGAGGCACACTGCTTAAGGCAGCCTAGATCACTGGCAGGAGACTGCTAAAGCTCAAAATCCAGACGCCATAGCTCCCATGAGAAAGACTCCTCACCTCAATTGGCCCTTGTACTAAAAACCACTAAGACAGAAAGAATGTATAGAATGTCTAATGGATAAATAGATGGGTGGAGCAAAAGAGACAGGCGAGAGATAAAAAGAGAAGATAACATGGATGTCTGCTAGATGGAGTGATAAGGAGAGAGTGAAGTAATTTCAAAGGCAAAATTATATTGTTTTTCATATTACTGTCTCCTGATTGCTGTCTCCCGTATTTGAATGCGTGCCCATGCTTTGGTAATTTGCATGTACATTAATCATTTTCAGTGAGAAATGAACTGCCATGGCTGCCTGAAGGCTGCAAGGGGAAAGGCGGTGAGAACGGGCTTTTTGGCATCAGGTACTCGGCTCAATCTGAATATACTGCCTGAACCCAACCTGGCTCCGGCTGCAGGAGGCAAGGGGAGATGTAAGGTGCTCATAATCCTACATCATAAATCTGTCCAGCATGCATCATATGCTCTCATTTTGTGAGTGTGTAAGCGTGTGTGTGTGTCGCACTCTCAAATTACTCTGCTCCCCTGAGCCAAGACGAAGGATAAAATATGAATCAGCTGAAGTCTAGGATAGTTTCCAGTCTCTCCAGACTCCACAACTATCATCAAGTAACACAAGCATGCATTCCTATGCACACACACACTCACAACAGACACACAAACAAAAGACAAATTCCAAAAGTTTCAAGTCTTTTCACTTCATGCTAAGCCTCTGTCAAGCACACTCTTTGCTGCACATTTGACATTCATATCCTTCATATTTGCCAAGTGTCTCTCTACTGCAGCTGCTGAAGCACATGCATAGTGACGAGACTCTGTCTCTTTACCAATAAATCAATTAGGTAAAGTGATATGACCCAGCCCTGTTAGAAATACTATATGTGTTATGTGCCTTAACAGAAGATAAGAATTTACATATATTGTGCTAGAGAGACAGTTTCCCTTCCATTTTTCTTCACATGTAATACATCTTTTCTTTTCACTGCAGTCGCTGTCACATTTCTTTTTCTTTTTTCAGCTCCATCTTTCTGCTTTGTCCGATTTCTGTCAATACCAGAAGCCCCATGACCCCTTACCCTTCTGGCCTTGCTCATACTGCTACCTAAAGACACTTTATAAATAACAGTCTAGTCACTTTGGATTAAACTGTCTGAGTGACTGCCTGGCACCCTCACCAACCTGCTGTGCTATGTCCTGGCATCTGAGTGCCCCAAGCGCCGGAAAAAGCCCCGCACTGTACACACATTCAGGGAAAACTGTGTTGTGTATTATGTCAGGCAGAGGCAGATAAATTCCACACAAATGCACTGTGGTTGCAATTGCATCACACATTTCTATTTAAATACACCTAATACACCAAAAGCTATGGAGTATTATGATTTTTTCGGACATAAAGCAACTACCTCCCACCTTCCAAAAAAGCATAACAATGACATTATCTGAGCCTGTTGGAGTTTATGAACTTGGGCGCCTACAGGGCAATCCACAGACTAAGTTCCCTTTAAACCCCACCATTAGAGGCATTATGAAGTCAAGAGCAAGACTACACACCATTCTCTGCAGTGACATGCTGTCAGACCAATCAGTGGGCCCAAACACACACGCCTATAGAAGCAGACAGCCCCTCCCCCTGCGCTAACCCCCACAAAGACACACAAAACACAACCAACCCTGACACTTTGTTGCAATTGACATGTGCTTCTCCCACACACAAATGCAGAATGCATCCAAATGCACCCATGGATGCTCACAATATATAATTAGCTATAAAGACATCAAATGCAACCGTACACACATGGATTCAGTATCAGTCGCTAACTTTAGCTCAGCATCCTGGAAAATTTTGGGTTGGATCGACTTAGTTACACAGCACCGGAAAATAAAGGCCAATGAAGCTTTGACTAATCTAAACTGCAGTTCTGACTAGCACCCCAGTGGAAAGAGTTCACAAGTACACAATTCAACGTAACGTTCCTCCAGTAAGGAGCTGATTAGGAAGCCATGACCTCGGGATACTGTAGCCTTCCTAGAAACCAGAAGCCATTAGGTATTTATAGGAGCTTAATGGTGCTGTCTAGGTGTACTGGCTGCCTACCACCCATCATCAAGCCAGAATCACATCCTTTCCAATAAAAGTCATTGCAAACAACCTGCTTTTCAAGATTATTTTCCTACAACTATCGCGATGTACGGTCCTGGTTCAATAAACTCTTAAAAGAGGTCCCTTTGATTTTTACTTGGTCATCCCCCACCCACAAACACCTACAGAGCCCTCGTCCACAAGCCTCCCTCTCAAACTGCAAAGCCATACCACTTAATTTCATTTTATTTCATCAGCAGCAAACCAACAATTCTTTTATCTTTTCCCCCCTGCCCCTGTCATGATGGAAAAAAGCAGACTGGTTTGCATCAAATGTTTTGCTCGTGCATGATATTGTTGATTGAGATTAAAAATGGTAGTAGATGATACAACTAGTGTTTTCCAACATGCAAATACTTCTGTCAAATATAATTGCTTGATATGATTGTAAAATTACATTTTGCACCTCTTTTGTGTTTGTGGGTGTGTGTGTGGTGGTGTCAAGAATTTGGATTCTGGTTTTATGGACTGAATCCAGACAGATATCCTTATATTAACCCTGTCAAACTAAGTCTCACAAGTTGACTTTACATTCAGTCCTACTTTTTATCTCTTGTAAAGACATAATGTTTCATGTGTCCACACCCTTTTAATTCCGTGATTATCTCAATGAAATAATTTGCATATAAATTTCTGTTCATGTGGTGCAAAAACAGACTCTTCATAATATGCAAAAATTAAGATTTATGGAACTTGTGTCTTACAACTAACAAAAAAAAATGACTCCAGAGATTCAGTATGAATTCAAAATCCAGCTAATTCAAACAGGATTCTTATTTCATGAGTCAAGTTCACTTAATAGTTGGACATATTTATTGCAAGAGACTTGGTAGGCAGTTGCATCAGAAATTAAGGCTTTAGTGTACATGCATGCTGCTAAAGGACGATATTTCCATCAGCTGTCTGTTTGGTCCCTGTAAGTAAGCTGCACATGTGACTTCTAAGTGTATGTTTACATTACCACTCTGTCTCTGACCAAAACCAGGTCAGCCCTGATACTGACATTATGGCTGCCTGCTTTAAACGACTTACCTAATCCCCCATCATTACCTGGAATGGGCCCCATGTCTCGCCTGTGGCCTGAAATAGCCCAGGACCTCAGATTGCCACTGTCAAACCCCCTAATTTGCAGTTTCATAAATAGCAGACTGGGACTTTGCCGCTAAAGATAAAGAGGCCCTGGAGTTGAAGACTCTCTTGGTGCGAGTGCAGGGCTAATGACACAAAGTCTACCTGGAGACACACCTTAGCAGAGTTCAGTTTAATGGGACAGGCTTAAGGTGTCAGTCAGGTGCTCGTGATTAAGTCTGAGGCCAACAGAGGAGACTTGATGGTAGTGACAGAGTTTATGTTGTGCAACAGCAACACAACAAGTTTTGGCAAAAGACAAATGCCTCTGAAACACAAAAATACAAATGTGTGTTGCTGCACACATGCCATAACTTCTGCCTAATATTTCATGATACGAATGACTTACCTAGATAGTTCTGGACATGTAGGACTCAACTCAATAATTCTTCCTGCAAGTATTTAATGAGATAAATTCAGCAATAAGCTTTAATGGTCCACTCAATAATGGATTTATACAAGAAAAGAAGTACGGCCGGCCAGTATGAAGTCCTCTTTAAATCCTGTTCTGTGGTTTCGCTTCAATAAAAGACAGATTTCCTGCAGACCTAAATATGATATGATGAACAATGTAGTTATCAGATTCTGAGGAGTGATGATACATCCACAAAGTGCTATCACATTGTACAGTCTCTGCCTTCTTTACCATCTTGCGCATTTGCCATTGAATCTTTTCAGATGCAAAGTCTCAAACTCTCAGCTCCATCACCATCAGGACATGCCCTGCTGATCTCCCTGCCCCTTTCCCCCCTGTCCTCAGATGGCCATAATGAATAGAAACAAGATGAGGCTAGGAGCAGATAACATGGGCAGATGTCCAGGAGGTTACTCTAGGCTCTCAGCCAGACAGACAGTGGTGGAGGACCCTGGTCAGTTGCAAACAACCCTCTGAATATTGACAATTGACCTGTGATCTCCTACAAGTGTCCCTCTGTTGATTGCTAGATTTATATATTTTTTTATTTTATTTTTTTTTTTTAGCTGTTAAGTAAGAAAACGTGTATGTGTATGAACATGAATATGCATGGAGTGCTTTGTTCTGTTTAACTACCACATTTCTTTGCAGAAGATAAATCATTAACCACTGTGGTCCTGCCCCTGGTGAAGGGATGTCATGCACAACTATCATGAGCCGCTCTGTGCTGCTGGGGTGAGCAAAGCCTTGTTGCACACACACAGCAAGTGACTCCACTCCAGTCTATTACATTCTGCCATCTATGATCCATTAGAATGAATGACGGCGGTAATGAACTAAGACAAGATAACGCATGTCACCATTCATGCGTAACCGACACGGAATCCCACAGTGGCATGTGTAGCCTGTGGCACCAGAGGTGAAATAATCGTAACGACTTGGTGAATAAGAGTAATAGTCAATACTATCACTAGACACTGTGATTAACACGTCAAAGCTCTCTCGTGCTGGTCGTGTGTTTTATTCCTTACCTTCCAGCCAGCTGAGCTATTACTGTCGCCCTTATCCTTGAAATAGGGCACATAACGGACCATCCAGTCGTATATCTGTGACAGCGTGAGTCTCTTCTCTGGGGTGCTCTCAATGGCGCGGGTAATGAGATCCGCGTAGGACTGGTTCCCCCACGCGTTCCGCCGCGAGGATTTGGCTTTGCGCAGCGGTCCGGTCACATCGAGCGCCGCGCCGGCCAGGCATGGGTGCGTCGCGCCTGTGGGTGCCGGGGCGCCGGCTGGGTGCTTCAGCTCTCCCGGCGTTCCGCCCACGAGCCCCGCTCTGCAAGCCGGGACGTCCTCCGGTTCCACCTTGATGTTGGCCAGTGGGAGACCCCCGCTGACCTCGTGTCCACCAGGGAAATCCTCCGGGCAAGGCAGCGGCCAGGTGCACGAGCGAGGCCGGCTTTGCGGCTCGAAATCCGAATCAACCTGATGAGCGTCTAATTCGTCGTCCTCCATCATCAGCATTTACCCTTCAGTTGAAATGGAATAAATCAAATGAAAAGCTATGGAGGGAAATACCTCCACGATTCCCGTATGCCACTGTCCTTAATATCACTTCACGTTGAAATTCGCTTTGTAATACGGCTATTAAGCGTAGACAGTCCGAATCAATAGGAGGCGATTCAACAGAGTAAAAGGATCATGATGGATACAAGAAAAATCACAGCTTCGCGTGGAGAGATAAGAGAAGTAATAAAAGTAATAATAATTTTTCGTCCATTTTACCTGGAGTAAAAATATCAAGTGGTGATCAGAACGCTTCTTATTTCACAGCCCACATCACCCCAAGACAGTCAGTCTCAAACGCGTGTCAGAGCCAGTCATGGGGGCTTTTCAATTCAGTTGCAGCAACAGATGATATTTCAGATAAGGAGCATATTTGCAAAGCAGTCGTCGATAAATCCTCCAGAAGACAACAGGAAGAATGGGGAAAGAGACGAGTAGAGGGAGGGGGGGGGGGGGTTAAAAAAAAAAAATCACCAGGGCTGTGTAGAGAGCATCCACTGAGGCGATAATGCGTTATTACCGTGAATTATTAAATCTTCCAGTCTGCACGGATTAAGCTGGCAGCGGCACATTCAAGTCCATTCAGCCTGAACAGCACCCAACTGTCTGCAATTATAATGAAGAGGCGTGCGCATGTGACGAATCGATAAATTCCCAGTCTGAAAAATAGAAAGAAAAAAAAATAGTCCAGCAATCAAATCTCGTATCCACTTGTCAGGGTGACAAAATTGGCTCCTATAACCACCTCCTCTTGTTCCCCTCTATCCCCCCTTTTGCCTTTCTCACTCTCTCAGATCCCACACATGTTCTCATTTGCTTACAACTCGTTCCGTCGATGTGAACTGAGGATGACGCGCCGGCGCTGTAGTGAAGATGCTGCCAATTGGAGTGCGCTCACGAAATCAATACTCTCTGAACGTGATTACAGTGAAATCCCTACCTCTCTCTCTCTCTCTCTCTCTCTCTCCTCGCTCCCTCTCTCCCCCTACCATCTCTTGTATGAACGGAGGGAGCAAAACCCAAATTCTTAATCAAAACTAATAATGATCTCTCTGGCACAGAGGCGTCACACGGCGCTTTATGTGCCAGCCTCAGCGTCCAGCCGTGATAAAACAAGACAATGTGAAAGCTACAGATGGGAGAATTCCTGCACAATCTCGGAGCTTGCTTTTGTCTGTATTAATAAAAATTTCAAAAATAAATAAATAAAAATACTGTCTGATCTGGTAACAAATTGTCCCGTGCGCCGTGTGCAGCGTCCAAAAGCCCTCCAGGGAGAACTCGTGGTGTGCAGGAGGTTTCACCTCTGCTGATTATTTGCGGGCTATACCTCAGCGAGTGTAATTTTCTGTGCCGATTAGACTGATTTAGTGCAGATTAACAGAGATTAGGTAACCCTAGATTTTAATCCGTGATGAGTGAGTTGAAACGGGGCTTTTCAGAGGCCAGAATGAATAAAAAAAAAAAAAAAAAAAAAAATTCATCTCCAGCCAAAGTGAGGAGAAATAAAAACACTTGCATGCTACCAATCTCTAATCGCATCCGGCAGAGACGCGGCTGTGGTCAGACCCGCGTGCGTAATTCTGCATCCCTGACCGAGGGAGAGGGGGTGATGGGTGGGGTGGGGGGGGGGGCACACGGTCACAGGTGCTCGACTCCAATTGGATGGTGATTTCCCTAGTAAATGCTGTTAAACTATACAAAAAAAAAAAAAAAAAAATCTGGGCAGGTAGCTTCACACTGGACTTCACCTCTTCACCTTTATCCACTCAAAAAAAAAAAAAAGAAATAAAAAATTGCTGAGCACATGGGCTACTTTACAGCAACAACATTTTTTGTGCACATTTCACCTGTTATGTTGATGGTTGCTGTGGGGAGAATATTATTTATTCATGGACTTTTACAGACAGTCCCACATTCAGACTCTCACATGCAACTAGAATTTCTGATAATATTTGGAAGTTAGGCAGCCATTCCACGCATTTTATTAGCCCATGGGTAATCACTATGACCTATGGGGGCATGTTGCCGTGAATGCATTGCAGTCAAAATATTCAACAGCTGAATAATAAATTGTCTTCTCAATGTGGAGGCGTACGTTCTCTGCAGAGTGTGCAACCCTAAATCCGGAAACTTATTAAGAGAGGATTCTACCAAACATTTCTTAACTTATAGTTGAAATAACATCATCATAGCTCAAGGTCCCTTGTGTCACAGGGTGGCTGAAATTCTCGGAGGACACCACCCATTTCATGTCAAGTGTGCATGGACTCAGGCTGTACTTAAAAGTTGCACAACATGGCCACCCTGTGCACTCAGACATGACTGATGTTGAGAAATTTGTGTCAAAAATAGCAAGCTCTTAAATGTGGGAGGATGTGTCATAGTGTGTCATAGAGTGATTTACTGCTGAACATCTGTGGGATCACATGGTTAAAATGCCATGTTGCTGATAGTTTGCATATGTAAAAAGTCTACAAGCCCTAAGAGTTTGAGTAATGTGAATTTACTTGTTTTTATATTATGTGGGAGGAGTAATAGTCATACCAATGCCTTTCATATTCTTAGGTCTGTAACACAGGGTTCTACTTGCGATGCATGTTCACAAGTAAAAGCACCATAATGTTGGTGACACTTGAGATTACATAATGTGTCTTCATTACACATAAAGTGAGAGAAAAGTAATTGTGAACATCAAGAAGACAAATGACTAGATCCAGAGGCTCACAGCAGGACTGAATATCCAGAGAGACTAGACTTGGAGAGAGGGGCGAGAGGACAGACAAACTGAGGAGGAAAGGCTCAGGCAGCACAAGTTTAAAAACTACGTATGTGTTCGGTCCTTTCCAGGCTCACTGCTACGCTGTCCCCATACCAGACATTCCAGAGGCAGCGTGGCTGGCTTAAGGCTCTGAGTGGCTGATCCTTGGAACTGCATATTTTGCACAGCAGTAACCACCTCAGCCAGCCACAAGCAAGGCAAAGCACCGCATCAACAACAAAGCAGAACTTTGTGTCTGTCAACTTGCACCCTGAAAAAGTTCTCTGGAATTTCATTCACATGACCAAAAGGGACACATTTTTTCCGCTCATTTCTGCCAGGCCCACTCTCATTTCCTTGGGCCCTGCCACTTTAGCCATCCCCACGCAACCTCATGATGTTGTGCAATTTATCCCTGCACCTCATTCTGCCCAGTGGGATTAGGATAAGAGGAAGCTGGAGAAGCCACAAGAACACCCTTGGGAGATTGATGCCTGTCTGGGAAAATACCTCCCCTGGTTCTCCTCCCCTCTCTGCAAACAACCCACACTCTCTAACAAGCATATGGGCTCCCAATGACACAGGAAGGAGAGGGCTCATATCCAAGTATTGGGAACGTTTCTGAGTAGGCGAAGCTGGATTTCACCCCTTTGTGGCATTGTCCCAAAGCAGGCTGACTTAAAGACTTCCTGCCCGGAGCAAGAGCCAGCTTTCTGTGGCATCTTGGCATCTGTGCTGCCAAGTATGAACATTGTGTTCAGAGAGGCAGCACAGACAATCGGTGCCAAGAGTTTTAATTAAGACTGTGTTGTGGAATGGAAAGTAAAGGCATGTGCAGGTAATGGCTTCTATCCCCATTTCAGAGGTCTAACAAAATATGATTAACTAACACTGCCTGCCTTAGCCAATTAATTATATTTAACAGTTAAAGACCCAGAGCAACCAAATGGCCCAGAGAGGAAAATCAGTGTGTGCTCTTCTCGTACCCAAAAGTGCAGCAAGCTTAATTGTATTATAATAAACTGATCATGTCAAAGATGTTTAAAGGCTGTAGGGGTGAGTGGACAGTGCAGCTATATTGTTGCACTGAAATTGTGCAATCCAAAATAAGGTCTGACATATAGGACAAATTACTGGATTTAGATTGTACAACGCATTATCATTTCCAACAGATGTCTTCACTATAGTCAATCACTCAGGTCAATTATTATCATTATAATAATAGGGATTTCACGCTTGCTGGTTCCTGTTTCTCCAAGGTGAGCAACTATGAACACTTCCAGCTTTTGATTTTAGTAAGAATTCAAATTGAATACTTGTAGGTTAAAGACTGTTTATTAGACAGCAACAAGTAATTTGGACGTTATCTTGGGCGCTGGGGACTTGTTACAGGCATTTTTCACTATTATCATTCATTTTATAGACTAAATGATCAAACAGTGAATTGGAAAAATAAAAAATAGACTGACTGATAATGAAACTGCTGCAGCTGCAATAAGTATTGATTTTGAAAATAAATAGACCATCTGTGTCATGAAATTACATCTTATTTTCAAATTTAAAAAGCACCCCATGCTCTGTATGAATTATATATTAAAAAAAAACTATTTGAAAACAGAGTGAGGAAATTTTTCAAAATTTTCTAATAAACAAAATAGTAAAAAGTAAAATAGAATTACCGCCCTGTGGCTGTATACCACTGCCAACCAGTCAAGTTGCAGTTTACAGCCATGTAATTTGAGGTTTGAAGAAATTTAAATAAAAAGGTAATTAGTGTATTTGCAAAACTTCATGATGTCACAGTGAAGTGTAAAATGTCCTCAAATCATTTTATATATCTAGATTAATTTGTGTGAATTCTTGTCATTAGCAACAAATGACTTCTTGAATCATAGCCAAAATCAAGTTTTGTGAGGCCACTGTGACCTTTGACCTTCCCCATCAAATTCTAAACAGTTTGTCCCTGAGCCCAAATAGACATTTATGCCAGATGTCATGAAATTCCCTGCAAGAATTGCTGATATATCGCACATTTACAAGAATGGAATGGATGTGAGGTCACAGTGACCTTGACCTTGGACCACCAAAGTCTAATCAGTTCAATCACTTGAGTCAAAGTGAACGTTTGTACCAAATTTTAAGAAATTTGTTCAGTGTTTCTGAGACATTGCAGTCACAAGAATGGGATGGACAGACAACGCAAAGATATAATGCCTCAGGCCACAGTTGTCACTGGTGCAGAGGCATAAAAATAATTGACAGATTGATCAAAAACCAAAATACCCGCAGCTCTGCTGCAGCAGTTCAGCTTGCCAGCAGCATTAAAATAGCAGCATCTTTGAGACCCCACACTCAACAAAAATATCAGGACTTACAACAATCCAATGATCAAAAGTAATCGGTTTGATGATCACTCGTGACCTATGAAATTATATTCATAAACTTGTCAGGACTTTTACATGTATGTTTTGGGAAAGGGTGTCACACTGGTCTCAGTTTCTTCAAATAAACCATGCAGCTTATCACATTGCCTCTGGCAATGAGCTAAATCCCTCACTTGTGCAAGTCAGTGGTTGGTTACATCCACAATAGCCAAGCAGGCCTGATGCCAAGACACTGATTAGCCTAGCTATGCCTCTGTTCTCCAGGCAATGCTGAGTGGAGGTGCAGTGGGAGTCCAGCTCATCACCAAAGAGCACTGTGCTAAACACAAGTTTAAGTGGAAGAAAGCCAGCAGACTGTAGTGTATCCATGCTGGACATATAAAGCCTTGGGCAAGGAGGCATCTGCCTCTTTAATATATAATTCACTCAGAGCTGAAACATCATGCTTCAGTCCTAAGGGCCAATAGTCTCCTTCTAGTTGTTGGAACATAAAACTGTCTCGATCAGATACTCCAGTCTCATTGACTAGCAACTTCATGTACATGATCTAGTAGGGAACTATAAAATTAGGTTCAGTTTCTGCGCAAAAAAAGCTTTCCTTCAAAACAACAACATTAGCAATCTAATGTTCAGTATATTACAACTTTCAAAGGATGGTTTTCCTGGTACAATAAATGTACACACAAGCAATGTCATCTCACCTTTCCACCTCAGCGAGCTTGTCCTCATCAGGCTTGATATGCAGGTAGGTCAACGTGTAGAGACAGCCATCTGCCCCTGAGCTCTCCTTTCAGACATGCACATGGTCACTTTACATTGCAACCCCTGTAAATGCATCTTCCTGCAGTGGTATTATTAGAAGCACTCATGTCAGATTCCTCACATTATTATCATAACTGACAGGATGTGCATTAGTTACTTCAGTCTACACAGCAGATTGGCCATAATGTCGACACACTAGTATGCATATATAACCTAAGGCAGCTGTAGTGCGTTCACGTGTAATAGTCCCAGCTCAAGTTTCCATGAAAGAGGCACTAATGGGTTAACAGTGGAAATGAGAGGGAAGAGAAGGAAAATCAATGCTTTTGTTGAGGGGAAGAAAGAAAGGCTTTCACAGGTCTATGTATCATTAAGCAATTGAGAAAGCTAATTAGAGTGGGGGGAAAAGATGTGCAGATCTCACAGCTAATTATTTCCATGGCAACCACAGCTCCTGTAGATGATGTGAGGTAGCATTCAGTTTGCTCCCATCAAGACAGAGTTACACAAAGAGCAAGAGAGACCCCTAGTGTGATAAAATGAACATGTCCACGAGTTGATAATCAGAGTGAGGAAAAAGAACTTTGTAGCTTTTAAGATAGAACAAGAAATTAAAATCTTACTTCAGTAGAAAATAAACTATTTTGTAGGCATTTCATAAAGGTTAATCCTCTGGGAGGATTAGGAGCTGTAACTGTCCTCTCACACCTGTGTGCTTTGAAGGAGGAAAAGATGTTCAGTGCAACGTAAAAATAAAAATTATAATTATATAGGTAAAAATTAAGAACTTAATACTAAAACTAGGGCTGAAAGGTGAAAAAAATAAAGTGTAATTATGTTGGCAGATGATTGTGACATGAGTCAGTTTCATTCAGTTGGAAAGGTAATTCGTTTTCATTTTCACTAAATAAACCTAAAATGTGATTTTTGTTGAGGCTTGTACCAAGCAAGAAAGTTCTATATAATCACAAGAATATTGTTAATGGGCTTCATTTATGGTATGTTGTGACACATTTTATCTTGTAAAAAAAATAAAAAATTGCACCTCTGCATTTAGCCATATTGCGATTTCAATAATATTTTGATTAATCACACAGTCTTAGTTACCAATACTAAACTAATGAACAAATCTAACGTATCACTGTTGTTGCTTCTGTGAACAAGAAACACTGCGCTAGTTCTTGGACACACAAATGAACAAGAACTGCAAATGTAAACATTTAACTTGAACTACTGTATGGTGCAACTTTCGGGCAGAGTTTCCATGTCAAAATCTCTATGACCATGTTTTGGTGGAGAGCATGTAGTGATAGCAAAACAAATTGACCAGAAGTGTAACTGTTAAGTCAAAGTTGGACTGTATTTCTTTTTCAGTAACAAAACATGATGTTTAAAAAAAAAGAAGGAAAGAAAGAAAGACAGAATTTGTCCATGGTAGTCAAAAAGTGGTCATTGTGTCTTTAATGTCTTTGTTTGCTCGGGTCGATCTTTTCCAGGTGGACCAAGGGTTTGAGCTGCTCGGCAAAGCTGCGCATGTCCTCTGACACAGTGTCCTGGCCAGCAGGAGCCAACACACTCAGCTCCACCAAGTATGAAAGCGATAGGCGTTCTGTGTTCTCTGTGTTTCCTGGTACAAGGATGCGTGACAGCTTGCTAACCACGACTTTCATTGCGCCTTTTCGGAATATGTGTCCACTCGCCACAAACTCATGGTCCATGCGGAAGCCCATCTCATTTAGGAACTCTGGCAGGCTGTGAGAGGCAGCCACATCAACACAGTTGCGAACCAGGGCATGGCGGCTCTTGTCTCCCACTTCAGGTTGGCCCAGGTAGCGTAGGTGCCAGGGAGCTGTGGGGTGGGAGAGGGAGCGCCGGGCACGCAGAATAAAAGGGTTTCCTTGTTGGCCTTTCAGAAGATAAACCAGTTCATGGTCTGTAAAGGTCTCAGGTTCCATGTTGTCACACAGACCTCGGAGGCGATGTAAAAGGCTTTCCAGTGCCTGGTCTAACACACTGCCTGAATTGTTAAAGGGTAGAGAAAACAGCAGCATAAATATAAATGATGTGGTGTGATGACTGCAATATGTTGTGGTCACAACTGTTATTTTACTATACATTCCCATAATAATTACTGCAAAAACTACTACATTGCAGTGGAAATTCCTTGAGCTTTGCCACAAACACAGCAGGTGTTTGTCTTTCCTGTTCATGTCAGATTAAAGACGAGCTGTCACCATTTCCTTTCTGATAATATAACAGTCATAGACAACATCCCAAGAGAACAGCTGAGCACAAATTCTTTGTGAAGGTTAGAAACTGCCATTTCAACTGTAATTTGTGGAAATGCTGATTTAAATTGCCTTTTTATAGAGTTTCTAATATTTTTTCAAATGGTTTCTATCAACATGGGCAGACCATTCTGAACATTTTGCGCCAATGTTTACAGTGCTACAGTATAACCAACATAAAAAGTCCAAATAGGGGAATATCTTGAAAGAATGGTCTTAATCCATCCATCCATGAATTTCCAGAGAATTTCTCCAAAAACGCAGAGTGCCTATTCTGGCAGCCAATGATGTTCCCACATCTGATTATGGAACTTTACGTAAATCCTTGTCACAAAATTTGTCACCAACAGCTCTCATTGGGGGCATGAACACCATATCTTGCCAGTTTGCCTGTTTTGTGTATCAGAGTGATACAGCATATCACATGGATGTTAGAAATAAGAAATTATTATTTAGGCTCTATGTCTGCAGCACTGCCAGACATGCACACATGCTGGAGTTGTTGACATCCTAAGTTATCACATCTCATAACACCATAGGAGTATTGTAAACCCTGTCACTTATCACAACATTTCTTTGTATAATTCACTCCTAGAGGCCATGTATAACACCAGTTCATACTCTGTTATTGAGATGTTTCATCTTCTGTCCTCAGCTGTGGATATTTCTAACTTATCTTACCTTGCAGCAGGTACTCCATCATATTGATTGTGCCCCCGGTGACTGGCATCACAGTGACAGGAGGAGCCTCCATCTTTTCTCAGGCGCTCTGTTGTTTTTGAATCTGAAGGAGGAAAATATTTGCTACATCAGTAGCACATAGGCATCCTGATAAAGTTTAAGTACGATCTAATCTGTGGGTATGTTTTGGATCATTATCTTGCTGTAAGATGAACTTGTCTGTCTTTCCAACTGCCCTTTCCACCCCATTATGATAGCGATAGACACTGAGTTAGCAGTTCATACACCTAGCTAAAGGCAATGCAGTCTAATATAACTCTCCTACAATGAATCCCACCTTCATGACGTGCACAATGTTTGCTTTTGATCTAAATAATTTCAAAGGGGTGCTTATTCGAACGTATATGGTACTGCTTAATTGTATTGCATTGTGGTGATTAACTGTTTAGTCCTCACCTATATAAGTGGGGCGGGCAAAATAATAGAAAAATCTGCTTGTATAACACAATACAATTCAACAGCACTCCAACCGGAGCCTCCAAAAATGTCCATAATGTTGAAACAACACCTCTAATACAATTTCAACACAAACTAAACAGTGTAATTCTTGTAGGTGGGGTTAAAACTGCCAGAGACATTAGTTTTAAACTGAGTGTACAATACTATTACTTATAGTACAATATTGGTCAAATAATGCCTTAAAGGTTTTAGTAAAACAGTAACATTGTATTTATACAGATAGTTTATAATATTTGGATATTTGCATACATTTTCAAGACTTACTTCTGTTGCAGCAGAAAAAAAAAACATACCCTGAAATTGTCTCTTGAATGAAATTTACTGTTTTTTAGGTTTTATGTCCTCAACTTTTTTACTTACTTCAGGTAGTTTAGTGTACTTGACCCAAACTGCTTAAATCTGAGCAACAACTGGGAAAATTAGGATCCAATTATATCTCACTTTTACACAAAAGTTATCAACTTTTTTTCCATGTTACCTAGCAACCAGTGTTACCTACATGTTGGGAGCTAGTGTTAAGTTAATAAATGCAGCTGCTGCTCTCACTAGCTAAAGTCGTTTGCTTCCTTACCTGAGAATAAAACCCGAGGAATAAAATACAGCTGACCGAGCCGAGTAAATGTTGGCGTGTCGGTTTTCAGAGGAGCCTTTCACAGTAAAGACCCAGGATCCGGTAGGCCTCGCCGCTTCGCTCAATGAACGCACGGCACGCTAGCTAGCTAGCTAGCTAAGTCAGTTAGCAAAGTTACCGTGCTTAGCATTTCAACGTTAAATTACTTGGAAACGATGCCGCGAAAGTGAAGGTTGTTTACAACAAAAGTAGCCCAAACCTCTGAAAGAGAAAGAGCCAATGCAGTCGGGACCGATGAATGAAAAGCGTCTTCTCTTCCTCTGCTCTGTTTAGCGGAGCTTGGCCTCCAACTTGAAGGCGCATTACAGCCACCTACAGGAGTACAATTACTCTCCTTTTTAACCAGTTATGGAAGAAAGACAGCGCGAGACAGGCACGGTGATAAAATGTGAAATAAAGTAAAGGTTCTCACCACCTTAAACACCACCTTAAATTAATATCACATCGACTTATGATAGCTCTCCCAAGTAATGGTAATGATGCAACAATATTTCCCTGGGTTTATCAATGGAAACACTCATGTAAAGTACAAGAAAGGCAAGGCAAGTTTATTTGTATAGTGCATTATCATATACTGAGCTCAGTCAATGCGCTATAGCTATAAGAAATAGATCATTCAATGTAACACAAATGTACTTTCATATACAATGTGTATTAATGTATTAATCATCTAAAGACTGCACATCCTGTTCCATTTGACCTAAAAGTGAATTTGCAGAAATTGTATCTAAATTGACAGTAATGTTGTAGCTAGTAATTAGGGTATATCAATATCCCTTTGATTTTCAGAAAGGAGTGTTGGCTGTCTGAGAAGTTGTGTTTGACATAAAGAAAAAGAAATCAATAAAGAACTTTTTTATTGTGTAGAGATTTTAGTCCGATTCTATCAAGGCTTTTTATCACCCAGTGCGTAAAATTTTCCTTCTCAACAGTGTAAGTGAGGGTTGATCGGTTTAATGATATGACAATGAGGGTGGAAGTTTATGGGCCTTAATTTGGGACCTTTTTTTTTCTAGACATGTATTTCACTATACACACAATCATTATAAGTCATACAATGGTTTGTTTTCTGAACAGGTCCCCTGATGACAACTGATGCATAAACCACTGAAGTCTCCACTTCCTGTAGTAAGAAGTAAGAAATGTCATTATCTGAACAAAAAATGAACACTCTGTTTGCTTCACTGTAAATAGTATAAGGTTTTGCTGTCATCACCATCAGCATTATCACATAACACTTACCTTGCCATCAATGCAACAGCCAGAAGTACGACCAAAAAAATCTTTACAAAGAAAGCGAAACAGGGTCAACAGAGACATGTAAACTTGCAAGCACGAGCCCCAAATATCTACCTCAGCCTTTGCCACATTATACAATCAGCATTTGAATGCAGCAGACCACTGATCAAACAGTAAACGGGAAGTTTCAATAAAATAAAAAGTTGCATAGCTTACCTGCCTGTGATCTTGATCTGAAGTAGTAGTAGTAAATTAAAAGTAGCATTAAAATAAGACACACAAGGGCTGCTGACATTCCATAAATAACTGGTGTCAGATATTTGGGCTCTGTAGATGTACCTGAAAGACCAAAAACAAGAACTCATATTCCGTTGACTCAGGTCAACGGAATATGAGTATTCTTACAGATAGAGACAGTAAAACACCCACCTGCTGTTCTGTTTGAAGAATTTGATGGCGTGTGAGTGCTGTTACTTGTAGTTACTTGTAGATCAAAGATATGTTTTCCACTGCAATTTAAAGTACTATGCGTATCTAGATGCACTGCTATCGTTGTGTCTGTCCCTTCATTTGACATGGTGTTAGATTTGTTGAACTCTGCATCACATATCACAGTACAAGAAACAGATGAATCCACACTTTGTTCCACTGTAATATGACAAAAAATAACAAGAAGAAGTCAAACCAGTTAAAATAAGCCAACGTGCGTGTGTGCTTTTCTCTTACCTGTGATTACACACAAGTTGATAGTGAGTAGTTTCTGTCTGTTTCCATTACATGTGTTCGTCCAGCAAGTATATTTCCCTGCATTTGTTCTTTTTACATTTGCAATGTGTATAGACTTATTGGAAGTCACAAAGTTTGTTTTTGATGCCCAGATCTGGAGGGAAGTCATATTTGCTTCAAATGTCCATTCTAAGTTGGTAAAGTTACCTGGACATAAATGTGTAAAACTGTTGCCTGCATACACATAAAATGTCTTATTAATTGCTTCCATAATTGCTGAAAAAAAGGTAAAGGGCTTTTAGGATGAGGATCAGCATTGGCAATTGATTTAAGAAATGTACAGAACAGGATACAGAATGAATACAGAAGGGTCCTATCTGAGACAGATTCAGTCTTAGGAGGAAAAAAATGACAATTATAATAATTCAAACCTTTCTTGACTCTAATGACTGTGGAGTGTTCACAGTGGTCTTTATAACAGTTTTCGCACCAGTACAGGCCTTGATCATCCTCTGTAAAATAATCAATCACCAAGGAACAATTGTATTTAACACGCCCGCGTGCTCGAGAGGGCTGATGCAATGGTAGTCCTTTTTTAGTTTGTGAAAATATCCGGATGTGGGGACTATGTTCATCCCTCTTGTAAAGCCATTTGAAAGTGTCTGAGTCCCTTGTCTTTTGTTGACAAGGTATCACAGCTTGACATCCCAGAAAGAATTGAAGATCAGTTGTGCCTGTTAAGTTATCAGTATTCAGTTATAAAATTAATAGTAATTATAAATATATAAAGTTTAAAAAATATATAAATTATGTACTGTAACAGTATTTTTAATGAAACTGCATCTACAATCTACAAGTTATTTCATCAGTTACTTACTGTTTCCAGAGGCAAAGCTGGATGAGTTCCAAATGATTAATAAACAAATAAAGGCTTCTTGCATCTTGGTTGAGGCCCTTAGATTTCAGCAGAAAGAAAGACAACGCTAAACAAACTGAACGCCTGTTTCTCTTATTATATTATTTCTTCTTATCAAAGCAGAGGTGAGAGACTGCATCACATCAGAATGTTTTTTCGATTGAGTCCAATGACGAAATTCGTGTTGATATATAGGAAGTGGTCCAACAGCCAATACAGGGGAACTTGACTGTGGCTTTTTCACCCACGCTGTTCTTCTGATCGTGTGGCATTTATATGACACTTTTTGCACTAGCATAGGTGTTAAATTAGAGATTGTGCATCAGTCACAAGTGCAATTTCTTATTCAAATACATTAAACAGTTTGCACTCACTGCTGCAACCAAATTCATAGTGTTTATACATCTCAATTACAACTGACAAGTCTAATCTCAGCTGGCATCTCCTGCTGTGAATATCTGACTTTATATCATGTACAGTATGTATGCAATCCTAACACCCTAAAATTTCTGACTAGCACTTGCAATGCACTTTGGACTTTCAGTGCACTTCTTTACCTGATTGCTTTGCACCTTACCTTATTGAATAGATTTTGTGTTCAATACTGACACCATCTACTGCACTGTCCCTCACTTGTAAGTCACTTTGGATAGGAAAAGGAAAATGTAGTTGTAGGTTGATAATATTCAGAAAGTATATCTTCGGGTTCATAGAAAACAGCACAATGTTTGTAAAGTGCCACAACGGAAATGTTTAAATGACATGAGTACCATGAGTCGGGCATTGCTGGGAGTCACTCCTTCTGAGGTCTTTTTAATGTTGTGATTTTGACTTGTTGCACATTATTTAATGGGCGACTCTTGATATAATTTATAGTCGTAGAGGATGATCAAGTCACAACCCCTCTGTTTAAATCAATTAACAGAAACAATGTATAGTGCAGTACAGTTCAACACCACCACAAATTGCATCCTCTAAAATGACCACACATTTGAATCAACATCTACCTAAAGATTCTATTTAGTATTAAAAAAAAAAAAAAAAAAAGTATTATGCACAAATTCTTTTGTCTTATTTATTTTAAATTGATCCAAAAAAAAAGATCAGATCAATCACAGAAACTTTAGAAGATATTTATAAGCCTATTTCATTTAATATTTTATCATAATATGTAAGTAACATGGATTTCATACCCTAAATTTCACATCTTTGATGTTTGTTAATCATGAGAAAGAAATAATTATTTCTGTCATGATCAATTTCATGCAGCGTTAGTTTGCTCCTCACTGTATATCTGCACAGTTCAAAATAAAAATGACAGGAAGGCAGGATAAACAATGTAGAAACGACTATGAGGGTCTTTGGGGGTGAATTTACAGCGACATCTGTCTCTTTGATTGTCCACAATTTTATATTACAAATCTGACAACGGCTTCCCCCCTTTGTCTAATCTGGAATAATCGTGTCTCTCTTTGATCAGTCTAAATACAGTGTTTTCATGTTGAGTAGAGAACAGATGTGGTTTAAATTTCCCTTTTTTCACAATTAGAACAAAGGTTCCGCAAATGTAACACTGGGAATTACAGGGTATAAAGTATAGCGATTTAAAGTTTTAATTAATTTTCTCAAGTATAATAAAAGCTCAAATTTAAAATTGTGTTTCAGACAACGATAAGGTTTTAAGTAAAATGTGCAATATGCTTATGCAACAGTAAGAGGTGAAAAAAAAAAAAAAAAAAACAGAGTTAAGTTTCCCTTAACTTTCCCTTAACTTTCCAAATCGGAAAACGGAAGCGACCTTCGGTGTCGCTTTATAAAGGCAGGTCATCTGTTGTGTTCAGTGGTTTTCTCCTGCACAGGCATCGTCGGGATGTGGTTACCTGACGCTTTCGTGTTATTTCAGTTGGGTTGGCTGCGTATGCTTTACTTGTTCGCCCTCCTCTGTGTTTTTGCCGTCGTTTATCAGTTAATTGTCCTGATCGTCAAAAGAAACGCTACGTTTCGGAGCATTGCCGCTTTTCCAGGACCACCGGGACACTGGCTCTTTGGACATGTTTTTGAGGTAACGCCGTCAACAGCCGCAACTTTGTGCAACTGTTGCAATGCGTGTTCAATGTACAATGGTGGAGTGAAACCAGCTTTTTAGCAGCCAACAGTTTTGCATGTCTATTTACTTTTGCATTATACTCCACTTTATTTCAGAGGCAAATATAAATAATACTCCATTATATTTATCTGGCAGCTGTAAATGCAGTGCAGGTATAGTTGTTGTATCATTGAATGCATGGTATATAAAACATAGTTTGAATTACCTTCACCTAGACCAGCTCCAACATTTAAATACTGGACACCACCACAATAAGGCATTTTTATAAAGGGTTTACAAACTGTAGTCAGCCTCGTTATTATATGTTCTATATTATTTTAAGGCATTATAGCTTTCATAGGTAAATTATAGGGTAATGTTTTGAGTTGTCTGATTGTAAAAATATATAATATACATTTCCCTGCAAAGATCCATACTTTTTATACTTAGGTATATTTTAAATATTACTAATTAATTTTTACTTAATGAGATAATATTGATTATTGTGGTATTTGGTTCTTCTATCTCCAAATATTTCTCTGCACATTAAAGACACAGTTGGTAAACATCATAGTTTAAGCAAACAAACAGCTTGTTCTTTTCAGTGAATCATTCACAAACCATTCACAAACATGACTGAAATGTTTAAAGCTCCTGTGTTTTAATTTTTGTTACAGTTTAAACAAGATGGGAAAGACTTTGAAAAGATAGTGAACTGGGGTCAGGAATATCCTTATGCTTTCCCACTGTGGTTCGGTCCCTTTGTTTGTTTCCTCAACATTCACCATCCAGATTATGTAAAAACCATACTGTCATCAACAGGTTTGTGAGCTATTATTATTTCGATCTTGACAGAGATACACCATCATAAACTTATTTTATAATCCTATCTTATCTAACCAAAGGACATTGTAACAAAATATTTTCTGTTTGTTTCCTGCCAGAACCAAAAGATGATGTGGCATATAGGTTTATTGAGTCTTGGATTGGTAAGTATGCTCTGCCTGTCTCCTACAGTAGATTTGGTCATATTTCAGAGTTGTCTGTTCACTCACACACACGGTGACTGTTTCTGTCTTCAGGGGATGGTTTATTGGTATCTAAGGGACAGAAGTGGTTTCGCCACAGACGGCTTTTGACTCCAGGTTTCCATTATGATGTTTTGAAAGCATACGTAAAATTGATGTCAGATTCTGCTAAAACTATGTTGGTATGTATATGACAGTTTGTTTGTGTGACTCAAAATTCGTAATAGCTAAATAAGAATTGTGGTGGTGGTGACTTAACAGTGGTGGTGACTTAACAGTTTAAATATAAAAAGGCAAGGCTGTCTAGATGAGCTATTTGTATTGAGGTTTTTTCATGTCCTGCAAAGATGTCACATATGTTCTCTCAATGTTGCCAGAACAAATGGGAAAGTTATGCAAACACCAATGAGTCATTTGAATTATTTGAACACGTGAGCCTCATGACACTGGATAGCATTTTGAAATGTGCTTTCAGCTACAACAGCAACTGTCAAACCGAGGGGTGAGTGCATAAAAACTGTCCTAACACCATTCAGTTTTATTTCCATGTTCTCAGTTGTTTACAACTTCAGCTATTTTAATAATGAGTGGAAATGTAGCCTTTGATGTTAACTTGCATTCTCATTTCAGTGGAACAAATACATACATCAAAGCAGTGTATGAGCTCAGTAATCTCATTAATCTGCGGTTCAGGACGTTTCCATACCACAATGATCTAATTTTCAATCTCAGCCCGCATGGCTTTAGATACAGGAAAGTGTGCAAGATAGCTCACAGTCACACAGGTAAGATCTGTGCACAAGAATCGATTAATCACAATCTGAAATTGTTGCCAATCATTTTGTATTATAGTATGCTGGTAGAGTCTGCAAATACTCATCCATTATCTCATCTTTCAAAGAGGAAGTTATAAGAAAGAGGAAAGAAGCACTAAAGGAAGAGAAAGAACTGGGCCACAGACAATCTAAGAGAAACTTGGACTTTCTGGACATTCTTCTCTTTGCAAGAGTATGTTATATATTATTATATATTGTAATGCCATTGGCAGTGTTGTTTGAAATGTAATAGGTTACAGATTACTAATTAACCAGTTAAAATGTAATACATTTTAATTACTTCATCAAAGTAACATAACTTTTTACTTCAAATTATTTTTGATTACTTTTCAGTAGCATGAATTTGGTTTGTTGACCTGTAGAAATTTAACTAATGAACTCGTTAATATTTAATGAAAAAACAATACTGAGTTAAGTTAGTGAGTCACACATCACCTCTCTGACCCATGTTGTCTGCAAATACACCAACATTTTTATTAGCAACTCATATTTACATTTAAGTTTTTTTTTCCCTCATTAACCTTATCAGATTACATTCACATATTTACATATATATTTACTACTTCATTATTTAATCCTATTACTCCCCAACATTGGGCATTGGAAACAAAGAGTAAAGTGTACTTGTACTGAATACAAAATGTTCAAACATGAAGTTACGAAGAGAAAATAATTTAAAATGAAAATTAAGAAAATAACTGCACTGAGACATCTGAGGTATTAAGAGTCTTAAAGTAGCAAAAAGCTCACTGCAAATCAAAGTAAAGTCATCAAGTCATGCAGCATTTTAATCTCAAAGTAAGAAAGGGAAGTTTGACGTGCAGCCAGAGTTAAAAACACCACACTAACAATTAAAACTGCAATTATGACCACACAAATATATTTAAAGTAAAAAAGAATAAAAACAATTTAAAACAGTATTCCATGTATAAAACCTGAGATTGTATTAGAGATGGGTTGGCAAAACATACATATATTATGTGCAGGTTCCAAAAGGAAGCTTAGTTGGCTGCTATTAATGTGAAGAGGCCTCATGTTCAGCATATCAATCACCACTGATACAGAGGCAACAGACCTCTTATAAGGCACTTTTAAGCAGTGGCCTGAAGGCAAATTCTTTATGCAGGAGCTAACAAGACGATCTAGGACAGTGTTGGCCTTCTGAAGAATCTGCTTGTAAACATCCCTGAGCTACCAGGGCCTGACCTGCCTCAACTTTTTGTTGGCATACAAGCCTATGCATTCTAATACTTTGTTATGGATACAAAGATAAGATAGCTTTATAAAATGCCAATTAAATACAGTCAACATAGCAGGCCATACAACAAGAAGAAAAGAAACGGATGATGTTTCTGATGTGGTCAAAACAGAAGAAAAGAACAAATTTATGTAGTTCTCCACCAGTTTGAATTTCTCGTCATAAATACCAGTCGCTGTAGAAAAACACCAAACATTATAAAATTGAAAAACTTCCTCTCTAAAATAAACGCTGATAGCTTCAGGGGGCTTCCTAGACAAAAAATACCTATCATTATGGTAATGGATTTCCTCTCTGTAGACTCATACTGGTTTTGACCTGTCAGCTGCCTTCATTCCAAGTGTTCTGCTGTTATCTCCGAGTTGTCACTACTAACTGTCTTTGACCTGGTGAAGGAGTTTACAGACATGTGCTATCTCCACCAACCTGACACCAACCTGACTGCCATAATCTTAATTGTATGTTTCATATGTTTCCTTATGGTTTCATTGTAAAGTGCAGTACTTGTTTCAAAAGCACTTTACAAAATAAAAATATAGTAGCAGGTACTTGGATGGACAGGATGTTTATATTTATATTTTTGTCTTTTACCTCACCGGCAGGATGAGAAACAGCAGGGTTTATCTGATGAAGATTTACGAGCAGAAGTGGACACCTTTATGTTTGAGGGCCACGACACCACAGCCAGTGGCATCTCTTTCATCTTCTACTGTCTTGCCTGCCACCCAGAACACCAGAAGATTTGCAGAGATGAGATCATTGAGGCCCTACATGGCAAGGACACTGTGGAGTGGTAGGCTTCCACATTGAAAACATTGGCATTTGTAGAGCAAGCAACTGCCACTTTTTATTGTGTATTGACCATCTAACACTGTATGTCTTTTTTTTAGGGAGGATCTTAATAAAATTCCATACACTACAATGTGCATAAAAGAATCCCTCCGTCTTTACCCTCCTGTACCAGGAATATCCAGAAAACTCACCAAACCCATGACCTTTTTTGATGGAAGGACTCTGCCTGAAGGTCTGTGGTGCATTTGTATCACTAATCATACATGTTTTTGGAAAGTTAATAAAGATAAGACAACAGCAACCATACATACCTTTACCTTACTAGTAAAAGCTTAAATATTAACCCATACTGGATTTCCCTGGTTTTGTTTTATAAAAATAACCTTTCACAACATATTAACACATTGTAAATGAAACATTTTGTTTGCACTTAAATATATTCAAGCTTGGTCTGTTTGTCGTCACAAAGTTTCTACATGTACAATCTCTGCACAATCCAAAACCAAATTTCACATTTGTAGGTTGTCAGGTTGGAACAACCGTGTTTGGGATTCACAGGAATGCAACTGTTTGGGAAAACCCTGATGTGAGTCACAATGATTTAATATATAACAATGATAAAAGTAGATAAAAGTAGATCATGATCCCTCTTTGCTTTGCTGGCCCAGCACCCTGCTTCTACATAAAAATATTTCAAATAATAGATGTGAATCATCCCATAATCAAAGTGGTGCTTAATGAAAGTGCCCTGACTGGTTAACCGTCATACGCTCACTCCCGAGCTGACCTGTCCTGGTTTATTCACCCGCTCTATCAGGTGTGAGTTAGCAAAAACTGCCTTTTTTTTTATTATTTATTGTAGGTCTTTGACCCACTGCGCTTCCTGCCAGAGAACGTCTCTAAGAGGTCACCTCATGCATTTGTGCCATTCTCAGCTGGGCCAAGGTTTGTCTTCACCTGATAGCATGTGATGAAGTGTGCAAGTTTACAGATAGTCTACTAAATTTATCCTGCCTATTCATCTGACAAAGGTCTACAGTATGGGTGTAACCTAACACCAGGCCCTCTTTTATGTTTGATTAGGGATTAGTGTAACATAGGATTGATCTCATAACAATGGAAAACTTAGTTTACCAGGACAACTTAACATTATAATGGTAATGCAATAAGTGATAATTTGGTGAAGCTTATTCCTAGTTCGAGCTTCTAGTTCATCATCTGCAAATACTACAAATATCATTGAATTTCTAAAAAATATTTTACATTGTATGACAACATAATACCAAACACACTCACATTGTCCATTATTACAGCAACATGTTGCCTACCCCTAATGTTACCAGTCAAACACATTTCATTCCAAATATTCCTCATATTGCTGTTTGATGGTATGCTTTCCTCCCTCAGAAACTGCATCGGTCAGAACTTTGCCATGAACGAGATGAAAGTGGTAATAGCCCTGACACTGAAGAGATATCAGCTGATAGAGGACCCCACTTGGAAACCCAAGATAATTCCTAAACTGGTGCTCCGCTCACTCAATGGCATTCACATTAAAATCAAAGCCATAGAGCCACAAGTGTAAAGGGAAATAACTGTTTTGAATGCTATAAAACTGGACACTTCATTTTTAAGTGAGGGAATTGATAAATTATCTTTAATTTCTAATAGTTAACTAAGCTTTTACATTAGTGTTAAATCTAACAGATGAGTATTTTATTTTGTGATTTAATGTCTTTGGACAATTACTTTCTGATTAGTAGTTGCTACTGTTTTTTCTCTCACATTTTTAGTGAACCATTTTTTTGCATCAGAAAAAGGAATAGGAGCCGTGTTTTAGTTGGGACAGTTGCACCAAATCTGTTTGTAATAAATAAGAAATGTTAAATGAAAATTAACATCCTTTTCATTTGTATATACAAATAAAAGGTTTAACTAAGGATTCACATTTTGCCTGCCTTTTTATGTTCATGTTAAGTAGTTTTGAAAATCAGTGCCTAAACATTAACAGGGTTTACTGCCATTGTGTGAAGACTCACACTTCACCTGCAACTGATTTGTTAAGTGTCCCGTGAACTCATTCAAACCAGGGTCAATCATATCCTGAGATAAGTTTACTTGCAGGATGAAGTCTCAGGAAGGTGTGGTATGCAACACAATAGGCCCTGAATACATTGGCTAACTTTTTGTCTGACATTTTCTCATGAGCCATCAAAAAACTTGGCCAAAGAGGACATTTCATCAGGTATACATTTGGAATACGGACAATAATAATAATATTAGAGCACATTAAATGCAACATTACTTAATCACAGCAGAAAACCCTGTAAGTAAGTAATTAATTTTTTTTATTTACAGTTATATGAATACAAAATCCACAGGCCCACAAGGACAAAAACTCACCAGCACAGTTTGCAAAAATGAAACCTCATCTTTTTTTGATCTTCAACCTTTCAGCGATCTGAAGATCCCATGAAATGGCCACTTGTACTGTTCTAGAAAGCAGTGCATCTTTATGGGCGACCACCTGCCTGTTCTTTCAACTCAATGTGTCTTTTGCACATAACTAGTAGCTCAATTTCCAATAAACTTTATACCTCAGAGTCAACATTACCCATTTAAAAAAATTGAAATATGTACTGTGGCAGCCTTGCAGTTAAAATGTGTGCTTTATACTGTGACCACAATGTCTTAGGTGTTGACAGCTGGGTGCATTTATACTCTTTTATACTGTCTACCTCTGAATAAAAGCAAAAACTATCCATAAAACTAAGTACCATTTCATGGGACCTTTACTTGACTCGGAGTAGATTGTTAACTATGCATGTCTTCTCCTATGTCTTAGTTCAATTCAGGAAAAAAAAACATGAATAGTATATGGTATAGACTGAATTGTTGCATGTGAAAGATCTTAACATGCTACATGACCATTAAATCTTTCTAAAACCAACAACACTTTTTTTCACTAACTTCTTATTTTACAGCAAAATTGGTATTTGTTACTGTGCTGGAATCCATTCTATTCTGTTACTATTTAGTAACAATCCAATTAACAATCAAATGTAAAAAAAACAACTGTTAAATCCTAGTATTTACAGCATACTGGGAAAAATAGGCAACAAACCATTTAAAACTCAATTTACTGGGAAAAACAAAAAGGCAAATATGACAGGACCAACATATTGTTTGGACAGAGCAAATAGCTTTTATCTGCAGAAGAATCCGAATGAATAACCAGGAGCTTGCGGCATCACTTTCATGGGATGCCACATATAGATTTTGGCCAAGGTCAGTGCAACTGGTCAGAAACAACAGCGCTTGCAAGTTTACAGCCTCACTTTGAATCTCTCTCTGACCTCTGTGCACGTCACCATCTAGTGGCTTGTAGGATAAATGCAAGACATTTCAATTGATGCCACATTGGTCTAACATAGGTGATACAAAAGTCTGAGTTTTTGTAGAGAACGTCAACATGTTTTCAAAATAAAAATCAGCCCTGTGTTGAGACAGACTTCATGTCTGGATTCTCCAACTTTCCTGACTCACAGTAAAATATCTCATATAAAAGTACTTTTTGCCATTTGTTTAATAGTATTATCAAAATATTGAAGGAGTGAAAAAACTTGAAACGTGTTTAGTAGAAAAAAAAAATTTACATCTATACCATAACTTGGTGATCCGTCATATCCATGTAGCCTTTCACTCAGACAAGTACATTTAACAGCCAATCTGGTACTAAAATGCTAACTGTCAAGTCTGTTAATTGTGTTTGCAGTAAACAAGATTGATCTGTTTTTTGTCAAAATATCAACTGCTGACTTAGTAAGGTATGATATCTTGTGACACACCACAGGTAAATTGTGTGATGCCTTTTGGATGACAACAAGTAACACAACAAGTAAAAAAAAAAAAAAAAAGAAAGAAAGTGAATGACTCCTCTGCCAGGTCACAGTCCTTGATGTATCCACTGGTAACCTGAAAGTCAGCAGCCTTACGAAACTGGTTAGATGAGTAGTGACGGGGTGGGTTTCTTGCCCGGCCAAGCTTCTTTGGCATACTTCTTTTTGCGTGGCTCATTGTGGGTCTCTGGTAGATAGGGGGCTGTGACAGGGGTGGGGTTGAGGGTAACAGGGGGTTGGGGAGCCTCTGGGGCCAGGTCTACCTCTGGTGCTGGATTTGGGAAGGGCAGAGGAAGCCCTCCCTGCATAGCAGCACCTCCTGGAGCTCCAGTTGGCTGGTTCTCATGACTAGTGGGAGGCAAGTCCCCATAGAGACCACCACCCAGGCTGTAGCCGTGGATACGTTTTGAAGTCAGTTCATCAAGTCCCAGGGTGTTCTGGCCCTCTGATCTCCGTTTCTACAGCAGGGTTGACAGAATATTAACTTTGCACGTCACACATTAGATCCTGAAGTTTTGCATTTATACTGCACGTCATAAACCTAACCTACTGCAGACTACATATGGCTAGATATTACATTCTTCTCAAGGCAACACTTTTTTTTTTTTTTTTTTTTAAATGGCATATAAATGGTTCTTTTTTACATATCTACACATATTGTTTATCATTTGATTAGACTATATTAACACTTTGTGTATGTAATTGTTATAGTAATTGTTTGGAGTTAATATGCTGTTTAAGATTCTACACATAAAATCAATGATTGGCTCAATAAATATGATCCAATGTCATAGATCAAATTAACAAAATATAAAGTGGCTAAAATGGCACTAGCTTGTGCAACATTTATGCATCAGTAAAAACTAAAATCACTCACGTAACACGTATATATATATATATATATATATATATATGTTTATTATCTAACACTTAATTCTTTCTAACCTTTCTGTACCTGTTTTTAAGTAAGTATCAGTATCAAAAGTTGTTCAGTAACAAAAGTCATTCCTCTACTCGCTTTGTTCAGCGTTGGAAAGCAACAGCAATGTTGACTCTTGTTTTACTTCTCTTTCTATGACCTCTTTTATTCGACTGAACTTAGAATGCTTACACGCTAGCTAGCCTCTCTCATCGTTTTTCTATAGCGAGTCTAGTCTATCCTGAAGACGTACTGCTGCCCGGAGGAGGTATTATAATCCCTCATTGTATATCCGCTGATGGCCGAAGCTCTTTGCAAGCAACCATCACCAAAAAATTTACAAGAGTGAAACCTTACCTTGATGGGGATGACGGCAGTCTGCACCATATTTCTAAAGCGTCCCACAGAAGGGTCTATGTCCTCTGTAAATATTTAAAACACTGTTACTATCGCAATTTGTTTTTGTAAATAAATATATTTACTGTTTAATTTATTTTCATGAACTGTTTAACTCGAGAGTTGTAGAAAAGTCCTTCAGTATCACTGTCACTTTGATTTGTACCTGGATTAATGATGGAGTCCTCTTCGCTAAAAGTGACTCTGGAGTTCCTCCGTTTCCTCTTAGGCCTCTGGATTTCTAGGTTGCCCTCTTCAATGGTCAACAGGGAGATGCGCTTGTTGTGAGCTGTGTTGAACTCTGTCAGGTTCTGTCATTTTTTTCAAGTTAAAAACAACTACTTGTTAATACAAAGGCCATTTAATCATTACATCTTTCACATTACGTTTCTGAAAATTTGTACAGTGCATTGTGTGCTTATACAACTCTGACAATCCATGATGTTTAAGGATGGAGACAAATAGCTAAATATTAAATTTCATTAACATCAGTTAAAAATGGCTTTAAAGGACAAAAATTTATTTTAAACATCATTATGCATCTATTAGCAGTTTACCTACCTGTTAATTAATAAGACATTTTCTATATCTTTCTTTTGGTTCACATTTGAGAGAATGAGCATGTTTGAGAATATTGTTCTTCTTATTATCAACAAACTAAATGTACCTCTAATTCTGTTTCTTCTTCTGGAAGCCCAAGCAGTCCTTTCAGCTCCTCATCATCTCCTGCTTTACTGTCCCCTGTACCAGCAGTACCTTGGGTTTGGGGTTTCTCTCTGATGGTGTAGGTCCTTGTTGAGGCCCCAAAAGATATTGTAGAGTCTATTGGAACCTGCTGAGGCTTGTGTGCCTCCAAACGGATGTGTCCAAGGAAAGTACCATGTGCTAAATTGATGACAATCAAATAAGAAGGAGGGATTATTTTTAGTTTTCAAATGTTGCCTCATTATTTAATTGAAATAAATGTGATTAAGCCTTGGTGGTAGTGCATGTGTTACTGTCACACTAAACCAAGTAAATGCAACTTAGTTATTAGTTATTGGTATTTAATATTATGTCATTTCCTATTCTATTTTTATTTCTTATATTAGTTTCCCACTTGACTAATGTGTTGTGATTAACATCTTCTGGAGGACCCCTGTTAACTTGAGGGATGCAGCCTAAATTCTATATAGGAGACCCAATATCATACTTTAAGGCTGGTGGAGCCAAGACTTCCTATTTGTGCAATTTGTGCTGATTAATCTGCAAATGTATCTCAATTAATTGTCCGGCCTATAAATGAAAATAGCATAAAATGTTAATTAAATTTCCACACAGTCAAGAGTGAAATATTCAGATTGCAACAGTTCAAACCCCAAAGATATAAAAATTACAGTTGTATAAAATTAAAAAGCATAACATTAACAAGCTTGAACCAGATAATGTTGTAGTGTAATGTAATTTTAGCTTGACAAATTATTAAAATGATTAATCAAATGTCAACATAGTTGCAGTCTACTGAAGAATCAAATACTCAGCTAATTGTTTCAGCTGTAATGTGTATTGCCTCTACATAATCTGAAATAGCAAAGTATGCCAAACTTTTTCGTACAATGGCTCTGCATATAAAATTAGTATATTAGTGTGAACGTCTTACTGCTGTTGAGGTCTATGAGAAAGACCCTTTTCAGGTGTTTGTGGTAGACAAGGGCAGCATGGACACGTGAACACGACTGGTGGTCGATGGTGAAGTCACACCAGTCTGGGTTCCTCCCAAACAGGTAATACTTCTTTTCATCTATGATCAGTTTCTACAGGGACAGAGTTTCAGTGTCACAGTCATTGCAACAGCTGGTGAGAAGAATTGTAAACAGTCTGAAATATCTCTGTGCCTCTGAGCCATAACTCTACAGTGATGCTTCCCACTGCAAAGCTTAAATCTCAGGGCTGATGCTGCTCTCGCACCGTTTGAAAAGCCTTACTGCCATTCAAAATCCCAGCGTGCAACACATCTGGGACAAAGTGGGCTGTCAGGCTCGTATCTGGTGCCATCGGCTAACTCAATATTAGGCATTACATGCTTTAACTTGAGCATAATGACAAAGCCCCCATCCCCCTGAAGCTTCCAGTTACCTCTATCAATTTGTCTCCCTTCATCACGTCTAGATGGAGCCCCGGGGGCGGCTTGCCTGCCCTGAAAGCAAACAGTTTTAAACATTTAAACAATTTTTTATTCAGACAACATTACCGAGGATGAATTGACGTCTTAGCTTTGTTTCACTAGTTAAAGATTAATTCGTTAATACGAGCGCTGCAACCTCGTCGGGCAGCATGGAGACGTTTATAGCGGTCGTCGTTTAATGCAAAAGCACAACATAAAGGTTAAAAAGTGATAAAAATGTACTGTATTGATATATGGAAGCCATTTATATGTATCTGCTATTTCACAGAATAACCACACAAGGCATCTTCTTGCAAAAAACCACTCAATAAATGATTGCCAACGATAACGGGTTAGCCTGTTAGCTTGCTCGGATGCTAACGTTAGCTACAGTACTAACCAGCTTGCCTCTGAATAAAGGCGAGTTTTATAAATACCCAAACGTTGTTGTGCTTGTTCGCCTCTGGTATTGCACCGCAAACAAAGCTTTACAACTTTAGCATGTGCATTTACTCACCATGATGGACAATCAAAAGGAGGGGGACTGTCTTTGCTTATTTTAGTCGCCATCTTGCCTCATCTTCTCAAGGCCGAGCTGCATGACGGGTAAACGTCAGCGTGGGATGATGGGAGATGAAGTTTTGCAATCCCAAAACGCACCACAACCAAAAATAAGGCCAAATTGGACATAAATTAACGACCCATGCTATAATTCCCCCCTTAACTTAACCAGGGAAAATGTTTTTATGTGAAAATTATAATGGATAAGAACAAATGAGATTTCCCTCCAGAACCACAAGAGGCTCTCAGATCCCAATTCTCTGACCATAGATTGACTTGCTGATTTTTTTTTTTTTTTTTTTTTTTTTGCTAGTGGGCTGAGAACCCGAGCACTGCAGGTTTCTCAGGGGTTTAAATTTGTTGAAAGTATGTATTTCGTTAGAGGTTGTGTTGAACACTGAGACAAGAACACTCCCATTTTCTTCACACATTTCAACTTGCCTCTTTAACACTCTGGTGGGAAGTCCCTTCAAGAAGACCAGGCAGTAGAGTAGATAGAGGGTTCATTTATTGTGTGTGGGATGCACCACAGGCTTTAAAGAGAGAAAGGGCGGTATGTGACTGAAATAAAAAAAAAAAAGCTCATGGAGCTCCTTTTATGGCTTGACTGAGTGGAGCATTTTACTACTTCCTGTCAAGTTTTGGGTTTAGTGCTGTATTGAAGACTTGGGGAAAATTTCTATTAAGTCCAGTTTAACCTGTTCACACAGTTGCTACTTGTTACAGAACTTTGTGTTTGACCAGACCAACCAGCTTGTCCATCCGCCTACCACATGGACACAACATGGAGGTGGAGTGGCTGGGGGGGGGGGGGGGGGTCTTTAAAACCTTATAAAAAGTATTGAAAGCAAATTGATGTCTATTTCTGAATTAATGATGTTATCCCTTAAGAATGCCATGTGTGAACATTATGCATTCGCAGTTCCAACACAGCTCATCCAGATCCTTATACAGAGGTACATTTCATCTTAGACTGTCTTGGTCTATTATTTGTGTGCTTGTAAGGTTTTATAGAGATCCTATGAAAACCTGCAGAAATGTTTTTATTCCTTAGCAGTACAGGAGTTTCATCTGTGAATGCAAGCATTGTGCAAACAGCTACCCTGACTTCCTCATTGGGTTTGTGGTTTTTGACTGTCAATGCACCTTCCTTTTAAGCTGTGCTTGTCATTTGCCAAATGCCTTCATTTTTTGATCACGACGCACTAAGACAATAGTGATGGCAGACTCAACTGCTTTGCCACTTCAACAATTAATTGCATCATTGGATGATACTTGTCTGCCAAAAATTCTAAAGGTGTGCTCTGGTGTCTATTTCCAAGGTAGGCTTCTGGTTGTTTCATTGATTCTGAACTGTTTAAGTTCATGAGTGAAAAAGATGAAGACCTAAGTAGATCTGATTGCAACAAATTCTTTTATGTCTTTTTTAATTTTGTCTTGATTATGTCTGTATATATATATTATACACGATTCACTCTTTTCATAATCCCAAACCAAAAGTTATTATTAGCGAAATAAAATAATAAAATAGTGAGCATTTGTTTGAGTTGAAATATTTTTATTGTTCCTGATTGATAGAAATATTTCACATTAGCATTTGTTAGATAAGAAAGAAGAAAGAAACTCTCAACATATCTGCTTATTGCTGAGTTGTGATCTTGTTCTTTATTCCTCATTTTCCCTATTTCTTGCTTTCTCTTTCAGGTTCTGTATATGAAATTTCAGGGAGTGAAGTGTGCTTTTCTACCGGTGATATAATAAAGGTCATTGGAATTGAGCTCATATCAGTTTGCTGTGAAAATGTCATCGATAATAACAAGTTTGAGCTGCCTATTAACCACACAGGTTTGTGCGTTCTTTAAATGGGGTTTGTCATGCAGAAGAGAATGGATCTTTTTTTTTCTAGCTAACTACTGACACCTTTGTTTCTCAGGATTGTTCAAGGTTGTTCCAGAGGACATGCCATACAGCACCATGGAGGAGATGGTGAGCCTGAGGCCCATAGGCCTAGAATCCTGTCTTCCCTTCAGTTTCACCAACCGCTCCAAGATGACCATTGGAAATTTAACGTTGGGGGCCGGGACAGCTTTGACTGTGCTCTCTGTTCAGCAGCTTGAGGGTGAGGGGGGTCAGGTCCGCTGCCGTGTCCAAGGACAACAGGAAGCCTCCGCTGAGGTGGCCATTCCTCTTTCTTACCGAGGCGAATTTTATGAGTGTGAGAGCGAGGAGTGCTTCACCTTGCAGGAGATCATGTCCTCTGCCTGCCTGCAAAGCCGAAGGTTTCGCTTCATCAGCACCACCAAATGTGAACAGCCATTTATTCTGAGTCCAATATACCAAGTCCACGCCATCATGCACTGTAAGAATAACTTCATTTTTTGTACTTTTACATTCAAAAATAATTCAAAAATGATCTGAATCTTGCATTCAAATGATTCTTTTTTACATATCTACATATTTTGTTTATCATTTAATTAGAATATATTAACATTTTGTGTGTGTAAATTACAGAAAAATGTGTAATTGTTTGCAGTTAATAAACCACCATCACCTGCTCTCAGAAAGAAACCATGTTTTGCAGTGGAGAAAACTTACAAATAGCCCCTTTATTTAGTGATTTCACAACATTTTCCAATACTGTCTCTCGCATTTTTTTTGTACAGTAAGGAAGAATGTGTTGAAGTTCCCATCCAGCTTAGAAGTGGATGTGATCGACATGACCGAGGTGTGTAAGGATTTATATTTTGCGATGCCGATCAGTCTACCAGAGGTCCTTTCCCAGCCTGATGAATCCTTCCCTGCAGTAGTGGAGATAATTGAAGGCCCGGAGACCAATTCCATGTTAAAATGCAACTGGCTTGCAGAACTTAACAAGGAGGAGCACCTGGTTTTCCACAAGAAAGGAACCTCAGCCATGGTTTTGTTATCGAGCTTGAAGAGTCGGAAGGTACCGCAGTATTTTCTGGTGTCTCAGCAATATGGTGGACGATTTCGGAGGCGTCCAAGAGAGTTTAATTCAGTGTATGAGATTCATGCTGCTTCAATCAAGGCACTAGGTCTCACGGTCAGTGTAACAAGGAACTGTGAGGAAGTTGAGGAGGAGGGCTGGCCTGCTCTTAGTGTGGGGGAACAGCTGAAGGTTGTTCGCTGTGAAAGGAAGGAGTTGGCTTGTGGAAGAAATGAGGAACAGAGGCAGTCTGTTGAGGGTCTCTTGTGTCAGCGACTCCAAGAGGAAGATGATGATGATGAAGAGGAGGTCAAGCAGGAGAATGAGAGTGAGGAGATTTTTCTGCCTCTATACATGCAGGGTCACTTTGTAGAGGTACTCACTGATAACAAGAAGCACAGACTCCAGGACATGGGTAAGGAGTTTAGTTTGCCATTGGATGTTAAAGAAGTGAGCTGTCATACTGAACTCAAGACTGATCCACTAGTTGGATCTTCATGTCTCAGAATAGAGGGGGTTATGTTAGAGCCCACCATCCAGGCAAGTTTTTTACACAGGCTGGATCAGTGTTTTGAGATCCCAACTCAGTGGCTCTCTATGTCTGTCTGTTTCACCAAGGAACCTCTGCCATGGCCAAGTGATCAACCCCCTAAGTGCCATGTGGAGATGGTTACTGAGGTGACAGACACATTCTTTTATGAATTTCACAAACAGAGGAACTCAGATGAACCTCCTCCTCCTCGACCACCAAAGCGAAATCTGTCATCTTCAGATCCCCTGAAAAAAACATCAAAACCCTCAAAGAAACCATCACAAGCCTCTAAGAAAGCATCAAAGGCAGACAAATCCAAACACCAACCAAATGTGCCAACCAAAGGCTTGGCCAATATGACTTTAAACAGCAAAAAAAGACCCCCAGCTCCACCACCTCCAGTAAGTATAGCTTTTTTGTATGTAGTACATCCCCAAGAGCCATTTTGAATCTCTTGTAGTTCAGATGTCATTTTCAAATGAGTGAGAAATTAGCAAAAAGAAAGACATTTGAAGCTACCCAAAACCCAAGATGCTCTAACTTTACCTGTGATAAAGAAGTGAAATATGCATTTTTAACTACTTCCTCTTATTATTCAGGTTTTCTCCGATGATCAGCCTCCACCAGTTGCTCCTCGAAAGCTCTCAGAACCTGAAAAGACAAGAGACAAAGCTCTGCCAAACACCTATGTAAGAATGGAGGCAACTGTGAAAAAAGGTGAAACTTTTTCTTCCGACTGTTTTACACAGGGCACAGACGTAGATGACGTCAGACGGCTCAACCACCTGACGTCATCTAAGAATGAAACCGATGATACATTCAAACTTCCCTATTTTATACTGAAGCACTTGGTGCAAGCCTCTGTGTTTCAGTGAACATTTGTAAATACAAGTTGTAAACAGATTTAATATTTTAAAAAGGCAAGGTAACGTCATAAAACAGAGCAGCACTGTAGCTTTGGCAAAATGTTACTCAAGCAGGACCAATAGTGCATTCGTTTGGGATTATTCCCAGCTGTGGATTTATACACATTTGGTGCCATGACTGTATGTTAACCACAAAACATCTGGGCTCAGTGGAGTTTTTAATACATTTTGGACAAAAATGTAGCTCTATGACACAAAGGATTAAGTGATACCATAGTTTTTCAACATAGACGAAACCTAAAGGAGAAATTCATTGTTGGTTTGTGTCTCATTGGATTTGTTCACAGAAACAAGAAATGTATATAGAGGATTGCAAATACAGATTAACACTAACTGATAAACTTCATGTTATTTTTCCCCACAGTGCCAGTACATGATGTTGCAGCAGATGTGGATAGTGACCACGACTATGAAATAGTGGATGATACACTAGCAGCAATGATGACGAAAGCTCAAGAGAATGTCATGTACTACTAAAAACTGCATTATAATGCTAAATGAACTGTGAGAACTGAATTTACCAAGCGACTAAAGGAAAACATCAAACTGGAGTTTTTAAGCTATATGCCAATGTTTCAGAGACTTTAGTCAGTTCACAAAATCCCAAATATGTCTTGATTATATTACTTGTATATAATAATTACTTAATATTACTTGATTTCCTGTTGAAAACAATTTGTTTAACATCTCTATGGTTGGGTATTTAATTGTATTATATTATTCAGCTGTAAACCCCTTACAAAGTACTACATATGTGAGGATGTTTGCAAGATTTAATGCACCCCATGGAGCTTTTGCTGAATTGTGGTACAGCAGAGAATGGAGCAGGTTTCCATGTTGTTTGTATCAGCCGTTCAACCAGCACACGATCGCCAGAGGCATCATGTACCACTTAATCCTCTTCAAGGTTTTAACTGCTTTGCCACATACATTAGACCTATTACATTTTGACTGAACAAATATTTTTGCTTCCTAGTATTTGTTGAAATATGTTACAAAGTACCTTTGTAAGGTTTGTTCAAACTTGTTTAAAGTGTTGATTTAACGATGTGGCAAGGTTGGGTGCTTTAATTTGTGGTTTTGTATATAATAGAATATATTGTGCAATACTTAATAGTTACATGGTTCATTGTAGAGCAAAACTTAAGCAGCTCCTTGCAGTTTAGTATAAGAAATATATATAGTATAAAAATGCCTAAAATTGCTGATGTTGAATAATTTGTATCACAAAAACTGCACATTTATAAGCTCTGCATACATAGTAATACGTCACCTTTTTGCTTTATAAGAATTTCAGTGTCAAACTCATTATGTATATATGCTAACTCTAAACCACAATAAATGTAATTAACCCTTGCAGGGAAGCCAAGCTTTAACCACTGGGAACAGAATTGCATTTCCACTGCTTCTCATGGTCAGACCGTGTTGTTAGCAGTGACTGAGTCTGTTTCCCCGCCTCAAACTAATAATTTAAGAGTACAAAGACCTGCACATTGTATCAGATCATGTTTTTTTATTTTTACTTTACACTGTGGTCTGTGAGCCAAAGAAATGAAAGTAGTTCAAACTTTTTTGATTAAATGGGTCATCCAGTTTGGGAAAATGCCACACCAGTGAGAAAACAATAAAATAAATGTTAATTTTGCATATTGTAGTTGTAACTCATCTGTAGGTGGATTTAATACCAGTGAAACCTTTTCGACAAATGTGTCTTTTTCTAAAATGAGTCAGACATGTAAAGATGAACACCTCAAGCATAAGAAACAAAAATATGTTGTGGCATGGCTAAATATGTGAATACATATGTAAATGAAGTATTGCTGTTTTTATATCTGAATAAATCTGCAGAAACAGCTTGTTCAGCGTGTGTGAATTGAAGGGAGTTGTTTGAAATGAACTGAAAAACATAATTTAAAAAGTGAATGCGTGAATTACAAAACAGCTGCTGCTGAACGACCAAACTGTATTTAGTATAATCCTTTAATTTTTTCAAAAGTAAGTTACATAGACAAAAATAAACCCAGTACTTATGCTTCCAATATTTAAAATTACAAAATGCTTTACACTGCAGCCCTAGAGATAGAGTGGGAGGGATGGATGGGTACAGAAAAATTATATCAACACTTGACTGGGACTTGCAAAAGAGCACAAGTAACCTCAGGATTACAGATCGTGTGAACCAATGGCCTCATAAAAAGAACTATGTGCTAACAGGATTTGACTCTGAAAACTGAACTGTTCAGAAAGGTTGTAATTTAGTTGATAACTTTGAGTTATAATACCTATACTAATGACTTATGTCAGGTTAAACTCAAATAAGTATCCCCACTGGTGCCAGGTGAAGTGTCTAATCATCATTGTCTGTTGATTTGAAGTGGTCTTCATCTATGGTGGAAAAGATGTGGCCTTCATTGCTTAGAAATTCCACTGCTTGCCTGTTGGAGTACAGAGGGACAAAAAAACCAAAAAAAAAAAACTTAATTACATATTTCTTTACTGAGGAGCTGTTGGACTGATCACGTAGCATTATTGTAAAATACGTCCATGTGACATTTAAAGATAAACTTCAAAATGTTCAAAACAATGAAAAGAAAATGCCTCAGAATAGAAAGAAAGCACATGATGGGTCAGGAAAAAAAAAAAAAAAAGAAAAAAAAACAGAAAAAAGATGAATCACTATTTACAAAACTTGTCTTACTTGATAACAACCAGACTCATGCCGCTGAGTCTCTGCTTTAGGTCTTGAATGCTAATTCCTTGCTGGTCTGGGCAGCTTCTTATTAAACTCAGCACCTTGAGAGATGGAAATTTACATTTACGTGAAAAAAATTATAAACTACACAAATAGAAACATCTTTCCACTCCACTAATGTCTCTTTGTGAAACCATAGTTTACCTGAATGCAATTACCGTGTAATTCTTAGTATAAGAAGGAAAAGGAAGTATGAGAGAGCAGTCTGGTTAAAGTCTGTGGTTAAAGTTCTCATAGTTTTTATAGTTAGTGTTCTTGTCCATGAGAGCACTGTGCAGGCCTGCATAAAATTATAATATCAATCTGTCATTTAGGCTCACCTGATTCTGGTTTCCGCTTAACCCATTGTTAGCCATGCCGTGAGCACCTGCATGGGCCCCTCCCATGCCTACCATGCTGCCCATGCCTGGCCGTGACATGGTTGTGACATTGCTACTCAGTCCTCCTCCAGTCCCCAGCTAAAAGAGAAGCAGAACTAAATTCTTTAATAGCAATTTCTGAAAACAACAGAGGATATTTTTAATTGTAAATAGGTAAAAATGTTGCATATACAGTGGCTTGCAAAAGTATTCATACCCCTTGAACTTTTCCACATTTTGTCACATTACGACCAAACAAATATATTTTATTGCATTTTTTTGTGAAAGACCAACACAAAGTGGCACACAATTGTGAAGTACAAAGAAAATTATGATTTAAAAATTTTTTTACAAATAAAAAAAAAAAACAAACAAACTGAAAAGTACAGTGTGCAAAAGTATTCATCCCCCAGTCAATACTTTATGGAACTGCCTTTTGCTGCAATTACAGCTGCAAGTCTTTTGGGGTATGTCTCTACCAGCTTTGCACCTCTAGAGACTGAAATTTTTGCCCATTCTTCTTTGCAAAACAGTTCAAGTTCAGTCAGATTAGATGGAGAGCGTTTGTGAACAGCAGTTTTCAGATCTTGCCACAGATTCTCAATTGGATTTAGGTCTGACTGGGCCATTCTAACACATGAATATGTTTTGTTTTCCATTGTAGCCCTGGCTACAGGGTTTAGGGTCATTGTCCTGCTGGAAGGTGAAGTTTTTTTATTTGTAAAAATATTTTGAAATCATGTATAATTTTCTTTATACTTTACAGTTGTGTGCCACTTTGTGTTGGTCTTTCACATAAAATACCAATAAAATATATTTATGCTTGTGGTTGTAATGTGACAAAATGTGGAAAAGTTCAAGGGGTATGAATACTTTTGCAAGCCGCTGTATCTACAAAGAATAAGCAACGTGACATGCTGAAACCAAGCACACTCAAAAAGAGGAACTGCAGTATTTAGCAGGCTGATCAGTATTTGGCAAGTGATGGCACACATAGGCAGATGTGAACAAGATGCCATTACTTTTTTTACTTTTTTTTTTTTTTTTTTTTTTTTTTTTTAAAATCAAGCCACTGAAAAAATTCCTTTTTGAATTGAAATTAAAGTGAATCAGTGCCATGATTATGGATGTTACAATGAATAAAATTGTAATGTCTTTAGACGTCTTGTCTTAACTGGGCTGGGCTCAGCTGTCATCAGTCGCTCCAACAATAATAAAGGGACATCTTTCATATGTCAAGGCAGGCAACTGACTTAAACCAACCCTGATTGTGTGCGATTTCACTGTCAGTGAACTCATATGACTCTGGCACAAATTAACTGGCAGATTAACTGATACTTGTTAGGTTTCTCACCATGCTCTGAGGTTTGCTGAGCATCATGTGCGCTTGGACGACCTCCAGCATATGTGAGGTAATTTCATTCATATCCTCAAGGGGCCTGACACTGAATGCCACAACAGACCTGTGGTTCTAAGAAAAGACAACCACACAATTTCTGTCAATTATTCTGAAAAAAGAAGGCAATTAAAGTTAAATTCACAGAGGAACTAGAGGGAGGTAACAGATATGGGGAAACAACTGTCACATTCTTCTCTTCACATGCATGTATTCTGAGAAACAAAACAAAAACTACAGTAATCATTGTCCTACAGCTTCTCAAATGGAACAGCATTAAATTCACATACATGACAGAAAAAAAACACTTTTAGAGCACAAATGCTCATAAAAGAAGATTTTACCAGTAACTTAAATTTCATATGATCAGATCTCATCGCAATGGGTCATACAACTTAAGCTCCAGTTTATTTGTGGATGCTTTGGGGAGGATTTTAGGACAGTGAGCTCACCTGAAAGGAGCGAAGATTTCCAGAAACTTTGACGTATGTCCCTGGGGGCAGGACAGTGTTGTCCACACCAGGTTCCTGAAATAAATGAAGAACATAACAGATTGATTGCTCACATGCTTGATGAGTTATATAATGTCCCAAACAAAAACCTGGTAAAGCTGAGAACAAGTGGAGTCAGTTATTACTTATAGCAAAAAGTGTGGGATTACCTCACTTACGTGTATAACTCATGCATGTTGGAGTGACCGAAATTAGCTAATTTTGTATTTTTTAATGTGTATAGTCCAGTTTCGAATAATGTTGCTGTGTTGTGATCTAATGTGTACAACGCCTGTGATTCCAGACTTCTTCAGTTTGCACATAAAATTGAAATGGAAATGAAACTAATTACTGGCCAGAAATAATAGTATACTCAGTATCACATTATGCAGTGTTATGCAATCAAATGATTTCAAACCCAAAAATAATGCTGTTTCAGATGCATTGAATTTCTGCTGAACTGAGTCATTTATATTTTTATTCATTTACAGACAGATGACTCATATTTGTATATCATGTGACTGAGGGTAAAAAACAAATTTACCCTATAACAACATATAATAATAAATTAAATTGTGTGCAGATGCTAAAATGACCCCCACTAACCTCTATGTCTATCCACTGCTTCACATCCATGGGAGCACCTGTCATGTCATCAACCTTGTATTGGATGTTGGTCATGGACTTGTCTGTGCTTCTGATGACACCCACAATGGTAACCTACAACAGAACAAAGAAACAAAATGTGAGTTAAATGACTACATACATAATTGTGTAACAATCTGCTGTGTTGTGTTATCACTTGATTTAGTAAATTATTATTAGATCACCACCATCCAGCTCTTACTTTGTCTCAACTTACCTGGACAACTTCCACATCGCCTACTTTGAAGGCCTCATCTGCCTGTGAAGCAGACATCAGCTGAGACACTGTGCAGGGAATTATTTGTGTTGAACGGGTTCTCTGGAAAACAGAGACAGAGGGTTTCAGCAGGGATCCTCAACTTAAACATTTTTAAAGACACTTACATTTTCAGTCATACTAGTCAAACAATGAGGGACAACAAACAACAAGGCCTAAATATAGCACATTTTTTGTGCTTCACAATTGAGGATTAGAATAATTCCTTGGAAGACAACTAATCATTTAATGTGACCCGGATCCTGGACAAGCATATGGGTACAGGTCCGTGGGAAGAAAAGAGAGCATAATGACAACAAGGACACAAAACCAGCATGCAGGTTTCTGCGTGTCCAGTGGGACATATGAGGACCTTTCCACGTCTATGCCCAGGATCTCATTGTGTCCTTGTCCCCCATGTCTGGATCCAGTTAGGCTGGAATTGATCGATGGATGGATTTGCCAGTTCAAAAATTAAGTAACAGGCAGGTGCTTGCTCATGGTCAAAGACTGAATGTAATGTTATGTTTACAGCAGGCAAGAAAAAAAAAATTCAAGATTTTTAAGGTCTTTTTCTGAGGGGACTGCATTCAATGCTTAGCACTGCCACTCAGTGTTTACATCAACACAAGGGGACATGTGCCTAAATGTGAAAAATATGGGGGAAATTAAATAAATTTGAGACATGCTGGTTTATAAAACTTCAGGGATAATGTAGCTGTTGTCGTGGGTGATACTCTGCACAACTGTATTGCTTTTAATATGTCCAAGCTTCCAGCCGGTTGAGAGGTCGCAGTGAAGCAGTACAGACCCCTTTCTTCTCTCCTCCCTGGGATAAAGCAGGTGAAGCAAAGCCTCCTGGAGACTGGGTGTAACCCCCGACCATGCTGGACTCACTGTACCCTCCTGAAAAAAAAAGAAAAAAGAAGCAAAAGGCAGTGAAAGCTGAATTAACTTGGGTGTTCGTCCATATTTCCAATTTAAACACCGCTCACTAACATCCAATGCACAACAACAAAAAGGAGTTAGTCTAGCATCCAAGCTAAAAGTAGCCGAGGTCAGACAGCCCGGACACTTTATGGACATCAAACTCACCCTGGTTCCACATGTTGGTGCCTTATTTTTTAAGTGAATAAAATCAAAACAGAGACACTAGTGACACGGTGGAGCAGGAACAACAGGTACACGCAGGTTCACAAAGGTCCTCCTTGAGTGGAAGTCCCGCGCCAAACTCAACGCACAGCGCATGCGCATGGCCGAAGTCCCGCGAAAGTCTCAGAGGCTCAAAATCTTGGGCCCTGGTTATTGCTTGTCAGACACTCCACCCACTCTCAGTGTGTGTGTAAAATCAACTTTTGTCGTAATGATTGGCGACTCCAACCCTCAGCTAAGGGCTCAAACACACCGTTAGCATCTATTCACTCGAAATATAGGACGCTATGGCTCAGTGGTGGCGTTTCTGCACGGTGCCTGACAGGTAAAGCTCGGGGCATAAAGCACTGCCAGTGTGAGCTTTGCCACCTTCACGTGATACGGAAAATATTGGCTGCAATAGCATATTAAACTGTGTGATCATTATCACACAGTATTGAGTAATGATGGCTAAAATTTAGGAGGCATAATATACTCAGACTTTAAAACATGTAAAATGTAGACCGATGTTTTTTTAATTATTCTTATTTGTCAGCAATCAGCTGTAAGAACAGATATTTGCTCTTGAACTACAACCTCAGATCCAGGATGTACGAGTATCACGTAAAGGTAGCACACGCAGGCCTTGTTCTGCCTGTACATGTTAAATGTAACAAGAATGGGAACATTATTGCAAAGATCAATAAACAACTTGCATCCGTGTGGGCTGTGAGCCTGTATAGGTCCACTACAAGATTAAAATGTACATGCTACTGAGGGCAAATGTAGAAGTTGATTTTCTCTTGAGCTCACATAAAAAAAATGTTCATATCAAGAGACTATGCAAGTACCCGGATTACTGTCTCAGATGCCTTTATATGGTGATTTTAACATCTGTAGCCCATAATAAGATTTGTTTTGCCTCATAGTCTCCAAGTTTACACCACATTAGATGTGTTGTGGGCCTGCATGCTGCCGAAAACACATTCATCTTTGGGGCTACTTGTAATAATAATATATATAATAAGCATGCACACTAATTTATGAACTTCTTCATAACAAGCTGGGTTATCAAAGGTAGGGTTTCCGTTTAATATTTAAGGTTTTATCAGTAGAGTTAGTGAACCAAATATAAAGAGTGTCTCTTGGAGGGTAATGCACTACCCTCAGATCAAAGATGCGTCATGAAAAGCTATATCTTATCTTCTGCTTCGCCCTTTATAGACTTACCTCTGAAACCTGGACTTGACTTTGTCGGACGTTTGCTCTCTTCGGTTCAGCATGTCCGCAGCCCAGCTGTTCCTGTTTTACCTGCTTCTCAAAGGGGTTCATGCGTTGTCAGGTAGGCCAGGTGTCCAAAAGACCAACATGTGTTACAATGTTTTTGTTTTTGTTTTTTGCTCCTGTCCTTGCGCTGAACTGACTGCGTGTGCGTAATTACGCATCGTCTCTATCCAGGGAACTTCTGGCACATCACGGATCTGCATTTGGACCATTCATACAAACTGACCGATAACCCTGAACTGGTGTGCGAATCAAGCGGTAAACGACCCGCAGCCAATGCGGGGAAATTTGGAGACTATGCATGTGACTCGCCGTGGAATCTGATCAACTCCTCTGTGTATGCCATGAAAGATATTCTGCCAGACCCGGACTTCATCGTGTGGACAGGGTATGTGTGTCTGTTGTCTTGTGTTAACTCCCAAGTCCAACTTCATAATCATGGTGTCCATGTCTTCTACGGGTAGCCTTGCATTAGGGGCCCAGCTTGGTCCACAGAGAGAATACTGTGTGGTTCACCAGAGAACTGCTGTACATTCACAAATTCACTGTGCATAACCTCAGCCTCTCAACCTGTGTTTTGCCTCTCAGAGATGACACACCACATATACCCAATGAGCATCTGGGAGAAGAAAAAGTACTGCAGATTATCAGCAACCTCACACACATCATAAGACAGGTCTTTCCTTGTAAGTTTGATGTCAAAAGAAATCATGTATGTATGAGGTTGAAAACATAAACATTAACTTTGCTGTGTTTAAAATTGATTAAGTTATATAGATGATGGTTCTGTATTGCCTTCCTCAGACACTAAGGTGTACTCTGCCCTGGGGAACCATGATTACCACCCTAAGAGCCAGCTCCCTGCTGGCCCAAGCCACATCTACAACCAAGTAGCAAAAATGTGGCAGGACTGGTTGGAACCAGAGTCCCAAAGAACATTTAAAGAAGGTGAATAGAGCTTTGTCTAATATTTAAAAATATTTGCACAATTACTCTCTGAAGAATCCACAAATCCATTTATGACAATGGCACTTGTGAAAGCACTGAAAGCATATAGTTTTATAGTCATGAAAGCACTTGTCATAAATTTTCTGCACTGTTCCTCCTGCACAGGTGGATATTACACAGAAAAGCTGCTGAATCGAACAGGTTTCAGGATGCTGGTCCTCAACACTAATCTCTATTATGACCAGAACAAGCTGACCACGGACATGGAAGACCCAGCAGGCCAGTTTAGTTGGGCTGATCAAGTTCTTACTGAGGCTGCCAACAATAAAGAGAAGGCAAAGCATCTTATCTATCTTTACTTTAGGGGTTGAATTGGATTTAAAAGTAGGGGCACCCTCATAATTGAAATTAGGGTTGCCCCTGCCCAGTTTAACCCATGCCTTACAAAAAGATTTATTAAATAAAATAGTAGAAGTGAAAATATATACTTGTTAACTAACTCTTCACTGGTTTCTCCACCAGGTGTACATCATTGGCCACGTTCCCCCTGGTTTCTTTGAGAAGAAGAGACTCAAGTTGTGGTTTATGTCTGAATTCAACAAGAAATACTTGGATTTAATTCAGAAACATCATTCTGTCATACTTGGGCAGTTCTTTGGTCATCACCATACAGACAGTTTCCGCATGTTCTACAAATCAAAGGGTAAAGTAAAACTAGCATTTTACTATCACTACTACTACAAACTCTTCTTGTTTTGCATCACTGTTGACTGATTTAATGACTCTCACATTAAGATCTTACATGACCTTGTGCCACACACGAATCTGTAAAATTAGGAATTCCTTTCTCTTTCTACAGATTCTCCTATCAGTACAATGTTCCTCAGTCCAGGAGTCACACCATGGAAAACGACACTTCCTGGAGTTGTGAATGGAGCAAACAACCCTGGGATTCGTGTCTTTGAATATGACACCCAAACACTTCTGGTCAAAGTAAGTCAATGCCAGTATGTGTAATTTCCATTCTAATATCTCCCTGAACCTTTCTAAGCTGCAATATAAACCTTATTTGAAATACCCATAACATTCAGTGTTCTGTTTGTGTGTTTGAACACACTCAGGATGTGGTGACCTATTATCTGAATCTGACTCATGCTAATGCGGCTGGTGAGCGTTGGGAGAAAGAATACCGCCTCACAGAGAGCTTCAGAGTGCCAGACGCGTCCCCAGCTTCCATGCACCAGGTTCTGGAGCGCATTGCTAATAACCACTACTACCTACAGAAGTACTATGAGTTCAACTCTGTCAACTACGACCTGACAGAGTGTGACAGTGACTGCCGTGTCGACCATGTGTGTGCAGCCAGGGAGGTAGACCTTGATATGTATGAATTCTGTCTGGTAACAGAAGGGGCAATTGCCATTCATGGCGGCTGGCTGCCAATCCTCTCCGTGGCTGTAAGTCTCGTGTTGGCCAGTCGGCAATGATCATCTGTCACAAATGATGTTTAAAATATATTAGTTAAGCTTATTAAATTAAAAAAATGAATTTTGAGATCAGGTGTTTTGCACATAGTGGCAATGTAAATATTTATAGATTTAACAGTTAACAACAACAGTTAACAGAAATCAATACATTAGTAATATCAGAATTTTCACAACAATAAATCAGTTAATATTATCTATCTCTGTGTCAGTTAAGCAACGTGTTACTAAACATAACAGATAAAGCTGCATTATCTGGGCTCGATGGTAACTCATGTTATCGGATATCACTATATAAATATTTGATGAGTTTTTGATTACTTTCAGTAAACCAAGAGGAACTGCACAACGTACCAGACTTTGAGGCCACTGTGAGGACATATTTATTGAGTAATGAATGTGCTTGAGCAGTATATTTGATTGACACATCAACAGCAATGTGGAAATTACACCTCAGTGTTATGATTTGTGGATAAGATTAGTCAGGTCACATGATTAGGACCTGTTTAGCCGAAATGAAAGGCTGCATAGCTGCATCAAGAGCTTTGCTGTAGTCCTGGAGTCCCACCTCAGCACAGACAGGAGCTGTTAGCTTTCCCTGCTGGATGAGGGAGCACAATTCATCCAGCATGGCTCTAAACATCTTTTTATCTGAGGAGAAAGTTGGTGGAGATTCTCATCAAATTAATTTCAAAAGACTAATATCTTTGTGTAGGTAACTGAGGTAATTCATACAAACTCACCGTTTGAGTGATCTCTCTTCCACTGTGTGACCCAAAATCCACGAACCTTCACATCTTTGAAAATAAGAGCACTCTGGAGAGACAAAATTTAGTAAGTGTTCTGATTAAACTCATCGCAGTATCTCTGTGAGATGTAATGCTAAACTCTGGGAGGACTTAGCAGGTTTCATCTTACCACAGGGACAGTAACTGGCTGTTTGGCCATCCCTCCATATGTCACCATAGACCCTCCAACCCTAGAATGAATAAAAGAAATATGGTATTTTATGATCAGTTTTTGTAAGGATATTGAATCATGCTAACAAAGATCATTCAGTATCCTTACTGTAGATGACGGAGCAGTTCTGTTGCACTCTTGCCTCCGACTCCATTTAATGCAAGCTTTGGCTTTGGACAGGTCTTAAGAAAAACACAACACGTCAACTGTGTTCATGCACTGATAAGCAAAACCACATTCTAGGTTTAAAGCTGTCTTCAGAGCTACTTACCTTGAACAGTTCTTTAATCTCAGGGCACCTCAGTGTCTCTTCTTTGATCACATGAGTCGCACCAATAACCTTCAACCTATCACAGAGCTGTGTGAACTCTGGTCTTTGAAAGGCAAGGCACAATGAGGAAGTTCATTAGAGTTATAAATTCCAGCACATAAAAAAAACTCTTTCTCTTTTACCCTAAGAGAAAAAGACCCAGGGACAGACTGATAACCTGAGCCAATGATTAGGACTGAAAGTCACCTGATGCACTTAGGGAGAAACAGGGAAGAGTAAGTGTAGTGTAAAAGTGTAGCCTCATATTTACACAACAATACTATAAAACTTGTCCTTTCAGATTTAGTGTAGTATGACTGAGTTAACCTGTCTCTGATGACATTGATAGTGTTTATTCTTCGTGCAGCAGCAATCTGTATGACAGCCTGCCCCACTCCACTGTTGGCTGCGTTCTGGATCACTGTGTCACCTGAAAATACAACAGGTGGACAGAAACTGTCATTTTACTGCCCTGTTTTTATGTTTCCATTCAGTAACTTTAAGTAGACGTGTTCTCATCATGTGTTTACCACTTTGCTTGTTGATTAATGAACTCCCACAGAGCTTTAAAGGTGCAGAAGTCCTCCCTACTTAAGCACAATTATAAACCTGGTCAACACAGAGGCTTTAAATTAACTGACTGAAATTAGGATTCCTTTTGAAAGTTTCCTGTGCTTGAGCGAAACACACAAAAAACTTTAACTTTCAAAATATTTATAGTTTCATTATTACTGGGCAAGAATCCCAACATTTCATCCATCTGGTTGTTAAAAAAAGAAGAGTGGAACATTAGTAAAATAAAAGGACTCCTCATATGTCTATCCCACAATGTGCAATATAATATGTAATACTATGTCCCTGTGTGTGGACGTGTTTACCTGGCTTAAGATCTTCAAAGTCAGAGAGCATCCTGAAGGCAGTGCAGGGGTTTACCCCTAGTGTGGCAGCAGACAACAAGGGAATGTCATTAGGTAGCGAAATGATGTCGTCCTCAGCAAGCACTGCCTTTGTCCTCCATGTTCCTGCTCACACAGAAGCATTGAATTCATTTTGACTGACTGGATTGTGACGCTGTGGCCTCAACCGTGCCATTCAAGCTATAATTTACCTAGACCAGCATCTTTTGGGATGACCCAGTCTCCTGTTTTGAGGGAGTTCACCTGGCTGCCCACCTCAACAACCTGGGCCACCCCTTCATTTCCCCCAACAGCTGGGAGGTCAGGCAGAATGGCGTAAGTACCTGGGGAAAAAAACAAAACAAAAAACAGTTAGATAAACAAGCTGTCATTAGCCTTAGAAAAAAAGAAATACCATGTTCCGTGTCTTTGTTATTTTCTTCCTCCTGATATAATTGCTTAAATTTGGCTATGGCATGAGTGATGTTGTCTGGGGTGGAAATAACTAACTGATTACCTTGAATCATGTTGATGTCAGACGGGTTGATTGGGGCTGCCAGCATTTTAACCAGGACATCATTTGCACCTACTGGGGGGATATCCACATCCTCCAACCTGACAACCAGAAAAACCTGAGGTGTTTATCTGCCGTATGCTTTTTGGTTTGGTCTAGTTTGGTTATATACCAAACATTTGGTGGCTCAGCTCCTCAAATGTGAAAATGAAAACAGATAAATAACAAAAAACAATCACTTATTAATGTCCAAATTCCCAAAGATTTGTTGTAGGGCTCTACCTGATGGCTGTTATACATGTCAGTTTCATTATTTCCCTAGGCATGTGGAAACCAACCATTACACTAGAGCTGAAATTATTCATTTGAGTAATTAATTAAATGACAGAAAATGATTTTCTCTGTGTTAATTACTTAACAATTTAATGAAACCCAGCCTTAAGGTAAAAAAAAAAAATCAGACATCCACACAGGATCCATTTTCAATAATAGGCTATTAGCTGAAAGATAGAGGAGTTGTATGTCAGTGGAGCAAATTTGTAACAATTGTGATTTGTCAAATTATATACACTCAACTGAATATGGAGTAAACCTGACGGCCCACGTGGGCCTGACGTACATTTGCCAAATAAAGCAATTACTCTTTAACTTTGACGTTTTATTTCTCTTATAGAACCTAAAAATATTGTTTCCAATCCCTTGTGAAAAAGCATAAATCAACTTTGTGTCGGGTGGGTGTTTTCCCGCCCCCAGGGGGCAGTCGTGAGCCAATCCCGACGTGGTTCATCAAAATAAAACGAAGAAGACGTTGCACTCACCCTTACTTGGACAAGCGGCACAAAGGTGAGATTTACGCTTTATGAGAAGTGTTTGCAAGCTGTGTTTTTCGGTTTTCCTAGAGAAAACGTGTAAAGGACGGAGTCCGACTGGTTTATATGATAAATGCACGTCTGGTTAATCACCTCACGTGCGTTAAACAGCCGCTTGCTAACGTATTTTCTGTGGAAAAGGTCACAAATGAACTGTAACGTCTACAAAACGACGTGTCAAGTGTTTATTTGAACAGGCGCTCTTACTGAACTACTTTAGAAGGGTCTCCGTGTCTCTTGTACAGAAGTGCCTTGCACGTTTGCGCTGAAAGTCCAGCTGAAAGACTGAAGTGGGAAACGTTAGCATTAGCACTGTGCCTCGATAGGTTTAAAAGAGTAAAGCTTCTTCTACAGGCTGTCTGTCCTCTTAGACAGACTGTGTGAAGTGGCAGCCACATCCCGACACACGGTATCGTTTCTGATATTTAAAAAAAAAATAAAAAAGACGCCACAATACTGTGATACTTGTTGTGAGCTGTGAGTTTGGCTAGCGCTCCGCTCACTGCGCGGCCATATTGGAATTTGTGTCATTGAAACCATAAACGTTAACGAGAGCGCCCCTTGTGGACCGGAGCGGTACTTCACCGCTGTGAGCTGGAACCACGAGCTGCTCCTTTGGCGATACCACTGTTCTGGTCAAAAAGAAAACAGGAAGTGATTGGTGTCGCGGGGCTTTCACTTTATGTTGCGTAACATAGCATGGACCTTTTTGTCTTTTCTTGCATAGGATCTGCTTTGTTGCCCAGATATGTCTACATACACACGGAGGAATAAATATAGTTTGTTTGTTGTTTTTTTTTAAAATTTGCGCTCGATTATACAGTACATAAAGTGGTGGGTAATGTATAGTCAATTCATGTTTGCATGTCTATGCAGTGTGCTTACATTTACATTAGCATCTGAAAGTAGTGTGTTCAAAATGTAAAATGTTTTTTTTTTATCCACAGGAACACCTAACACTGTGTGACTGTGATGCAGTGAAGATTTTTTTTTACTTCCACTTAAGTACTGTCATATCTGTACTTTCACTTCCCTATTTTTCAGTAATAATAATCAGTTTTAAAGCTATACTTACTTTGTTTATCACAGTTTTTACCATTGAGCATTTAAATTAGGGCCTACAAAATAAACTTCTTCTCTATAAAACATGGGTTGAAATGATGTATGTCTTGACCACTTAAACTGTTAAAATGTTGGTGCCACTTTATATTGAGACCTACTTTGTTGTTGTGAGTTGAAACCGTTTGTTGTTAAATCTTAGATAATGTTGAATTAAAAAAATACATCTTTGGTGTTGCCATTTTGTAAAAAAATGTATTGGCCAGTAAATTCTGTTTTGTAAGGAGGATAAATTTTTGTATAATGTGCAATTTTACTTTTGAAACTAAAGTACATTTTTCTTATAAGGATCATGCGCCTTAACTCAAGAAAACCTTTTAACACATCTCTTATTTTAATGGAATATATTTATGTTGTGTTATTGTTACTTGTACTTAAGGATCTGAATATCTCTTCCATGACTGCTGAATAAATGTATTCAGTAATGATACAGATCTATTGGTGGGATTGTAATTATAAGAGTACAAAAAACACATGGATATTGACAAATTTATTAGGAAATGGAGCAGATCTTTACATATAGAAACATTAGCACAGTAATACTTTGAAAAGCCTACATGCTGCTCATCATTGACAAACTAGCCATTAAATTTGCCTTAGATCAAGATAATAGTAAGTTTATGGCAGTAAACACTGATACATTCATCAGTAATACTTTTTTGGAAGTAGCCATTTACCTGATAAGATACAACACCATAAATCAAATGGCTGATGGTCACAGACAAAATGTACCATGTAAAAGTACACATACAGCAAACTGTGATGCAGAATGCTTTGGTGTGCCTTCAATGTTACCCTGAGCACATACTTTGACAGGTCCTTGAATTTTTAAGCTATATCTAACCCATCTAACACCTGACAATCAAATCACGATAACACACCACTGAGGGGTCAGATAAGTAGTTGCAATCGCAGCTTCTGTCGTGGACTTAAGTTTCCAAATGATACTTTGAAAACATCACTAAGTACAGCAGAATATTGCAAGCATTATAATACAACACTTTCATTCAACCTTTATCTAAATAGTGGGTGTCAGAATCACCAATTAGACTTTGACAACGTAAGTAGTCAGCAGATTCAGGAAGTAAATTATAATCACAGAAACTGATGAACAAAAGTCATCTGTGTGAGCCCCTTTTCGATCCAGAAAAAAGGAAAGTGTTCAAGTTAGAGGATATACTGGCATTGTAACCGAAAGTGGTAAATTCAACATAAAAATGCAGAAAAATATAAAACCACTCCACCTAATCAGAGCACTTACATTAACAATCTTTCTGTCCTTTTATATCCTGAGTGGAATTATCAAAACAGTTTCCTTACATAACATGGAAAATGTACAGCATATAAACAACCTAAAAGCAAGATTTGAGTGTTATTTAATCCATGACACATTCTTTTTGTCAGAAGCATTGATAGTCTGAAACACCAAGTATCAGCCATGTGTTGAGATGAGACAACCCCAGATTATATACTACCAGCCCCAGTCCCTTTAACAATATTCTACTACATCCCCATCTACAACGATTACAGAGGAAAAATACAATAATAGTGGAACATTTTCTTCATATCATATATCATGGCATGTTATGTCAAAGAGGAGAAAATATACAGGACGTCATCACACTGGATGCATGTAAAGTTGAGTCAAAAAAAATTGTAAATCTCAATCCTAACTTTTTCACATAATTTGTCATCATTGCTTTTTTTGGACACAGTCTTTGTATTTTCTTATGAATGAAAAAAAATTGTTGCACCAAGACATTCAAAAGAAGACATTACCTAGCCTGTTTTACTTTCACTCCGTTCTCCTATGTTTTACATCATGTGGGTGAGCAGTTAATCCATAGTTTTGTCTTGAACACACACTCCTCGACTCTTTCTAATCAATCTGAAGTATTCCCTGAGTGTTCAGATTGGTATTTCCTGAGATGAGACTAAGAGTGTAGGTATTTTTTTTCCAGCCAGCAATCAACTGCATGTGGTGTATGAAAATCTAAAAAACGTAATATAAAATATACAAGATGTATTCAAAAGATATTAAGCAGAATATAAAAAAAAGAAATGAATGCATCTTACACATGATTAGTGCAGAGTAACATTGCATTGGTTTTGGCATAGATAGGAATAACAATGTGCCTCCCTTCTGAAATACACATTGTACACAAAAATAGAAAAAAAAAAACATACAAAGAAAAAAAACAAAACACAGTTTAGGTCAGTCCTCTTAATACTATGTACCTGTACAGTATGTACTCTATATTGTTACTCCTGTGTTGCAATATCACTGCATTGGATTATTAAGGACAATGATTTATCAAGCACACAAAGTAATACGAGTACCTTGATGGTAAAAATGTGTTACCCAAATATATTCTCAAGTCACATGTAGTTTTGAATGACATTTGGCAGTTTTCTGATGTCTAATCAAACATTAATTGCTGAGAGGCTTCGACAGGAGCAGGAGAAGCTGCAGCACACTTGGATGAAAATAAATACGTAGTATGATTTTTTTTTTTCTTTTTAAAAAAAAGGCTTTAGAATAATTTTACATATATATTAATTGGATGTAAAAGTCTTGTCAGCTTCTCCTGTAAAATGGGAGTAAAATGCTGATTAGCTAGCTAGTTCTACATGCCCCTCCGTGCAGGCTTGGTGTTCCTGAACTATTACCCTACTAAGGGTTATAGGGAGGTAATGTCTTAAATAACTACCTAGAAATGGATCACACTGGATATAAACAAAAACACCAGCCTTCCCACTGGCAACATCATGTCTGATTCTGCCTTGTTTTATTCAAGTATCAAAAGGAGAACTAGTTGGATGCCTCAATAACTCCAAGTCCAGGTCAAATATAGTATTGGTACAAAAAGTTGTACATGTATTGGGTTTAGTATCGCATTGGTTGGAATTCTATCAAATCCACATTGAGGTAATAAAAAAGCAGCAGTCTTTCACACAGCAGCCAGTAAAAGGAGAATATAGTGTAGATGGAAAGGTAATGCATCCAGCTCCCAGGAAGGTTAAAGAGTAATTTAACACCAGACTGAAAAGCCATGTTATGCCCTCTCTGGTTAAGACTTTAAAGAGTAACTGCACCCAGTCTAATAATCTTGCCTGCCCTACCAAAGAGTGGTGACAAGATGTTTTTCTCCACTCTGAGCAGTTATGATGTAGCATGTTAACAACAGACCACACCTGACCACATTTAGGATTGCCAAGTGGTCAGCATACTTCATCAGAAGTGCCTGTTGGATTGTTAAAACGCCCCAGAAAACACTCCAATCCACTTTTCTGATGTCAGGAGTGGAGGGCCTGCATCTGTTAATAATTCTGTAATAATCCAACATTCATTCCAGTTTAACGCAGCAAATGGCCAGGTGTGCCAGGTGAGAAAGATGGCTGAAGAAAGATGTCACAGGACCCCGGAGTACACCTGTACATCACTTTAGCAAGATTACAAGTTCAACCACAGGATGTCAACAAAAACAGAAGACCTTCAGGGAGTGTTAAGTCACTTCTTAGGGAGTTATATTGCAACTAATGGCTAATCATGTGTAAATACTGTAGTGCAAAAGGGATTTGATTTAATCCCAATTCAAATCACAATCTCCAAAGCTGTTTTGTGAGAATATTTGGTTTACCATCAGCATTTTGACAGTTTTAGTAGCAGACCAAACATGCACCAATGAGGTAGATCGTGCACCTTTAGACAGCCAGCAAAACGCTGGATAAAAAATAATGAAATCACAACAAAATAACTCAGAGACCAAAAGCTGGAAACCACTTCTGGTCCGACATTCATTTGGCCCCAGGAAAACTGGATGGTCAATAGCAGTATTGGCAGATGCCAATACATTACCTATAGCTATACCCTAAAACCCATCCCATGTGTTTTCATCAACCCTCCCATTCCCCATGCGATATGCAAACTAACATTCATTACAGAGGTACCAACTGTCACGTCTCTGCCCTGTCGGATAGTGAGGTGTAACAGTCAGGAAAAAGACTAAATGGTAAGGCAGCAACTGTGTAGCCCCGTACTAAACACACTGAGTATTATGCAGAAACAGGAGGTATAATGCCCACAGGAGAGGCACAGTATTGCATTAAAGAAAAAAAAAAAAAAAGAGGCAGAAAAAAAAAAAATCTTTCAAGATAATCTGTTATGTGGCAATGAGGCATTACTCACTACAGTCTTGAAACCCTCAAAAAACGGCAGTGATTCAAACATTTAGAAAGCGTCCTGAGTGCAATAATAAAGCAGTATATTCCTGAGTGTTACACCAAATGAAAAAAAAAAAAAACTTCAGTAACATTCTTCATTAGCAATCTTTTAAACCTGAGGTAGTTCCAAAAGCAGCCTCAACGGGTGGAAGGGGGTCCTGTGTCCCAGCCAACCGTCCAAGCAGTTTGATTGGCCTCTGTGCTTCCCCGGCGTCAGTGTTGTCTGATTCATTGTTTAATCGGAGGTCTCGGGAGGCAGTGCAGACTGGCTGTGCTCCTCCTCGTCTCCTTTCAAGGAGGATGGTTTTCCCTGAGAACCAGGTGAGGACTGTTGTGCTTTGATTGGGCAGTTGGCAACCATGTGGTCGATGCTCTGGCAGAAATGGCACTTCTTGGGCTGAGGTGGTAACTTGCACTCTTTGGCATGGTGGTCCAGGCCTCCGCAGTTGTAGCACCTACAAGAACAGACAGCATTCGGTCACCTATAATGCATCCTAAAGCCTTGACTTGATTTATTTTGCCTTGGTGGAAATAAACCTAAATCACCTCATTCCAATATCATCAACATTTCAGATGGTTGGTTTGGTTACTTTGAAGCAAATTAGTGCGTATTTACACATCTAGTTGTTACACAGCATTCATTTGATGTTTCTGATCACCTGCCTGTCCAATATTCACTCTCCTTTAGCTATTTTTTGGTCTCCACTTACTCTGGTTCATAAGCAACTAAACACTCCACTGTGTTCACCAAATAGTTATTGACTTTGTCTTTATGTTGTTTGATGCTTAGGTTTTTGGGGCTTTTTCACTTCAGGAAGCTTACTACAGTGGCTGAAAACAACACTTGAAGAGCAGTGAATGACCAAGTGAACCAAAACAATAACATTGCAAGCCAGAAAAGAAGAGAACCGAGTGATCCAGTCATGGATGAGAAAAAAAGGCTTTCTGGCATCAAACTCTGCATGTACGTCATCCTGCACAGTGAATCACCAAACTTGAAGAAGTAACTACCAAAATGAAATTTTTGGGTGAAGAAGGGACTTTGTGTTTCACTTGTTTGCCACTAGATGGCAACAGTTCACTGAGTGTCATCAACTTTGTATTTGCATAAATCTCACAAGGGCATTTCAGGTCACACCACACTGCTCTTTGAGAAGCACACCAGGTAAAACATCTCAAAATAAAAATGAAAATGGTCAAAAAGTTATTAAATGTTCTTAGTAGCAGCCTTTTGGCCAGGCAGGTGATTCTGGAAGCATTAAATAGCCACGTGGACTACAGAGTAAGAAAAGTGTCAGGGCTCCTATTTTTCACTGGACCTGGTATAGTTTCCATGACATGTATTATGTCAGATATCGTGAACAGCTTGTCCTATTTGTCAGTATGTCAATGCCAAAAGCTTTCCGTTGGATTCTATTGTGTAAGACAGCCGTTTCATCGGCATTGAACTTTAGAAATTAGTACCGTGAGGGGTCAGCAGGAGCCATCAGGGGTGCCATCCGCCACCTCTGTTTGAACACAATCTATAGAATGGCCACGCGTGCAGGGGCGGAAGACAGATGGGTCGTGGGCGTGGGGCGGTCACTGTGTGCCACTGCATACCCCCCTGCCACCACTGTTTTGACAGCATGGCTTCTAAGGGGTCAGAGCAGCTTTCTAGTGGCGGCTGTAGGGGTGGCATTGAGGTCTACACCGTTACATCACAGAAGCTCCCTACATCAGCATCTATCAGGAGGCAAGTGGAGGAAAGGGGAAGTGGCCCCTTTGTCTAAAAAAGCAGCAGTAATGACCTCTGAACCCTGACCCCTCCCACCCTCTCCTCAGCCCTCTAACCCCCAATCCCATCCCAGCCCCCAACCCTCTTGCATTTACTCATACATTGTTGCCATGACAACAGTGACCTTTCACCCCCTTGCCCAGGCTCTTGCATCTGCTATCAATTAAATGGACAGGAGATTTTTCCTCTCCCTCAGTCATACACACACACATATATATATATATATATATACACACACACACACACACACACACACACACATACATACATACACACATACACACACACACACACATATATATATATACACACACACACACACACACACACACACACATACATATACACACACACACACACACACTCAAAGGTGGTCTATGAAACGTGAACTGAACAACAGCAGCTCCCTCCGGTGGCATCAAACATGATACAGTCTACTTCTGTCCTGAAGATACCCAACTATTGGCTATAAATATGATCAATCATACACAAACCCACGTATTGCCATCCAGTGTTGCATAATGAAATACGCTAGAGGGTAACTATATCTTATCTATGGATCAGTGTGGTATAGAGAGAGTTATTGAACCACAGCAGGCCTCCCAGGACTCTTTGAGGCAGTAATGATCTCTGTTCTCACACTGACTACTCTCTGGCTCTAATCACAACTGACAGGAGGGTGAAGTTGATACACCTCTAACCCCGTGCTATATTGATATTCAAAGAAGGACCCAAATATCAAGACCCCCTTTTGCACTTTTTTTCTTTTTTTGCTTGGAGGGACATTGTTGCCTTTGTGTGAAACTTTTTAGAGGAAATATTTCAGGTATAATTATTCTGTAGATGTGCAGATTACTCATTAAGTGTTTGCCTATTTGTCACTTTCACAGGATCTGGAATCATAAAATGTATTTCTTATTTTTTGTGAACCATGCACAGTTGAATATGAAAGTCACCACTTTTGCAGTTGGATTTTTTTCCTGAACCACATTCTTACCCCCATTATGTCAGGTAGAAAGAGGACAGTGCTGGAATTATCAACACTCTCTGAACTAAATTAATGTTTATGTTTTTATTGTGATATTTGAACTTTTAGTTTGGGTTTGGAGTGACAAATCACATTGGTAGAGAAGGTTTAGGTTGAGAGGGAGAGTCATTGGGTGTGAATTCACTTGGGGCCAGCAGATTTAAACAGTTATTGATCCAGGTCACACATCAAGCCTGCTGGTGTGACCCTTGCTAAGGCTAGAGGTGGGGGTTGAGGAAGAGGAAGGAAAATGTGGAGAAACTAAAACACCATTGTATATTTGTTCTAAAATGGACACACCAATGACTATTTAAAAAGGTCTTTAATGTAGGTGCATTTGTCATTTTCCAATCTCCAAATTTGGCGATTTTTTTTCCAGTTACAAAAATGGATGGCGTGTTTCTTTGTGTGTTGCATACTCCATAATATAAACCATTTGAACACCAATTGGATAATGTAAAAAAAATGCATTAGCAAAAAGCAGTTTATGGAGCTGTTCCACATGTAAACTATGGGGGGAATATTTAAATGTGTGAAATTAGATATGTTGTACAGCATTGATGAACAGCAGCCTTGGGTTTGGGATTTAATTAGTCTGCAGCTTGACTTTTTGCAGAATGCCTTCTGATATGCATGGCTTTTCATCCAAGGTAGCAGAAAGACATTTTACCAACATGTCACAGAGGCAAATAATATTATCCATTTCACAAATTTAAAAAATAAATACATTTTAAATTTCTTTTTCATTCTCTTGCAGTTCATCTTTGCTTACCTATCTCCCTTTGAGCGTCGTTTCTGGACCTTCTTGCCTTTGGGTCTTCGCTCGCTGCCCAGACAGTGGATGCCGCCTGGTCCTGTGACTCGCTGGGACTCCAGACCTTTTGATGACTTCTTGAAGGTAAACTCAACTGCCTCGCCCTCCTTTAGGCTACGGAAACCTTCCATGTGCAACTTGCTCTGAAAAGGGAACAGAAAAAGGATTCACCATCAAAATTATTGTTTGGGGTTTGGGGAACTCCCGTCTGTGGTGTGTAAAGCCCTGTATTTCTTTATGATGAGAATGAAAGAGAGAGTCAAATCAAAAACTAGTAAGCCATGAAGACTTTTGGTGTCTTCCATTTCAACTGGGAAGCTGGAATTTCCATGTTCCAAGTTAAAAAAAAAAAAAAACTCCAACTGGAACGCCCCACAAAGTCAGATTTCTGGCTCAAGCTGTCAAAAGAAACCAACCAACCCTAACCTCAAAATTAAAAATGGCTGCTCTGTGCAAGAGAGAGTTGCCATAATATAATGCAGTACTGTTCAACTTCTATCTATGGACATCTATGGTGTTTGTACACACAGAATACAAATCAGTGCAACAACAAGCAATCGACAACAATAAAAAGCTCCTGACTTACTACAACTCTGTCACCATTCCCTGTTCCACCATCCAACTTCTGAGGCGGATGAAACATGGCATTTGACCCTTGAGACCCCCCACCCACCCAAATACACACACCAGTATCTGATGGTGTTATCAGGTGTCTGGTATTTTAAGGTGATCATTATGTCTCACCTGATAAATAAACAAGCGCTACAAAGCTTGCTGTTCCCACTCCCCACTGAACAGTTTGTGTATACATTGCCGTGCATTAAAAGGTAGCATTGCCTTAATGCTGCTTTGTCTCTTCACTGTGTTTGGGTGGTAAACCTGATGAGGATAACCTTCAACCCACCTCCCACCCCCCTGCATTTGGAGGAACAGCATTCCACACTGCGGTCCCCACCCCCATCTCCCTTCCCACTCACATCAAATAGCACGACTAACACTGACCACTAACCCTAAACTGCAGGATGCAGGGGTTAATGCTGGGGTTGGGGGTGGGGTGAGAAGGCAGCATGGCTTCTCTGGGGGGTTGGGAGTCAGGATGACATTCCTTGGATAGTTCTTTGGCAGAAAGACATGGAAGATAAAACTTGAGGGAAAGCACAAATGATTGATATCTCTCTTTGATTTGAGTGCTTGAATACGTGACATCTTTTTTGTGAAAGACACGTGTGTGATGAACAGCAACATTGGAGAGGCTTGAATAATCAACAATGGAGCAACAATAGAATTGGTGGTTCAAATATGTTGTGAATAAACAATAACCTTGCCATGTGCTTACCTGCATAATCATTAAATGTCCACCTTAGGTGACCTTGGAAAAGGTCCCTCCTGATACTAGCATCTTGCTAAAAAAAAAAAAAATAAACCTTTCTGTTTGCCAAAGAGAGAAAAGAAAGGAAGGAAATGAAGGTGCGGCCAGGTAAGGTGTGGTGTGGTTTTGAGGATTAAAACCTTGAGACTGGTTAACACGACATGGGAAACTCCTCTCTAAAATTCCCTAGGTGAGAGATTAAATTTTCACCACATTGTCAGCCACGGCAGGGTGTTGACGAAGGAAGAAAGGTTTGCGATATAGCAGGCTTGTTTTGCTAGACATAATGTAAAATCACATTGGTCTATTATTCATGAGCAGCAGACTGCACTTACCAAAACCACCTTCTCAAGTTTTGAGTCTGTTTTAAGTCAAATCCCACAGGAGAAGTATTAATTACAGGTTATGATTAAAAAAGGACACACCAAGTAAATCTCCTGGACACAGAACTGAAGGTTTACGTGGGAATTGTTACAGACACAGCCGGTGGTTTTGATGAGTTGGAAATCAGCAGCGCCTTCTGCAATTAAAACAAACAAAACTAATACTGTGATGTTCACTCACAGTAGAGCATCTGCTACAATCGTCCTGAGCGGTAAGGATACACAATTGGTGAGCCATGACATTTGAGTGGCAACATGGACATCCACAGAGCTCCAATCCTATCAGGCCTGTCCATCCTGATGACCGTTAACCCACTTCCTCTCCCATGTGTGACCTTCCCCACCCCCTAACGGACCCTCACCAGCCACATGCCCACATCAGGTTATTAGCACACACACCCATATAGGTACATAGGGTCTACTGTAAACTCTATCTGGAATGTGTCCGGAAGCCCAGTGAGATAGAGAAAGACATCAGAGTAGCGAGGGACAATAGCAGCACTACTGCTGAGACAAAGAGGGGCTCGGTCACGGCCGAGGGGTGCTTCATTCAGATGCATGGATCTATTGTCCACCTGCACAAAGGCCCGTGGACCCTGGGAGTTAATTTTCCATGACACACAGCCACTAATTTTAGGGCTAAAGCCTTTTACATTGCCATAACCCCTGTGCATCTATCATTGATGCGCGTGTGTCTAACTTTTCTAATGACAGAAGGAAATTAGTCATTGGTTGTGTTGTAGATGAAATGAGAACAACAACAGTAAGGTTATTGCTTTAAGTAAAGCAGTGTTACAAATTTTCTGGAGCAGTAACCAACTTGGGTTCAACTTGGCAAGATTCTGCACACTGGACTGCACTTTTTAAGTAGCATATGATGGCATCTGGCATCGAACCTATCTTGACACCAATCACTTTTTCATAATGTCTTAACTGTAAGTTAATTTCTTTTAAACAGTAAGTTTCCATCCCCGGTTCAACTCACATTTTGGTTTGCTAAATGACTAATCAAGCCCCAACTTCCTGTGTACATGCATATTATATTTCAGTTACAACTGCTCCTCAGAACAATTAGATTCTCTCTATATGTATCATCATGAGAAAAAAAAGAAAAAAAAAACATTACAGAAAAACAGAAACAAGTAAGATCTGCATGAGTGGAAGGACAGGCAAACTAATGAATGAATAATAAACCATGGCTGGCAAACCTTCATTTTATGGGGACATTTATAGCAAATTAAATCTATTAAAAAAAAACAAAAAAAAAAACACACATTTTGTTAGAGAAATATCCCCACAACTGTCCTTGGAGAGTGGCAACAGTGATGTGCAGACATGGAAATTGAACTTAAGTAAAACTGTAGATCCCCTTTGCACTTTAAAGCTGGAATAAACACACCACCACACACACACAGAGGGGATTGAGCAGACAGCAAAGAGCCTCTAATCACTTTATGACAGGAACCTTGAGGTGAATGAGCCGCTCTCATTCACATGCTAAGCCTTTATCTTATCAGACGAGCAGTGGAGGCGCTCACATGAGAAGTAAGAGGGAAGCACACCCCCGCCTCCCTGTCCATACCTCCCACTTTACCAACGCCACTTTTACAAGGTGGGTGAGGGTTTTGTTTAAACCTGGATGAAATGTGGAGATTGCTCCCCCCCATTCAGTAGAAACAAGAAACAATAAAGCCTCAATAGAAGAATGAAACATTCAATCAGAACACCACAGAGTGTAAAACTACATCTATCTAAAAAACACAATTTTCACAGTCCTCACTTAAAATGTATTATTACACAAAATTTTTTTGTAATATGCCAAATGTGTTTATTTTAACCTTAAACAGGAGTGCCAAAATATCCCGGTTATGCCGTGCCTTACTCATTAAAGTAAGGTAAATAACTTTATGTAGACTCTAGTGAAAGCTTTTAAAACCTATATGGCTTAAAAAAATAACTTAATATAGTTGAAGGGTGAAATCCACTCATGGTCTGAAGTGAACGTGAAAGTGAGAGGCTGTTTTCATGCAGCTCACACAGCAGGAATTTATCCTTAAAGCATTGACACCACCTATGAAAACTGTGTAGGGCTCCAACCACACTTTGGTCCCTCCATCACTATTGCATCAGTGTCCCCCTGAAAGACCACGAGGGAGACCGGCAGAGCAACATGTCCTCCCCTGGGGGTGAGAAACACCCACCACCGTGTTAAAACCACCAGACTAAACCAGCCTGACTCACCACTTATCTCAATCTAATCTTTAATGCAACGAAACCCGTGCTAGATTTGACTCCATTTAAACATTTTCGGGATAGTTTTGTTTTTACAAACTCAGGCCAGTGAATCGTTGCATCTTGAAGCCAATCAGCTTGGAGCAAAAAAAAAAAAAAAATTATAAAAAATGGATTGAACTATATTGGAAACAGGTGCGATGATTCCCTGCTGCTGTTGCTGAGGGAAAAAACAAACCAAAACAAAACCCTTATTTATGTTAATAATATTTGGGATGTAATCGAGATTAGGGGGGGACACCGGCGTTGCTGCGTTGGTTTAACACTTCCAGCCCCGAGCGGATGGCGGCCCTACCTGATGGACAAACACATCGACCGGCTCGTCCAGTGGCACTCCCTCTCGGTTGGTCATGGACAGGAACCCGAAGCCCATGCGGACGTTGAACCACTTGCACACGCCAACCCCGTGGAAAGACTGTGAATCCGCCTCGGTGCTCGGTCCCTCGTCCTCCTTACACATCCCTGCAATGGAAAGTGTATGTAAAGTTACACAGATCCAACTCGTGCTGTTGCAAAATAAAAAACAACAACAACAACAACAACAAAAAAAACCCAAAACAAATTATTTAAAAAAAAAGTTTAAAAAAAAATATATATATATATCAAAACTTCAGCAAGGTAGAAATCCGTAAAAGTTTTCTTCTCGGTCTCTGACGGTGTCGCATCACTGATCAATACGGATCGATCAGATGAAGACGCGATTCGCTCTTTGCCTTCGTTTCCATCTAAATGATCACAACTGAATTTAAAAAGGAAAAAAAAAAAAAAAAGTGAACTGAGCTGCAGAGTTTGTGTAAAAAAATAAATAAGTGATCCTGGAGTCTGCCTGGTGTCAGAGCGTCAAATGCCTTGATTAAAAAAGAAAAAAGACGGATGCAGATCACGTGTGTGAACAATACTGGAAAATGTGCCATTATAATCAAATAGACAGTCCATCGGAAAACGACTTCATTAACTCGTTTAAAAAGAAAGCAGCTGTGTTTTGTTACTCAACCTGGGAATTCCTGGTTAGAAACAGAGCCCATGTCTTCACTTCTGCCTTGAGTCAAAATTAGCACCCAAGCTACAGTATCTTTTTTTTTTTTTTTTTTTTTTTTTAACCCTCAAACTGGTCTAATCCTCACAGATTGCCACTTTCATGCAAAATGCTGTGAAAAGCAGAAGCTGCGCAGCGAGAGGGAAAGCGGGAGAGGGGGGGTAAACAAAAGAGGGCTGGCAACCTATTCCCCCTAAACAATGAGGGGTGGGGGGGTCACCGGGCAGAGTTTCTGCTGAGGAACCCCCCCCCCCCCCCCCCAAGAAAAAAAAATCTCAAACACAATGCAAGGAAATCCAGCCTCTTCAGAAGGCATTTCAATCATTCACATAAGATAACTGCCCCCCCTCCAAAAAAAAAAAAAAAAAAAAGCTCCAAACATACCTTCTGCCATGTTTGAGGGCCAGTTTACTCCCAGTGTTCACCGTCGCTCTTTGTTTACTGGGAACGTGTTTTTCGCCTCCCTGCAGTGGTCAGCGCTGCTGGTCAATACAAATGACCATTTCCAATCCGGCAAAAAAAAAAAAAAAAAAAAAACCCACACTCTCGGTCATGTCCACGTGATTCACAATTACAGTCCCCAAGGATTAGATTGATGGAAGGGCCCAAAAGAGGGAAGTGGCCAATCACATCTAAGGAAATAGAATAATTCAAATATTAGATAAATAAAACCACCCACTTCTCTTCTACTCCTTGTAGCCAGGTCCAGGGAATAGTTTAGAATTAGGCTGCTGTCATTTATAGCACCTACATTTTCAATTGTAAGTTATTTCATTTGCAGGACTAGGACTTTTTTTTTTTTTCTGAATTCAATATAGTAAACTTTCTTTTATTTGAGATATTTCTCAAATCTAAAATGGATTTGATTGGTGTAGTTTTAGGCTAAACATGGTCTGCATGTTTGCACTACATGCACCCAAAGTGGGGTGAGGGAAGAGTGAAAAACTTTTTAGTTTCTTTCAAAACCGTTAAAATTTACCAGGGGGGGGTTTGGTTTCTTCTGCTGCGTGTTATCCCAGTGATGTGTGAGTTGGTTAGCTGCTGTCCTAACAAGCCAAAGACAGGTTTCTAATGGAGGAGCAGATGCATGCAGCAGAGGAACAACGGCCAAACTGAGTCAAACCAACGAGCTGATGAGTTGAAGGTGGAGGAGAAAATGAAAGCGGACTTGAACTGAAGTATGAGTGAAAACGGTCAAACACACACACACACACATACACACACATACACACTCTCACAAACACGCACACACACACGCAAACAAAGCAGGCCGACCTGACCAAACGAATTCACGGATCAATAGTGATTGATCACATCATGTTAAAATGTTGACTCGCGTCCTTGTGGGATGATGGATGAATCAAAGACGGAGGAGAGTGATCTTTAAACCGAGCCCAGAGTTAAACAGCCTCAGTCTAATAAATCTGAAAACATAGTTAGATCGTTCACTAGTTTAACTGATCCAAACCGATCGCAATAATTCTTTAGACGTGGTAGCGTAAAACAACGCCCACGCACAAGCAACCCGTCGATCAAAAAGCTCACATTTAAATGTGAAATACACGCACAATGAAATATTTAGAGTTGCGTGTAATTGTGCGTGTGTCCGTTGATATCTCTCTGCGGAGATTTAACTTGCAAATGATCCCAAGCTTTGCTGTCGATATTCATTTACCGAGTGAAGCTGCCGTTTCACATCTGTGCGCCTACCCGGTGCCTCAAAGGTGACCCGCTCATTTCATCACAACCACCGCGACGACCCCTTGTGGACCCTCAAACCCTCTGCGTATCAGTCGTGGCCCCAAACTTTCAAGCATTCAATATCCCAGATTATATAGACGAACTGCACAGAGCAGTGGGTTAGCCCCATTACAGCGCTTTAATAAAATGGGAGGTGGATTTATAAACAGGCTTCTTGACAGGAGAAGGGTTTTTTTTTTATCATAACCTACAACTGTGGAAGTGGCAGATCTGCAAGATATGACAAAGGAGAACTGTGAACATATATGAGAAATATTTTTTTCTACAAAGCCGAATACACCCATAACGCCCAAGTTTAACTAATATAATGTATTAATTTCGTTGGTCTTTCCTTGTTTGGTTTATGGATCATTTCGACCTAATAATAAATTCTTCATTATTATAAGGAATTCGTTTGGAAAATTGGCCTATATTCTATTCTGAGACATCATGGTGGAAGATGGAAGGATTTTTTTTTTTTTAAATTTATTTTGCTTTAACTCTGCTGAATTATTTGCACAGCCCACGATAATATTCCTTATCGCATTTACTAGTCATAACTGACATAAAAAAAAAAAAACTGAAACCTGAAGCTCGAATGAACTTAACGAATAAATCTCATGCAAGGAGGAAAGAGGTTGCAGTGAACGGACTCGATCTTTAAACACAGCAGCATCTTGACAGTGACACAAAATGCCTTTTCAGTGGACACCTCGACATTTTGTCTCCTCCTCTATCTTTTCGCTTTAATGTTGTCAGATTTTCTCTGGATTAATCTGGTGACTCCTAAAGGTGAATATAGTATCCTATAAAAAAACAAACAAACAAACAAAAAGCTAATACAGGCCCCTTCAAGGAAAATTGTCAGATGACAGCAGAGCTCAGCTATCACTTTTACCATAATGAGAGTGCACAACAAGGACAGTTATTTTAGATGGATTTCAAATCAAACAACAGATAACTTCAACCCCAGGGCGCAAGAGGAGGGTGGGGGTGTGGGGGGGTGGGGGGGTTATCTGCCCATCGGTCTATATTAAGACTAAACTGCTTAGTGGGCAAAGAAAACAATGTAATGAAGCGTTAGATCAGCTCCAGTGTGTGTGTGTGTGTGTGTGTGTGTGTGTGTGTGTGGGGGGGGGGGGTCAATACTCCAAGTGCTGCCTCATATTATCTTGGCCGGAAGCCAAGGTGTTTGGCTCTCACTCAGTTGGACTGAATCCAAAGTGCAACAAGCCCAGAGATGGCTGTCTACATCCGCAATTTAGCCTCCGTCTCCTTTTATTGGAAGAGAAGGAGGCTCTGATGGCATGTTCTCCAATAAACCTCCCAGCCCATCCACGCTATTCAAAGTTGGACGTATTAAATACAACCTGAAATCTGCCTCTTAAGCATATGCCTCTTAAATGTCGGGCTATTGGGATCAATTCGTGCTTGATTGTTTTCAAAATATTATTAATCATAAATGAATGAAGTTGGCCGCTCTCTCCGCAAACCAAACTGCTCGTTGCAACAGCTGTAGACATCCAGGTTTTCATAATTTCCGGCAGTACTCGAAAGCAGCATGGGAAGGTTGCGATGTGTTCTTCAAAATGGCCGCTAGAGGTCGGTACATCCCTGAACTCAAAGCAGAGAGCAAACCCGAGAGTCAGGTGATCAAACGTTGGGATTTCAACTTCAGAAAATACTCTCGATACTTTATTCTGTGTCTGCAGCGACTCTGTGATGAAACATGACGATGTCTCATAAAATGACAATATTGTGGATCCATTAGAGTCTTGATCTTTGATTTTTTATTTTTGCTGATCTGCAGCATTTCTGTGTGTGTGTGTGTGTGTGTGTGTGTGTGTGTGTGTGTGTGTTTTCCCTCTTGATCTTAAACATTATACCTCTGTCTGCGCAAGGATCTGCAGCCCTTCATGTACAGGGAAAGCAGAGATCAGAGGAGTCCCGCCTCTTTGATATCCAAAATGCGCTGTGTAAAGGAGCAACCAACCAACCAACCACAGGGGCTGGAAAATCCCTCTGACATTACCGGGGAGCATCACTCCGCATCTGGACGCCGGTGTCAGGGGTATGGAGCAGCTCCTGGGCGGGACAGGAGCAGTCAGCCCGGGGGCGTTAAGGCAGCTCAGACAGTGACAGTGTGGAGATCAGCGTAACGCGTCAACATCACCGGGAACAGGGGACGTGAACAGACCTCACAGCTCTTCAGGATGCAAAACATGAAGCTGCAGAAAAAAGTTAGAAATCCCACCGCGGACTGCTTCAAGTAGTTTGCTGCGCCTGGACTGGAAACATGTAGCCACCGTGAAGAGCAGCTCGCAGGTTGTGAGGCGAAGTCTCGATCGAGGGGGAAACAGAAACAGGACACAAATAGGTTTATTGACGCTCCTCGTCCCGTTCACGCAGTTTGCAGCTTATGTTCCTCCAGACAAACATGGCCCGGCTGCGAAGGAAAGCGTGCGTAGCCCTCTTTCTCTTTACGTTGTTCATCTTTGGGACCATGATGGGACTGAGGACCCTGAAGCCCAGTGACGGATTCTCGGACCTGGCTCCGGGCTTGGAGCTCCTGCCGATGATAGGGGGGAAGGTGGACCGGCGCTCCGTGTCCCGTGATGCCACCGCGTCCCCGGGTCAGGCTCGCCCGGCTGGCAGCAACACCAAAGTAGTTCTGTCCAACTCCGGTCCCGAGGGGACCATATTTTATGACGTTCATATTTTTTACTACATCTGGTATGGCACCCCACATATGGACGGCAAGTACATTCACTGGGACCACATCCTGGTGCCACACTGGGACCCCAAAATCGCGTCCAGCTACCCGAGAGGGAGACACATGCCGCCCGAGGACATCGGCTCCAGTTTCTACCCCGAACTCAATCCGTACAGCTCCAGGGACCCGGACGTGTTGGAGTCCCACATGGAGCAGATCGGAGCCTCTGCAGCAGGTAGAGTTCAGAGATGCATAGTGCACTCAGGATTTTCTTGGAGAGAGAAGAGCTGAGTGTTGTAGTTTTTCTTATCTTTTTTTCTTCTGCTCAGCGGCTGCACAGAATCTGGCTTCTACAGGCGCAATTTTCAGCACCACATTTCCACCGGACAGCTCCTCACACACTCAGCTGAAACACAATGAGCCTGGAAAACCTCAGTTATCACGATTATCACAACACTCAGCTTAGACAGGAAACTTATGATTATCAGGGGGGTATTTATTTATTTTTAAGCTTAGTGTGAAGAATTCTTAACAAACGTTAAACAAAAACCTACAGCAAAACCTTTAATAACTTGTTTGGTCTGTTTTGGAATCATTATTAAATCACCAGAAATACTAAAACAATACTACACAATACTACACAACATTGTCACATCTTTAGGCTACGATATGTTTAGACAGAGAGTCAGTAAATGATAATATTTTAGTAGTTGTCAGAAGAACTTTTCTCTATTAAGTATATCAGAGAACAAAATATTTTCAGACAGACAATAATTAAATGATAAACCAGGTTTTAAAATCTCTTTGAATCTTAATTTAAATGATGTGTAATAAGGACAATAAGTGTGCTTAGTTGCAAGAAAAAGAAAAGAAGCAATGAAACGTATTAAATTATCACTCAGCCCTAATGGTCCTCATCTCCATTACAAGCTTAGATCAGTCGTATGAAATATTGATAGGTACAGTATGTTGTTAGTTTTTTTGCAAAAACGTGTATGGCTTCACTAAAAGACAGGAGAATCCTGTAGTTTGGTGTCAAGTAACAGCCTCGTGTGTCCAGCCATCAGCAGCCAACACATGATAGGCTCTGATGTTTCTGTCCCGTGGCTCAGTAGGTTATTGTACACCATCCGGAATGATGACTGGACCATTCAACCCCCTGAAACCTCACCGCGCTGACAGATGGATCATGGGAGGACAGACACACAATGCTTAGTTAAAACACTCACTTTAATTAGACACCACATCAGCCCATGTCTAAATAGTTCTTTTGGCTCAATGACTGATGCCCTAGCACTTCAGAGGCCCGTAAATAAAATGAATAGCGGTGACCATATTCTCGTAGTTCAGTATTGTAATCTAATACTTCCCACAGCTCCACAGCAAACACACATGAATTTAATGAATTAGCACATCCAATGTGCCAGATCCTCTCTGGTGCCAGACATCAGTGTGGCCGGTGTGATGTCATTTCTCAGCCTGCATCAGAGCACAAGCGTTTCTCTTCTTGAATTTATGAGCTGTCACAAACTCAACCTACGCAGAGAGATTGCCAGTAAAACAAGACATAACAAATGGTCTCAAAATGACAGATGCTTATTCATCAATCAGGTGCAGGATATGGATGATGGGCATTCAGATAAAAAACTATCAAATCTCCTCTAGACGGCCATGGATGAATTACCAAAGTGAACTACAAAAAGACAAAAATGACTACACAGAGATGCGAAACACAAAATTGATGCAAAATGACTTCAAAGAGAAGCAGAAAACAACAAAGAGAGTCTATAGTTTTCAAGTACTTTTTCCTACGTAGTAGGAGTCAGGGGCCTATTTCATATCTTTACCCAAGGACCCTTGTTGAATGTATCATCATCCATCTAGCATAAACTTCTTTCCATCTTCTTTCCATCTTTTCCATAAACCTTACCACAGTCCTGTAAAATAAAAATAGAAGTAAAAGTAATTTTACCAGGGTAGAAATTTTAATGCTTTTTAATAAAAGTGCAACTTCATTCATTGGTGTCAAATGGGTCTGTAAAACTGCGTGAAGTGCCTTATAAAAATGTCACTGTAGATTTATGAAAGAAAGGTTTGTCACAACTCTTTTCTCTCCACAGGAATGTCAGTGGTTCTGACAATCTGACAATACATGCATCATTCTAAGGAGGCATAAGTTAACATTTTAGAGGTTCAAGTGCATCTTGGACATAGGTTCACAGCAGATAACAGCACTCTCTGAAGTATTAATCAGTGTCTATGGTCCTGAATAGGTGATCAGACTTGTGTGTTTCTATGTGTCTCCAGGGGTTCTGGTCCTGTCCTGGTATCCTCCTGGCCTGGCTGATGACAATGGGGAACCCGCTGAGGATTTGGTACCAGCTGTTCTGGATGCTGCATATAGACACAACCTGAAGGTAAAAAGGCATCAGCACATTTTATGTGTGTGTATGTGTGTAAGACCTGGAATAAAGCCAGGTAAGAGTCCATGGCTCCAAAAGAGAGTAATGTATCAAAATCTATTCTGAGCCATGATGCTCAGCTCAGTTTTCACTGCATACACCAAGTAATCCCAGGAAAATGAGTGCTGATTTTTTAAATTAAAAAAAAAAAAAAAAAAAAAATCAATTTGTTGATTTGTCCATTTTAACTAGAGAACTGTTGATAGAGCTGTTGGTTTTCCAAGAACAATGCTGATATTGGCTTTGCAGTGGGCATTTAAAGCACTTACCCCCCTCTGTTGTTGAGTTAACCTTTTATTTAACCTGGAAAATTCCAGTAAACAGGCATAATTTGTGAGAAAGACCTGGAGTCAACCTTCACAAATACCTGACAAAGATTACACTATTTGAAAGCTCAGAGTCATCCGATTCTATCTCTGAAACAGCTGTTTTTCAAAGTCACTCCATATCATTTGGTTGCTTTTGAGAAAGATAGAAAGATGTCCAAGTTGCTTAAAATGCCACACTCACCACAAGATTGCAATAAGCAAAAAGGATCCAAGACTCAGGCCAAGTCCCAAAACTTGATAGTTTTGAGATTGAGTCACAAATAATGAATGTAATCAAGATTTCAAGAACTATAATCATTATTCCCAAGCTTCTGTGCAAAAATGGGTGATATCAGTTAAGATTCCCGTACGCTATGTGCACTGGCTTCGACTGTGACCTTCACACTCTACAAACTAGACTAAACTGTAGAAAGGCAATAACTGACACAGACAATGTGTTATATAGTATTTAAGTAGCCTAAGTGTCTAAAACTTTGAGCTTGCAGAAATCAAATGTCATTTCATGGAGAGATAACCATTACTTTATTTCTGAGGAGGAAGCGGTAGGTTAAATGAGTAAATATGATTGTCTGTCCACTTTCTCTCCATATTCATCTTACTAGGAGCACAATGACACAAGAGCTAGGAAAGGATTACTAATGCTTCACAGAGAGCAAGCTTAACACTGCTGAGGATAGTAATGGCAAACCAACCATTGTCCTGTGATGAGTTATACATGGAAGCTGCAGTTTTCTTTTGCGACTGGAGAGTAAGATTGAGAGCTGCTGAAGCTCAACTTGTTTTGCTGCGTCTCCGGTAAAGCTGTCTCTGCTACTTAGGGATTTGACTCCGGATGTTTGCCACTGCAGTGACATCCCCAGCATTAGAGGGAAAAACGGGTCAAAGAGCTGCGTCTGCTGTTGGATCCCTTGTTCCGTGAGGACTCAATGAGCTAGGGAGCACATCAGCAGGGTGGAGAGGTGGGGGAGTAGCGAAACCACATGACCACTTGCCAATTAGGTCGGAAAATGGTGCGATGGAGAAAATAACTGCCGTCCATGTCGGCCCCTCTGTCTCCTGTCACAGTATTGCAGGCCTATTAAACTTTTATGGGAACCATTGCTTGTAATATGATACAATTTGTGCCAATTGCTCAGTCAGAGAGAAGGAATAAGATTATGACACTATCTTTGATGGCATAGCTCTTTTTGATATATACAGTAATCATAGTTTGAGGTTCTTTTGTTTGACTCCCCCTGTAAAATGAATCTAAATTGAGAGTTAAAGAGATATACATCATGTGCTTATCTGCTTATGTGCTGATCAAAAGCTACTTAGGGGGTCATTCTTTCTGTATGACTGAATTGGAAATGTCATTTGAGAGACTTGTAAGAGTTTTCTTATGTCAAAGCAGGTGCCATTAATAATGCACCAACAGCATTTGCACAACACACTACATATTTAAGTAAAGAAAAATCAGTAAGATGACATGCTAGGGGACCAGGAACAAGACAAATCCTTTACTGGTCCTTGCTGAAAAGGAAAAACAAAGTACCAAACATTAGCATTACAGTAAAGTTTACTTTGAACTATTAGACATTTTAGAGCTGAAACAAAAATTTATTGTAAGAAGCAATCAATGCAATCAATTGTTGCAATAATTTGTTGTTTCAAGTAGAAATAATAGATAGAGAAAAAAATGCTAAAATTTCTAGCCTTATATATGATGATTTACTGCTTTTGGCTCATATGTTACTGTTGATGGAACAAAACAAGTTGTTTTAAGATATCATTTAGGAAATTGCAATTATGATAATGAAAATAATTTTGTAGCAGCCCTAAGAATAAAAGGGTAAACTAAAGCCATAGCAGAGATTATTCTTTCTGTTTTGCTTTTTGAATCCTTGTTAACTTAAAGGAAGCAAAGCTGTCCATATATTTGAGAGACCACACAATGTTTGTAATATTATGAAAAGGATTAGTACTTTTTCAGAATGAGCTTCATATACTCTGTCTGTTGATGTCAGCAGGTTACAAATGTGATAGTATTTCTCCAAGCACAATGAGGTATGTATAGGACTAAAATAACTACAAAGCCCACACAGGAACAAGTTGTACTTACATCTTGCTCAAGTGATCACCAAGGTTAATTGTGTGAGTGGAACGACCAACGTTATAACACGATTCATTATCATTCCAGAGTTTGTATCCTGATATGAAGGAAGATGGAGATAATTTATTTTCCAGCAGCAATGTGACACATATTGACCTCGTCCTCTTTATAAACAAGTCTGATGAGAGGCAGTAGGTTGGTTAGGGCCAGCCTGTCAGATTTGATATCACGTTTGTTTATTCATCCATTTGGCTGCAGGCAAAGATATAATGTATCTCTGTGAGGGCACGACAAGAACAACAGGATTAGATATGCAACTCTGAGCTGATGAGGTTTTACACATAATGCTGTCAGGAGAGACGCTAATAGACTGAATTTAATGCTGTGCTTTATTGTCATCAGTGACCCAGCTACATGACATTTTCATAAAAAGCATGGAGGAAGCGCGTGTGTAAAAACAGACTGTGACATGCTTTCTACAAATCAACTGAACATTTTTAGTACATCTTTGAAATAAGAAGAAAATGCTCATCTTTGTGTCTTTAGAAGATCATACTCAGAGAGCAGAAGAGGGGAAGCTCTAGAATAAAATTGCATGCACAGCAGCATGTTGAGTGCAGGGTTTCCAAGCATCCTCTTCCAGTTCTCCTTGTTTTTGATGAACTCCTTCCACTCCCTCTGCACAGAAGGACATTTATCTTTGAAGTGCTTCCTCTTGCATAATTTCAGAAAAATGCTGACAAGGTAGAGAACTTTGGCTCTGATAATTTGGAACTACTAATGCTGATTTTTTTTTTTTTTAAATAGCAATAACATTAAATAATATCTTTGCTCTTTTGGACTGAAAGGCAGGCTAAAAGGAGGGAGGGAAGCCCAAGTGAGAAGGACGGCGACAGATGGTCCCACAGGAGCAGTGCCAACAGCCAAAAATGTATCAGATCCGGATTCACAAAACACACATCTCTGTTTGTCGTAGCAAAGTGGCTACCAGTTAATCTGAGAGGTGCTTAGGAGACTATGCCAGCAGGTTTGCTTTGAAGCATCAGGCTTGTGTAAGTCTAGTGTTTAATATCACAAAAATAATATTGCATTTCTGGAAAATGCACAAATGATACAGACATAACGTAAAGAAAGAAAACACCAGGGAGAAGGAACTCTCAGGAGAACCTTTTATTCTGTGAAAGAGGAATAGGAAAAGAGGGATGTGATAGCTTCACCCTTTCTTCTCCTGTGCTGATTTGTCTCCGACCTGAGGATGACCATGAGCTGAGTGCTCTTCCTACCTAAGTGGTTGACAAAGCAATCAAAGGCAGCATATGAATTAAACTTTACAGGGTTTTTTATGTAGCTTCATGAGAAATTAATATGGCATTAACCTTTCCATGATTCATGGACAGTTTTAGCCATTAGGGGCTCCTGGGCATAAATTTGCAGGTAGGTGTCTCGTGACCCCTTTATATGACTTAGGGCTGCAAGTAACAATTTTTTTTTATCAATAAAGGATTGAGATCAAATGATCCATTGTTGCTTCTCTAATATAAAGTCACAGCGAGTCAGTAATATGAGGTATTCTAAAGGGTTATGAAACATGTGGGCTGTACTAAGATTTGAGTGATCCAATCAAAGTGTACAGCTTGGTCAGCTCAAAAACAGCCTCTGTACAGCCCCCTGTAAGGAGGCTTACAGGGGGCATATAGATGACTTATGTCCTCCACCAACATCTCAGTCACTTGTGCTCCAAGATCAAGATCCTCCTCCTATTGCTCTGTGAGCCACTACAACCTCCAAACTAACAGCTTATTATGTGGTGGGTTATCCTGCTCCTGCGGGGCCCCAGGACATTTACCTATTTTGCCTGGTTGGTAATGCAGCCTTTCAAAGATTTTAGTTGTTTGCATATTCACTAGTACAAATGCAGATGCATGGAAATGAGAGCAGAGCTAAAACAAATCCTGGCTATCCCACAGCACACTGCTAAAAACACACTCATCCCTCTTTGTGTAACACCGAAAAAGAAAGCAATGTATTTTTTCTTATTATATAAGTTGAACAGCATTTCAGCAGCACCCACACACACAGCTCGTGCATCGTTTGTGGCTGTTGGGTTGGAGAGCAGATCACATGGAGCCTCCACAGCAGTGCTGCTGCTCGACCTCAGCTTGAAGAGGAGCTGAAATAGTCCTTCTGCCCAGGGGAGGGTGGGGGCGGTTTGTTGGGGACAGAGAGGAGGGTAGGGGGTCGGAAGCAGGGTGCAGGAGGGAAGGAACAGAGGGGAAATGTGCATCATGGGTCCCATGACTCAATTTGCCTCTGAACAATCTGTACCCTGAGGGCCTGTAAAAGTTGTATCTAATAAGTAGGCCATGTAGTTACATGTACACAGGAGAATATGGCTCATGGATGCCCAATGATGGCATCAGCCACACTTTCTTGTTTCCAGATGTACAGAGTGGCTACATTCAGTCTTTTGTGACCTTACATTGGTGTGTGCATCGACTGGCTTTGACCACAGACTGAAACTGAAAGTCTCGAATAAAGAAATCCTCAGTTTTGTATGAATTAATCTAATTGTTATTATGGTCTGTACATTTATCTTTGTGATTGCTAACATCCCTCCTTTAGTTCTTTCCCCATGACATGGCACTAAATTCCAATCTACTCAGCATAAATCATGCAGGGATCGTTCCAGGCTCATGCTGTCAGTGTTTATGAGGTATTAAAATGCGTCGACTCCTGTCTCATTTACTTCTAAATTACCGCAGAGTAATGGTCCAGTGTGTTTGGAAAATGAGTTGTTTTCTAGTAGCCTGCTCCCTGCTGCAGTGAACAGGACGGCATGATGGCGCGCCCCGCTCCACCACCACATCTGTCCATGATTATTATGTGGCTTCATATCATCTGATACCCCGAAGCTATTAAAAATAGGTTCATGTTTGATCTCGCTTTACTGGTCGAGAATTCCAGAGAGTTACGGCTTCATAAACATTGATTTTAGACAGTCAAGATCTTCCTTCCTCTGTCTTTATTAAAATTCATATTTTGGAAGTGAAATACTTCTGACATCCAAATGTACATTTTGATGCACATAAAAGCACAAAGCATTTTCATTAGTGGCATAATTGTTTTTATTTTCTTGCTTCTAGCTGACAGTTTATCTACAGACATCTGCTTTTATTTAACAATTTACAGGGCTATAGTCTATTCCAAAATATCCCTTCATTCATTGGCACATCTATGGTCAATGTCATAGTAACATACTGCGTTGCCAACAGACCCTTTTCCACTGAAAAACTCTTCCAACACTAAACCATTTAAATGATTAAATGACAAATACTAGACTAGACTTTACCCTAGGTTTATATATATATATATATATAAAAGTCAAGAGTTATACAATGTAAGCTCAATGTAGGTCAACCTTGTGTCAGTTCACCTGATGACATCTTGCATTCATTTAGCAGCTGTTGGTCTCCATCATCTTTAAAAGCCATTTTCCTTCACATTGTTCCCCCTGGTTGTCCACTGCTGGAGAAGAGAAGTGTTTCAGTTTGAACATGCATTATTTAAAGTCACTGAATTCTCTGGCCGTGCCTTTTATAATATTCAACTGTTCCTCTGCTGCTTTTGTTCATCAATTGCAAATCCAGATGTCTTACAGAGCCATTGTCTGAGTGTTGCAGAAGTCTCCTGAGAGGAAACACTCAGGGTGAAAAACATCTACTGTGTGTCAGAACAAAAACTGGTTCTTTACACCCACATTCTATCCAAAAGGATCTGTGTGAGTGCAGTTGTACTAAGACAGTGTTGTACTATTTTATTGTGAGGTATTTGGAAAACTGTAAACATATAGTCTGTATCATGTGACAATGGTAGAGAAACCTTTGTGGGTCACTCTGGGTCAAAATGGTACATGACTAACTTGTTTTTGTTCTTTTCTGAGGAGTGGCATTAACAGTCCAATTATCTACAACAACCTTTGACTATAATATAATTAGCACTTTAATGAGCTATTTTCTTCCTGGCTACTTATAAATGTCAAACCTGAAAACTCTCCTCTGAAAAACTGTTGATTCATAGTCAGTACTTACTATGGTCATCTGTAAGTCTTTTTTAATGACAAAGTTAATAGGGTGAGTGGAAACCAACAAGGCATGTGTCTTTCTTCATGTTTCTCCCAGGTTGCCTTTCACATCCAACCATACAGAGGACGCAACGACCAGAGCGTGCATGATAACATCAAGTATATCATTGACAGGTAGGCACTCCTCCGGCTGCACCTCTCCATCACTGTGTCAACTCAAATAGAAGGCCATTAAGATTTCATGCATCGTTGAAAGAACAGTAGTTACAAAACTGAAAAACTTTAAGTAAGCATTTTTGATTATATAAGGCTAGTTTCATCATTTATGAATGAGTTTTTTTTTTCTTTTTTAAAGCAAAAGCATCTTCAGAAAAGTTTGGATCACCACTAGAATTTAAAATAAAGTTTGGTGCGTTACAATATTTCCTGCAGGACATGAGTTTGTAAAGAAGTGCCATCAGGCCAAACTATCTACTTATTCCCAAGAAATATCAAAATGGTTGTCAAGAAACTTGACTGAGCAGATTCACGCTCTCGAGTGGATAAACCCTTTCCATGTTCATTTCAATGGCCCCTGGGTTTTTTATAGCCCCAAATTCAGAAACTTACTTCTCCATTGAGAATTGCAAAACTTTCAGTTTTCTTTGTGTTCCTGTAAAGAAGAGTGCAGCCACTTGACTTGTTTGAGCACTAACTTACTATGTTATTATGTGACTGTATCATTATCTTTAAAGGTATGGTGACCATGGAGCCTTCTACAAGTTCACCACCAGCACGGGGAAGAGTCTTCCTCTGTTTTACATCTATGACGCTTATCTAACTCCCCCAGAGTCCTGGTCTGAATTTTTGACTCCCACCGGCTCCCACAGCGTGCGTGGTTCTGCCTATGACTCCATCTTCATTGCCCTGATTGTGGAGGAACGCCACAAGCACGACATCCTAACAGGTGGCTTCGATGGCATGTACACTTACTTTGCCTCCAACGGCTTCTCCTTTGGCGCCTCTCACCAGAACTGGAAGGCCATTAAAGCTTTCTGCGACGGCAACAATCTCCTCTTCATCCCCAGCGTGGGACCTGGTTACATTGACACCAGCATCCGGCCGTGGAACAACCACAACACGCGCAACAGAGTTAATGGCCGCTACTACGAGACAGCCCTGCAGGCGGCGCTCAACGTGAGGCCAGAGATTGTTACCATCACATCTTTTAATGAATGGCACGAGGGGACACAGATAGAGAGGGCGATGCCTAAGAAAACAGTGACCCGTGTATACTTGGACTATCAGCCACATGGCCCTGATCACTACTTGGAGCTGACCCGCCGCTGGGCGGAGGAGTTTAACAAGGAGAAGGAGCAGTGGCTCATGTGAGCTTTTATCAGACACACTTGAAACAAGATGCTCTAGTGGTCATGTGTGTGCACATGAAAAAGAGAACAAAAGAGAGGGGAGCGAATGTAGTGACTGATCAGTATAGATATGAGGGCAGAGAGATATTATTTTACCTTCTAATTGAACTGGATGTTCTTGCAAGTGTGTGTGTGCAAATTTGTGCTCACGTGCTACCGACCAGGACTGTCTGCAGATTGCATTCGCAGGCAACAGGCAAAACAGACTTCTACAATGCTCCATAGGCCTGATGCTCATCACTGAGTGTGATCTAATTCACATTTAACTCCCACTATCAGAAATACTACTGCCCGAGATATTCATGAATATGTCACAATGTTAAGTCCTCATATCCCGCTCTGAAGTTGAATCTAACTGATTACAATAGCAAAAGTGACACTTTTATGGTTTTTCATGAAAAAGAATGAGACATTAATGTTGCTCTTGTCTTTGCTCAGGCTCAGAGGTCATTAACATGGTGATGACTTGGTGTTTTAAAAGCATTAAGTGGGCGTTAAGCATGCACTGGAGGAGTGGTTTAATTTCAGCTGTCATGCAGAAATCCCATATCTTCAACACAAATTTATTTCTTTTAGACTTCCTATTCTAAAGGAGTAGGAAGTCTAAAAGAAATAGTTCGGCATTTTGGAACATCTATAGACTTGGATGAGAAGATACAGGCAGTATACAGTCATTTTGTTTAGCTTGGTATAAAGACTAGAAACAAGCAGGGAAGTGCTGGCTTGGTTCTGTTTAATGTAACTACATCCACCCTCCATATGTTATATCTTGCTTAATCAATACAAAAACCAAAATGTAAAAATTACTGTTTTACAAGCCATTATGTCCTGGACTATTTCTTGGCTCCTAACTTCAATCCACTTATCTGTCAACACAAAGGCAAATATGTTTATTTCCCATATATGTCGAATGACTGCTTTAAGAGTTTGATTTCAAATTGTATATCTTAATTAGTTTGCACATAATGTCTGATTGTTGTAATTCTGTCAGGAAGTCTGCACCAGTAAGGATCCTCTTGAAGAAACTTCAGAGAAAAATATATTAACTGGTGAGTGAAATAAAATTCCCTTTGAGTATTTATATATTAGTAGCATGCAAATTAGCACTGCTACTCTCCACTGTGCTAACCAGCAAAGGTGTTCAGTGTCAGAGTACGTAAGTCCATGTGGCAAATAAAGCACCATTAAAGGGCAGTTACACTAAAGTTTGCCTTAAGGTTGCATTAAATCAAATAAAAAATTGAATTATTTGAATTAATCTGAATAATCTTTATGGAAAGAAGCCATTTTTCTGTGGGCACAATCACCATCATGTCCATTCAATTGAGTGAAATCAATCCAATTTGAAGAATTTGAATTAGAAGTTGAAAGTTGTCGGGCCTGGGCTCAGTGTTGGGATAAAAATGTACCACTGACTGGGGCACTCTGCTGTCTGGATGCGTGAGATTTACAGCTGATGAAATCATGCTGTCTATTAAAGTAAAAGGTACTGTCAGATCTTTTTTTTTTTTAAAAAAAACAATCTGACTAATGCAACATGCTATTTAAGTAAAACATCCTAAAATTAAGACTATATTTGAGAATATTTAAAATAGCACCATATACATGATAAATAGTGATACTGAAAAAAAGAAAAAAAAACTTTTATTGTGGTTTTAATGGGCAGATTAATTTCATACTGTGCCTCCACTTAGTCCACGTACAAACCAACATGAGTTATTGTTACTGGAGGTGGTGACCAACTGTAGTACAAGCCTAACAGTTGAAATGACTAAATAAATACAGGGGATTCATAATTTAACAAAATATTCTTCTGGATGTGATGAATAGTCTCTCCCCTATATGTGTGACACCTAAACATTATCAAAATAAAACATCATAATATGATAAACTGTATTCTTGGTTAAGCCACAACGCTTTGGCAAAACAAAAGATATGAAGTCTCATATTTATGCAAAAAAAAAAAAAAAAATCCCACAATATAGCTGACCTCTATTTTTGTATAAATGTTATAGATGACTGTGACTGTTTAAAATCCCACATTATCCCGGGATAGTAGACAAAGTAAGGCAGAAAATATGCTCCTCAAAAGAAGTAGTAACTGTTGACCTTAAAAACAGCTTCCAGATAAATATCAGTGGTTTAAGACTCAAGTTGTTACAGATTTTTAGTCTTTCCTGAGAAACAAACACTTCCTGTGTGAACATGAAAAGGATTCCTCATTTTCTGACGAAGCCCCAAAGTCAAAGCTAGTTGTGCGTCTCAGCGTGTGTTGTGAAGAGCTCAAAGGTCATTTTCCCAAGTCTTCTGACAGTCCATATTTGCCCTCCAGCACATCAACCGTGGAAGACAGGGCACTGAAAAGAGAATTAGTCATTTCTCATTTAACGTAGCAAGCCTCGAGTGGGAGGGGCGGAGTTAAGTTGAATCACAAAGTTGAGTTCAAACACAATACAATAAACTTGACTCCATACGCCATCGCTGTTCTCTCTCATTTGTGGAGACATACATCTGTGTGTATTAAACTGCAGCTGTGATTCACTAAGTCATGTAAAACACTGCTGATGACTTTCTGTGGTCACGCTATTTAAATATTCTGTCTGCACAGCTTTGCCCACATTTTGTTTACCAGCTTCCTGGAGAGTCATAATCATAGCAGTTGCTGCAGCTAGCTCACCCTCCCAGTGGTAGAGTATGTTGCGACGACACTGTTGCCTCAGTTTAAAAAAAAAAAAAAAAAAAAAAAGCACAGTGGTAAACCAAAAACACAGACAGGTGCACAATGCAGGTGGGGCTTTCTAAGAAATTAGCCAGAGCTTCAATGTTTCCTTCCAAAGTTGTGTTGTAAACGGGAACAGGTCACATCACACTTCAGGCCGGCAAATATCTTCTCTGTCACCAGTTTACCTCAGTTTAAATAGATTCATACCTGCTTGGGGAATAGCCTTTTCTTTGGGTTTGTGAACTTTGGGGATGCAGTGCTAAGTGTCTAAGCATTTTCTGCAGCATTACTTTTTGAACCTGGAACAGCAAATACACTTTTTACAACCAACAATAATCAGGACAAAGGAGCTTGAGAAAATTTACAGCCAGTGGACTGACAACAAGTTAATGCTTTGTTGCTCCTGGGGCTTATGTACTCTTGGTGGAAGAACACCTTTTGTTCAACTTTGCCCTGCACATTTACACAAACAGCGAATAGAATCAGAGATACAGTGCGTCTGGAAATGGAAGACTCATTATTCTAGTGAAGTGCCACATAATCCAGCGCAAAGTGCACCATCCTTCTGATACACTGTTATTATGTTAGGGATTGCTCTGTGAGGTTCAGGCCAAAATGTATTATTGGAAAATGTGTACTGTGACTGTTTGAGCAATTAAAAGCAGAGAGTTTTCCTTTGCTTAAACTTTATTGCTCATTTAAATCATTTTCTGTGTTTCATCAGTTGGTTTGATATTATTCTGAGATCTGTGACTGCAGGGAGAAAAAAGGTTCCTGGTAACAACATTAGCTTACCAGCCAGGCCTGATGATGTTGTATTTTCCAAGTACCGATAAATCGACCACTGTTGATCCGGCACGGCTATGGTCCCCTATTGGTCCGCCATCCACCACCACGGCGAGGTTGGGCCAGAGGTCTTGGAACTCCTTTAGAAGAAGAACAACAAAAAAAACCCCATCAAACAGCAGCGTTAAAGATAAGGAAGCAATAAAAAAAGAGGAACTTCCTTCCGGCAGCGATTATGATGCTGGAAAAAAAGTTTTCTTTCCTGCACTTTCTCCACTTACATGTACTTCCACAGTGCTGGTGTGTGAGCTGATGTTGGCACTAGTAAGCGCTAGTGGTTCCCCGCACATCTGGCAAAGGCGCCTCATGAAGGAGTGGTCTGGGATACGTACACCTACAAGCTGAGGGACACAAGGAAACATATGCTTAAAGTGTATTAAAACATCACTTGGAACCATTTGGTGTTTTATTTTCAGTAATATCTCATTAAAGGAGCGGACTTACTGGGGTAAAGGGGTTGAGATCTGCGTTCAGTGCTTCAGACCTTTCAAACACCAGAGTAACGGGACCAGGCAGCAGGTCATCTAACAGCTCTCTCTTCACCTTCACCTTGCAGTAACTGTCCACACAAACAAAAACAAAACACAAACAAGCCAGGCTCAAGCTGAGCTGAGCTTTTAAAGCCACCGATACAAAGTTATGAGCTGTAAAATCCAACTTAAGATGGTTTTACACTGTGAGTCTAAAGGTGTCCTACATTTAGACTTGAGCTAAAATTATTAAATGATGTCTGTTTGTGGGTTAGTCAACTCAAACTGTTAATAACCAATAATTATTTTATATTTAATAATAACCAATGATCATTTTATTTTTTGCTCCAGATTCTCAGTTATGAGGATTTGCTGCATTTCTTCATGTTATGTCATAGTGAACTGCAAATCCTTGTTTTGCACCAAAACAAGCAATTTGATGCCATAAATTAAAAAAATAAAATTGTGAGCATTTTCACAATTTTCTGACAATTATGAATTAATAAATTAACTGGAAAACAATCTTATAATAATGAATATGTTGATTAAAATAATTATTAATTGCAGCTTAACTTCAGTCCAGAATGTCATTGTTTGGTTTTTTGGTTGTATCCACCACCGTCCGTCAGTCTGCCATGTCTTGACTAAAAGTTTGAACGGCCCTCAGAGGAATGAGACTCAGTTGCAGGGGGATTTAAAACATAGCTCTCTATTAGTTGAATTCATGAATAAATGGGGACTTGTGTGACAGCAGGTGTAAAACGTGTCTTCTTGGTGTTATCTCTGCCTCCTCCATGTGCATGAATTAGAAAGAAACATCACAAAACTAAGGGAGTAACACAGATATTTTAAGTCTGTAACTCTATGACCATCCACCAATCAACAAAACTGGCCGTGACCACAGTCTTCCTCTCATTCAAGTGGTCAAAGCAGCTGAAACGTACTTATAGATCTCCTGAATTTCTCCGACACAGATGGCCAGTGGTTTGTGTCCATTTCGCCCTTTGATGCCGTAGATTTTCTTGATGGCTTCAGAGTTTTGGGCCAGACATGCCAGGCCGTAGATGGTGTCTGTGGGCACAGCGACAACATGGCCATCCTTCAGGGCCTTCACAGTGCAACGCAGGATTTCAGCACCATCTGCAGTTCAAAAACAGAGAGGGTCAATGGAGCATCATCCATAAGGCTAAACTAAACAAACAAACAAACAAACAAAAAAAAAACATCTCATGGCAAGAGGGGAGCATAGGGATTTCACCTTTAACAACAAACTGGGGTCAAATCATAGTTATCAGGGAAATAAGGAATCTGATGCAACACACTGCAATGTTTACAGCACAAAAGATTGCTCCGCCCTTTCTTCAGAGCTAAAACCTGAAGCAAAGACTTTCACCTGTTTTGAAACCAGACGCCCGTGTGTGCTGGAGCTCACCTGACTGGCCCTCCTGGTGAACAGTGTACCCGTTGGAGGTCGGCGGCAGCAAACGCAACACTTTGGTCTTGAGCTCTTTACACATCTCTGCACCGCCTCGACGAGCCGCGGCTGAACCGTGAGCGACTCTGGATGTGAGCAATTCAACAGCGACGTTACAAATCGACTTCATAAACACTAAAGCTACACGCGCGGATGTGTCAATTCACAGCCGGGGAGCATGTCGTCGCTCGATGACGTCACACAAAGCTGTTCCGGGTTACGCCCCCAAACAACGACGACATATTTCTTAAAGGGCCCAAAGCACATTGGGGAGTAAAAAACTCGAGCAGAATAAAAAAAACAAATAATTACATACAGAACCACTGAGAAGATAACTCCGTCAGCAATATCCAAGAAAACATTATTTGCAAGACTTATATTATTTTTATATTACTATCTTATTATTATTATTGTATTATTATTGGGAGAGATTTCTACATTCGTTGTATTTATGATGCTTTTTCATTACAACGTAGAGCCCTTAGGCCCATACACTATTTTGCTTAGTTGGTCATGGTGTGTGTATATATGTAAGTGTGTGTGTGTGTGTGTGTGTGTGTCATCTCAAGTTTCATGTTAGAGAAATTAACCCTTTTAAACTCTTAATGTATCAAATTAAGAGATAGCCTTATAGTTGGAACCGAGGTACCATTTATTTTATTCCCTTTTTCCTCCAACTTTATATGTTTATTTTATTTATCAACAAACAACTGGCATGTTATAAAATAAAGTTTGATTTCAGACTACATAGTTTTGCAATACTGTTTTGTTAAATATTAATGAGAAGTCAAGTGTCTGCTCCTTGAAAACAGTGTGTTATTTTGGAAATATGTGATATCTGTAAAAAGGCCTTTGTATTATTTCTTAAACTGACGCACAGACGTATGATGTACGTTACGTGGCTGCCTCGTTATCACCCACTAATTAGGACAATTGAAGTCACCTGTGAGCACCTGCCTATAAACAAGGCAATGCTGAGTTTACAGGACAAATGTTTATTGTCATGTCTTCTGACACAGGTAACAAAACAGGCAGGTTTTCAGTGATTTTTTTTTTTTTTTTTAAATAACTGTCTTTGTGAAATAGTTGGAGGTTGTCCAGAGGATGGAGTAACTCAGCGGGCCGATGATGGTTTATCGGTCAAACAGGTCTGTCTTCACCTGAAGTATATGTATTATTATTATTATTATTTTATTTTTTAATTCTGCGTTTCTGTTCATACTAACTGGAGACCAACACGTTTTGCCCCCCAAAGCGGCTGGAGGATGCCAATGACAGACTGGCGACCCTGTCTGAGAAGATAACCATGTGTAACAGAATTATGAGTGACTTGAACGATCTGAGGGATGTTCTAGTGGTAAGGTTTTCCTTTTCTTTCTTTTCGACTCTTTTCGATTGTAGATTTTGAAAGTTAACTTTTATGTCCCACAGAGAAAATCTCTCCAGGATGTGTCCCTACCACTGCAGAAGTGACCAAAGGAGGAATGCATGCTTAGTAAACCCTATAATGGCATTAAATGAATTTAATCAAAATAAACTGTCACCTTCTTATAACTGGGGGGGAGAAAAATCAATGACAAGGATAAGGTTTTATTAGTATTATATTGCTCTCAATTCAGAAAGTTATTTATCATATTACTTTATACGAAACAAGCATAAGCAAACATTTTCACATTATACATTCTTTTTAAAAAATACAACTCCTTAACAATTCCTCACTCTTTGGGTGTCAAGACATAACTTTGGAAGCATATAGTTTCTTCTCCCTCTTTTAAATATTGGTCATTTGGAAAACCATTGGAGATAGCAGATATTCTGGATCTCAAATTCCAAAAACACTCCAGCTGAATCGACGTGAACAAACAATCTGCTTCCAAACAAATGCCGCCATCAGTGATTTGCTGACATTGACCATTTGATGTCAATGTCAGCTTTAAGTTCAACTTTCATTGGTGAAGATGAGCCAACAAATTATCCACGTCAATTTTTTTTTTTTTTTTTTTTTTTCCTTAAACATGTGAAGGGCTGAGATGACTACATAACTGTGGTAAGCCCAAATGAAACATGTACCAGTAAAGTGTAAAAAGAAAAAGCTGCTTACATTTGACCAAAAACAATTCTTAAAACAGAATCATTCATTCACTAAGTACTCCTTCAAACAAATCCAGTTGGTTTTAAACCAGTTACCTCAGAGGCAAAACAGCATGTAGAAGGGATAGCTGTGGTGCAACATTCATGGGAACAGTACTTGGACACACTACAAAGACCAGATTCACACCACTCCAAATGTGAAATATTAAATACAATATACTGGAGTTCAAGAAGCATGCTTAACATGTATTCACTGAAAAGGCAACTTTTGCCACTGGACTTCTGCATATAAGGTTGTAGCAGACCATCATGTCATGAAGGGAGGAATAAATAACATTTGTCTTGGAGTCAGTATTTAAACCTTTGAATGCCACTTAAAATTGCATAGTTGCGTTCGTTGACAGTATGCATGTATAAGAATGGATATCGATGGCATGACTTTGACTCCTGGCAGTAATTTCACTGAGTGCCTTGACAGGGAAATGGTGTGTGAATTTTGCAATCCGCAAAGAGCAAACTTCAGATTTAGACACTCCAAATATCAAATACTGCATATGTGGAATGGTTTTGAGCACAAAGAGTGACTGGAGCCTTTAACAATATATCTAACTGCCATCTTGGCACCTGTGAATTGTGGGAAAGTTCCACTCCTACAAATTATACCACAAAAATGTTATGAATGACATGTCTGTAAAATGTAGAATCATATCACCTGTAGCTAATCTTTTTATATAATATAGTGACTTTGCAAACATAACAGTACAGATCAAACTTCTGTGGTTTTGCCTCAGTGTGATCCACTGCTGGAAGTGATTGCTTGAGACTCAGTGAAGACAAATATGTCGGCATGTCAATGGCAAGTCTGTAGCAGAGACTGTCAAGGCAAGGTAGGCTCATATAACAGTTAATGTTGTAAGGCCAAGTAGCTCTACACTCTAGTATACTGGGCATAATGCCTTCGCTCTATTATCATTGCATTGTGTCCCATATGAAACAATACTGTTAAATTATACTCTGAGCAGGGGGCTGTGTGTTAGATATATTTTGTTACCATAGGGACTGTACAGACGCCCAGCTGCTTGTAGAACCACTCATCTAAACACAGCAAAAACTCAAACTATTCTGCATGAACGTGACTGGGGGAAGAATGCAAGGATAGAGGGTATACATTAGCTCCAAACTCTGAGTTAGTAATTCAAAAGTCTATACAAAAATACAAATTCTAGAATAATCTACAAGTTTCTCAAAGATGTTTACACTAAAATGTACTGTATATACACTGTCGCCAGGACACCATCTTTTAAATGCTACTTTACAGCAGTTGTATACAAAAAGTCTGTAGTGGTGCTGCACCTAGGCTAACAAGCAGTCAGATTACTCACTTCACAAGTTAGTGTGCAATAAACAGGGGAGAGTGCAGCAAAACGTAGGGCTACTGCAAGTATGGGGCATCTGATAAGGAAAATGCATGTCTGAGTAACAAATTGAGGGAACCAGGATCAGTTATGACTTGATGCATCCCTGAGAGGGCCACAACCCTATAAAACATGGGATGTTGACAGTAACTCATTACTGTTTCATTGTGGACAATTTTTGCAAACAAGCAGATCCTTGAGGGTAATTCACTATGCAGTCTACTATAGGTGCCTCTTTTTTCCAACTTGCTTTTAGCAAGACCCATTACGTTCTCTAAAGGAAAGCAATTCAGTAACAAAAAAACGCAACTTTAAAATACAAGTGATTGGAATAAATTAATAGATTTTCTGCTATCTTGAAGATAATAGTATTACCAGTATAATGAAAAGAATCAAGCATTAAATAAATTAACATGTACAATTTTAAATTAGTTTAAGTTATAGGCAACTTATTGATGTATTGACTTAATTTCACTTTAAGAGATAGGCAAATCTGATCACAGGTTCTTCTCTCAATTAGTAAATAACTTTCAAAAGAAGTAGAAAAGAATCATCACATTTTCTGGACTACACTACTCTTCCGAGAAAACAAAATACTGAGGAAGTCACTTCATCTTGTGTGACAACCATGTGAGGGGCTATATGCCAACCCCTCCAAATTCCTGCTGGGAGCAATGCTTGATGAAATTGTAGCAAATTCCTTTAATATACAGTGCATTCTGATCAGCTGCATATCAGCTTTAAGCATTTGTTATAAGGACCTGTAGTACAGTACAAGGATATACAGACAAGTTTTGATTTCCTGCTCAGGTACGTGACCTTCAAGCCAGGAAAATGGAACTCTTAAGTTATCAGTGCTTGGACACTCACTTCTTTCATTCAGATCAGAGTGGATATTAAAGGTTATTATGTACAGTTTGATTATGTTTTTAACAAAAGACCTACAGCCTTTCCCTGTGTAAATTAGCATTAATGTTGCTAAATCTCAACAAGCAAACTAATCCTGCTTCTAAGAACTTAACTACTGCAATGAGTCTCAACATAGAAAGTATTCATAGATTGTGTATATATGTTGCACAATGCCGTACAGAACAGAATGCACTGCAGATACAGGGGTTCAAAGCACACACTATATAGGGAGAAAGACGAGGCGTCACCAAGGAGAGTGACTTGAGATGTAGGTGGAATCAATGCCTGTGGATGAGTGGGTGCAACAGACAAACACATGGTGCCAGACTAAGAAGGCAGCTCTTCTAAGGATTGCCATCAGTGGCCATGTTGAAGTCATCTGCAACCAGCAGCAAAGCCTCAATGTTGGCAGCTGTCTCAGGGCTCTGCAGGGAGAGGAAGTCCGAGACATCCATATTGGCTAACCCATCAGATGAGGGAGGGTTGGTAGAGGCAGTGCTGCTCGCTATCGTGGAGAAAGTCTGAGCTGAGGAGGAGGAAGAAGAGGAGGGGCCCTCCAAGCTCACCTCACCCACCTTGGAGGAAGACTCAGGGAGACAGCATGAGGAAGATGAGGTGGCTGGATGATGGGGAGGCTCTGGGGGCTGTGATAGAGGGGGAGGAGTGGGCTCTGATGGTTGCTGCTGTGCTGGGGCAGGAACGATGGAGGAGGCACTCTTTGAACTCTTGTCTTTTGCAGAGTCCCTGCAGGCACACTGGCACTGGCAGGATTCCTCCTGTTTGATGATGATGACTGGCAGGCTGAGGCCGATCTGTTGGACTGAGTTACCTGAAACAGACAAAAAT
>CM076653.1:5410014-5574697 GCA_038496675.1 Rachycentron canadum
ACAAAAAGTGAGCATTTGCTTTCCAAATGTCCTGCAGAAGAAAATCTGAAAAAGTAAAACATCTCAGCATGCGATTAATGACAATGCCAAATAATTTTTTGGATAGATTAGACCATCAGAAGACAATAAAAGACCAACAATTCTGCATTATTTTTAGCAGAAATGTCTCAGATTTCACCTTCTCAAACACAAGCGTTTGCCCCTCTCTTAACAAAAAGCTGTTACAATGATGACTATCACTGTGGGCCCCCCCACAGTGATAGTCACATGTAGTACTTGATGTGTTTGAACTGGTCAGTCATTATCATCTTCTGATATCAGCTGCAGTTCTCAGCTGACATGTGACTTGTTCACTTAACCTGTTAAAGATCATAATGTTATGGCTGATCGGTGCATAATACCAGCATTGTGACAGTATCTCAGTGAAGCTCTCTGGAGACCAATCTACTATCAGATGAATTCCATTAAACCAAAGTACTCAGGTGGATGGTAAAACACATTTATGGTTTTATCACAGTCTTTTGGCCAATGTCTATCAAACGAAGAAACATAATCATTCACTACAAACTGACTTACCAGCATTTCCTCCTACTGGTATGGCTGTAGTGAAGAAAACCTTTTCAACTTTTGGAGCTCCTTGATGTGACTGTGAACAAACAGTGAACACCACAGTTGAAGCAGGATTGGGAAACACTAAAGTACCATGAGGTTACCTCATCAGAATTATCCAGTGATGCGGTTGGTATGTGTGTTATGTTAAAAGCAAGAAATATCACATTTAAAGCAAATGTTGAAGTGAAACAATTCCTTTGCTACACTTACTGTAAATAGTACATTTTGACAACATGTCTAAAAGCTATAGCTTACCACACTGTTCTCCTTTACGTGATGGTTTGTTAACAATTTATGCATTATTACTGAAGTGCGTGGGACACTTTAGTGCGCTAATCCTCTCACATGAACAAAAAAGACGAACACATGTGATCCCTAATTTGCTCTGTGATGCATCTCAGAATGTTTTTAAACTGAAAAATGAAATAAATCAAGACAAATTAAACCACAACGTCTTTGTCCAAATACATTACTCACTGCCTGCTCTGGGTTCTGCTGGCTGGCAGCACTGCTGAGGATCCACTGAAGGTTCTGGTCAGCCATGACCAAGCCGGGCTGCAGCAGGTTCTGGGTGGGTGCTATGGTGATAGTGGCAGGGGTGGGAGCCAAACCAGGGCCAGAGTCGGGGACAGGGTTGTTGGCCAAAGGCACAGGCTGAGCCACAACTCCCAGAGCATCTGTTGTGGTGGCTGCAACAACAGACACAGCAGCAGTGCCTGTTTCTGTGGTGGTCAGTGCTGGAGCCACTGGAAGTGGAGCAGAAATGGGTGGCGGCAAAGGAGTTGTCTGGGTGGCACCGTCAGGCTGCAGGAATGTGGGTGGCAGCGCCACATAGTGCTGGGAGGGGGCATGGTTTGGTGCTTGGAGAGAAGCCTGAGCAGGTACATCAGAGATTTGCTGAGGCCCAGTTAGTTGCATGAATGATGGGGGCTGTGCAGAGCTGACAGTAGCAGTGACAGAAGCAGAGGTGGAGGCCTGAGAGGAAGCGCTCTGACTGAGCTGGGAAGAAGCCTCCATGACTGCAGTTGTGTGGGAACAGGAAGATGAGGAGGTAGGATTGATAGAGAAAGAGATGAGAGACGAGGCATCAGTCACTCCTGGTTGGGTAGAGGTCTCTAGGCTGAATGGTTCAGCAAGGCTCTCTGAGAAAGGAAGTAAACATGCCTTCAAAACAAGAACCTTTGATATGACTTAAGTTGACAGTTGAAATGTTCTTACCGTTTTGATGGGTGTCATCTTGGCTGACACTATTTTCAGGACTCTGGAACATGAGCTCAAATATTTTCACTGGGGTTACATTGTTGAGGTCCAGATTTTGAGCCTTGAATAACATTAAAAAGATTAAATCAATACAGTAAGTGACCTTAATGAGTATTATAACAGCCAGAAACTCTTACATGACTACATTGATATTCTTATTACACTGGATATAAAATAACAACTTGGCTTAGATGTCAAAAAACATCTGCATCTTCAATCCAATGTCCAATGGTTGATGAAAGCTGAAGCAAAGGCCAGACTTACATTATGGATGTTCTCTCGTAGCTCTGAGTCTGTAGAGATGAGGCTCAAGTCACTGAGGCACAACGAGTGATTTGCATCCTGTAATTAAGGGATGAATATGTTAATTAAATTTGGCACTGCTATGGGATTGGGTAGATGATCAGAAGGGTCACCTGCTGTATGCCAATCTAAGAAACTAGGTTTTACTTAGAATTAACACAAAAAGTAAACTAGTAACTTACACTAAATGTTTACATCATGCAGGTGTGCAGCATTTTTAACATACTCTCAATATTACATCAGTGAGAGCATAGCAAGTGTAAAAAAAGTAAAGTAAATGGGAGAATGCCCAGAAACTGCTGTGCTTTGACTCACTTCAGAGAGCGGGTGGGTAAGAGTGACACTGAAGGCCTGTCCTTTGTCGTGGCCCCGGATGTGACTCTTCAGACTGTACTGGCTGCTGAAAGTCTTCTCACAGCCATCGCTGGGACAGTTGAATGGCTTCTCCCCTACAGACACAGGGAGGGAACAATATGGAAGAGCTCATCTTTATTGTCAGGGAGAAAAAATTAGCTAAGATAAAAGCTGCTGCTTTTTTTTTTTTTTAAATACACAACTACTATCTATCTCCCTTTCAGCCAGACAATGCCCATTGTATTCTATTCATTTATAGCATGCACACAGCTGCAGCATGAGCACATGATCTAATGTTTTACTTTTGTTTTCATTCAAAAGAAGGTTTTATTGGCATTAGATGCAAAGGTAATTATTATTTTTTTTCATTTAAAAAGGACCAAGTTTAGGAGCTAAATAGGTTGCCCTGATACTGTATTACATTCTTTCATCTACAGTTTCAAAATCACCCACATAAAACACTACATATACAGGAATCACATATTTGAAACCACCTGAACAGGAATGAGTAGCTGGCACTTTGACAAGATGGCTTCCTCTCCCTGAAGAAGCACACAAGCATTTGCGCAAAGAACTTGGCTTCAGCTTTCTAAGTTGGAACTTCCAATTAGGGAAGTTATTTGTCCAATCAATACAAGTGAACATTAACACTCTTAATTGCTGCTCTTTTTACTACATTTCTACATTACAAAATGACACAAAAATGTTTTTGGCTGCTGGAGAATTAAATTTGGTGAGGCTACTCGAATTATCTCTGTGTGGGAGGCACTGGTAATCATGCAAATTCAAATCAAGCATATCTGAAAAACAAACATGTCCCTGTTTAAGCTACCCAAGATAAATCGAAGGTTACATAAAACAAACCCCTGGTATGTACCTGTGTGAGTCCGTACATGTGTTTTTAGGTGATGACTCGCAGCAAAAGCTTTGCCACATCCATCATGGTCACACCTTAGGAAATAGACAGAAAGAAAATCATGACAAAAATGCTTACGACCAGATGCAAACAGTGGACAGTGGATTTGATAATTTATTTACTGTAAAGCCATGTCCTTGCTATTATGAGAGTGCGCACCCTTGACTCATCACTTTCATATAGCTAACTGCACATATGTAGAGCAGATGGGAAACTAATGTGCTGCTCAACACTATTCTGGACTTCTGTCTGAAGTGCATCTCCCACAGTGGAGGAACTGTGAGCAAAAATTATGACTTGTGAAAAAACAACAAATGTATTCTTGTGGACAAGCAAACATTAAAACACCCTATAAGAGCTGCTTGTGGGCATCTATTATCATGCTATTAACATCACCGCTCCTACACTTTGTGCTAGGAGTGGTTTAACCCAGTTGTGACAATGGGAATCCTCACCGGAAAGGCTTCTCCCCAGTGTGTGTGCGAATGTGCTTCCTCAGGTCGCTGAGTGTGGTAAAGTACTTTGTGCATCCCTCCGATTCACAGTTGAATGTCTTGCCTGTGTGAAGTCTCTGGTGTGCTTTTAGTCTGCAGACAATCAAGTTTGTTTCATTAAACCACAATGGTAGACATGCAGAGAGAAAGAAACTGCGAACGGCTGCTTTAAACAGCATGTGATTACGGCTGTACTTAATTTAAGAATGTCTACAAAACACATTAAAAAGACAGTTGAGTCGTCATTCAGATGGCAAGAGAATCTAATCAGACAGGGAAAACAACTGATTAAAGTTTGCACTCTCTGGTGGTTGCATAAGAGAATCTGGGTGGGAGAGGCATGAGCAAAGTATTGTTATTAAAAAGACAATCCACCCAAGTGTGGCACTGGTTTCCTGCCCAGAGTAAGAGCCTCTAACATGCAGTTGCTGCCAGTGGCAAAACTCCACCAAGCCCCGGACATGTTGTCATAGCAACTGAACCAATATGGACCAAAGGGGTCTGACATGAAGTGGTTGAGATCATAGCAAAATCTGAATAATGAAAATGCTATGAACAAAGAATGTGTCTGGTACTGGTCAAAACAGTTACCTAATAGATTGATTGTTGTTTTCTTGTGTTCAAAACAACCCATTGGTTTGTGAGCTGCCGTTTTGAAGCCCTGAGTTTGGAAATTGCCCATCGCCATGTTGGTTTTTTGAAACCAGAAGAAACCGTATTTGGATGAGAATGTGGAGCTAAGGAGGAGTAAGGGGTGGATCTGACCTGCTGTACTCTATCCTGATTGTCAGGCAGGTTGCTGTGTGTGGTGCAGTCTGTCAATCACACCGTAGCCACTCCGTAATGCATACCCTGCTTCATCATCTATTTTACTCTAAACGGGACCATAATTTTAAAAAATTTACTTTGTGTTGTTTGGAAGAAGACATGAAACTAGCGATTAAGACCATAAACTCATTAGGAAAATGTTGTGATCTACTGAGTTGTTTTTGCAACCAGTGGAGTCAACCCCAGATGGTCATTTAATAGAATGCAGGATAAAGACTGCACTGGCTTCACTTTTCAGCTGGTGTCTACGTATACAATTTGTGGTTGAAAACCCCAGCATTTAGATGACTCTTCCATTTAGGGTAATAAGTGAGCATCAGTTAAGGAAGGAGAATATTAAAAGTCATAGCACTCCGGGATGACAATGTTCTACTTTTTCTTCTCCCTGTTAATTTTTGACTGTTTATATTATTTTACTTACTGCGTATTTTTTCACTGAGTCTGTGTATTTTGCACCAAATTTATGTAATAAAGTTAAATTGAGATTTGAGGCTTCAAGGAACTACTCCCACATAGAACAACTCTATATAATACAAAATTATGTATAGATATTTCTGGTTCTATTTTTGAACCAGCGACTGTCTATCATTAGAGACAAGACTTTTTTTTTTTTTTTTTTTACTTCCACTACTATTCCACTACTAACTAACAATTATGACTATGATCTGAATTTACTTTATAACACCCACAGGGCCATAAGAAAAACAGTACAAAGAGATATAAAGCACAACACAACCAAGCTGCATGTAGGCTCACCTGTATAGCGTGTTGAAGGCTTTCTCACATCCTTGCACATCACACTCAAACGGCTTCTCCTTGGTGTGAACACGGACATGGATCTTGAGACTGTAAGAAGTAAGGAAGGCCTTTCCACAACCCTGCTGATTACACACAAATGTGTACTCGCCCCTGTGAGTCTTCTGATGTGTCCGTAGGTTTCCTGCTGTACTGTACGTCCTTGTGCAACCCTCAAACATGCATTGGTAGCGCTTCACCTGATGGAGGAAGGAGAGTGAAAGTGAAATTCATGACTGCAATGTTGTCAACTAAATCCACCAAGCTTAACATAAACTAAATAGTTTTTAACTTGTATTTTGAAAGGGCAGAGGGAAAAAAAGTGTTAATTCAGCTCAGCAATAACCAGCCATGCCATTGGATGGAGTGACAAGTCTGAGTTAGTGTGACCTTTCAGAGGCGACTCTATGACTCAGCCACCCGTCAGCACATGAAACAAGTGAGCACAAAGAACAGTGATGATGCCTAACCCGCCATTGCAATTCATCCCGTCCATTTCTGTTTTGCAGCACATATCTCCATTGCAGTGTGGCAGTCCCCCTGCTCTTTTCTCACACAAAAGCCCAAAGGCAATGTGGATAAAAGCAGTCCATTCTGTTCTTTAAAAATGCTACCCTGTAATGAACAGAAAATAAGAAGGAGAAATCTTGTGGCTGGACAACTCAATAGTGGCATTTCCTTCCTCGGCTAACATTATTTCTGTAACCTACTATGCTGATCCTTATAGAAGTGTAAAATATTAACAGTTAAGATAATAATAATCAAAATAATAAGTATTTCCAAATTGATTTCTGATATAAATCGGGAATGTCAAGATAAAACATTTCATGTTTAGCACTGACTGCATTAGACCAGAGTTCTCCACTTTGCTGAATTTGCTGAAAGCCAGCATAGCAAGGGATTTAAAAAAAAAATAAAAATTTTTTTACACAAAGTAAACAAATATAATAAATGTTCATTAAGCCTTAAGGATATTTGTTTTGCAATAGTTTTCATCATTTACCGAAAATCAAAACAACTGAAAGAATATTATAAATAACAGGCCTGATGCTGAATTGAAAGGAGCACAATAGCCCTACCCCTGTTATTTTCCCTGCTGCCTTTGTCAGCAGGGAAAATAACCGATGCTTCACTGAAAACCCCAAATTGTTCATGCATCCTAGTAGTCTCAATGCTTCATCTCACATTTCAAATGCTCAGTCGCATTAAGTAACATCTGCTGTAAAGACCCCCCCAAAAAAATTGCATAGCTGTTGCATGTACAGTGAACATGACATAAAGCTGATTAAACTTTTTTCAGGCTTAGTGACAAATACTAATCTGAGTGATGGGTAGTCTAAAGCCATTCACTTTGATTTTAAGGACGTGGGAGAGATCATTTGTTAGGCAAACATTCATGCAAAGCCACTGTGGGAAGCCTGCTAAAGCTTGTAGCTCAGTACTGTATTCATCCCCCACACCTTCGTGACTCTTCTCCACCACCAGTTTGATCACTATGTGAGTACACTGTCTGCTTTCAGCCCCCACATGGATAGTGGAAAATACCACTACAATACAAATGTAATGGTTATGTGAGAGTGTCATTAATTTTTTCTTATGACACCTGTTAAACAGGAGGGTGGAACTTCCCATTTGTTGTGAATGGGAAATGGCCACTCTTAATGTTCTATACTCCTCTCATGATTTTCAAAAGCAGGGTTGCAAAACGATGCATTTGTGAATTAATACAGTATTTGACTTTCATTTTCTGGTGTGTGCAGTTTTGTTTGGGGATAGGCAAGCAGGGTTTTGTTTATTATCCATTCGGAAATTCATTTTGTTCCTGAGGCAAATGTCATAGCAAATTATGTCATAATATCATAACAATGACAAACAATGCATTCAAATTGAACATTACCAACAAACAATGCAAGCACAATGATGGTGATCAAGACAATCCAATATTGCACGCATTAAACAAATACAGGGCTTGGTGTTCCGCAGTAACAACAAAAACCAACCTCCACACACATGCAGTATCACATTTCATTTCTGTTTCTGTAATGGTATGCTGATGGATTAAAAAGACCTACACTACCACTACTTCACAAGACAGTACCCTGCACCATCCACCTAATGTTAACAAATTATATTCACTAAAAAGGGGATATGATACATCACCAAGAATGAGCTGAACTTTTCTTATGACTCAAAGGCCACAGAAAAGTGTTGATGTTGGTGCAGTCTTGTTGGAAGTGTTAACCGTTGTGCAGTATGTTATCACTTATAAATTACTTACAAACTTGTCATAACTTCACTACAAAAAAGAAACTGCATACATGCCCATTAGTGTATCAAGAGAGCTGTTGCCTGTAGTCTTTAGGCACAACGCCTTGTACTTGGCAAGGACCAGCTCTGTTACCATTGCATACTTCCTGTCAGATGTTTTTATTGTCTACTTCCACTAACTAGGGTGGACTAAGTGTCAAAATGTAGCTAACTTACTACAGTAAGATGGATAAGAGACTGAGAGGCTTGTGAATGGGCAAAAGTCTAACATTGGGTGCAAACACTATGGAAGGAATAAGAAAAACACCATCTTCAACACCACAACACACCAAAGGCACACACAAAAAAAAAACTAAAGTACATTAATGTAGCTGCAAGTGCATTTTGTTTTGCACTACACCCGAGAAGACATCCACAAAAAAGAAAAAAGCCAAACACACAAATAGACTTGCTACTAATGTCTACATCATGTGCTCCTTTATGTTCACAGTTTGTTTGTATGTTATGTTTTTATGTTTGTAAGACCAACCAAGTACTTCAACAATAACCAAACAAAACCAGGCAGGACTTCGGCAATAACAGTTGGCTACATTCTGCTGAAATGCTGCCCATCTGTTTTGTTTTTTTAATGCAAGATGCAATGCTAATGAATATTTAAGGAAGTCATTTTTTAATCAGTGTGCAACTGTGTACACACTGAGCATTCAAAGAATAAGGTATTTTCATCGGCACATTCACATTTCATTTGCATTTAGAGGCTGTATTGTCATTTACATTTGGATGAGAGCTTATCTAAGCTTACCTCTCTCTGCTTGGTTTCTGGGCATTCAGAGTGCAGGGTGAGTGTGGCCCCCTCTATGTTGCGTGGCATGGGTGTGGAACCTGGATTTATTGTAAATTGGATCTGGTCTGCAGAGATGGTGTGATGCACATAACCTTGTGACATGGCATCAGGATCGGCCATAAAGGCCAGAGAGCCCTCCTCCTCATCTCCATCACCTTCCCCTTCAGTTAAGAAGGTGACTCCATCTTCATCCCCTCCACAGTGACCCTCTTCTTCACCTTCCTCATCGAGCCGGATGGGGTCCCGCTCAATGAGCACTGTGGTGCGGTCATACACCCGACCAGAGGATGATGAAGGCTCAGCAATCAGGTCATCGTCTTTGTCAAAGTGGATCTTGTCTTCTTCTTCTTCATCATCTCGCTCCAGGTGATCCACCTCCACCTCAAAGTACATGGGCGCCTCCGTATGAGGGCCATTCTCACTCATGGTCCCTGGTGCCTCTCCTTCCTTAGCAAGGAGGACTGCACACTCTCACTGTTAACGTTACAGCCTGAAAAATATAGGAATAAATCACTTTTTTGTCATTACTTTTGCTTGAGTAAAATAAAATAGAAGGCAAGATTAATCTTAAACTAAATAAAAAATAAATAAAATAAAAATACACAGTAAAACTATCCTTGCAGTGCAATTAGAATGCACTGCAAGATATGAATGAATAGTTTAATTTCACAGGGGGCTGTACCAGATAAACACTGATTCAGTCTAAATTTAAAAGAACCAAGTGTTGTAACAGACTGCATGTCTTGGGAAGCTGTCTCAGACATGCAGCTTGTCCTTGTTTAGTTTGACTGTGAGAGCATTAAGCAAACCTGTCCCAAATGATCTACGAGGACTGGGCAGTTGTTAACATAACAGCAAAAATGCCATGTTAACCAATTACAAGAAAGTTGAAACAGTCAACTTGAACATTAGAGGAGAATTTTAACTCCTCTCTAAGGTCATTCTTACTGCTCTTGAATCTCTGTCCTTTACTGTGCAGAATAATTTCAACCAGTTTCAAATTCTTTTACTTAAAGTGGAAAGTTTCTCAGAGCTCAGCTAAATTTTTGAGGTTAAGGTATGCACCTGTAGCCATAATTTGTGTCATCACAATGAGGTTAGAAGCCACTATAGGCAACTCATGTAAATATCACAGAGCCCAGAAGCCTCCAGTATTAGTCCACTGAGAATTTGCAGCGTTGTTTTTTAAGGTTATCCTGTAAGAAAACTTGCTTCCTTCTGCTCTGAAAATGTTCCCCAACTCCGAGGATTGTTTTTTCCAGCAGGACAATGCTGCATGCCACACAGCCAGGTCAATTAAGCTCAAGACCCTGTCATGGCCAGCCCAATCTCCAGACCTGAACCCCATTGAAAACCTCTGGAATGTGATCAAGAGGAAGATGGATGGTCACAAGCCGTCAAACAAAGCTGAGCTGCTTGAATTTTTGTGCCATAAAGTTACCCAACAGCAATGTGAACGACTGGTGGAGAGGATGCCAAGACGCATGAAAGCTGCGACTGAAAATCAGGATTATTCCACTGAATATTGATTTCTGAACTCTTTCTAAGTTAAAACATTACTATTGTTTTGATTTAAAAATGATTATGAACTTGTTTTCTTTGCATTATTCAAGGTCTGAAAACACTGCGTCTTTTTTGTTATTTTGACCAGTTTCTGCAAATAAATGCTCTAAATGACAATATTTTTATTTGGAATTAGGGGGAAATGTTGTTAGTAGTTTATAGAATAAAACCAAATATGTTCATTTTACTCAAACACATACTTATAAATAGTAAAACCACAGAAAATGATAATTTTGCAGTGGTCTCTTCATTTTTTCTAGAGCTATATGTGTGTGTGTGTGTGTGTGTGTGTGTGTGTGTGTCTCCAAACATGTCTGAAGTTCATCACAATTTAACATTTAGATTTTTTCTAGAAAGCTCGTTTTGCATCTCAATAAATGGCCTAGAAAATATATGCCATGTCTACAAGGTGGCTTTGACAGCACTAAATATGTATATCGTTAGTCTTTTTCTTAATTATAATCGCGCATATATATATATATATATATATGCCTCAATCGAAATACAGTTCAAAATTCTGAAATTAAAAGCCTAACACCGTCTCTTAAAACCCACATTGGCCCTGTTAATACGAAACTAACACACCGGGATCTAGAAGTTTCTGATTTCAATGACAGAAGTCACGAGACAGCAGCGGCTAAAATAAGCAAACACATTGACACGTTTGATGATTTACGGCTAATTAAAACTCAAGTTGGCTTTCATGAAACGTTATGAATAAGTAAAACAGACCTCAGATTCATACGAGAATGTCAGGAAACTTTTCTACACTCGACATGGCTGGCTAACGTTTACAATCGTGCGCGGTTCGTAAACAGAGTGGCCTGAAAAATGCACTTTAGTTGCCATTTAGTTTATCCCGTTTGACTGACAATGCAGTGACTTTAACCTAATTTAGTGAAACGTGACCCTTAAATTGCTGTGTAACAATCCGCTGGCTGGTTAGCGACCTGGCGTTATTTCGCATCGTACAGCTTGGTCTCATCGCTAGCTAGCTAATTTTACAGAAAACAAAACGTTCGCACTCCGTTTATTTTAAATGAGAATCTGTCCTTATTTACATTTCTTAACATCACCCGGCTTGATGATAGAGCCCACATAGCAGCCAGCTTTTTTTGTCTTTAGCCTGAGCCCAAGCTAGGTTAGCTAAATGAACGTTAGGTAGCTGGCTAACTCAACTAGCGACCGTTTAGCTCCTGTTAGCTAAGCTATGGGGCTAGCTGGCTAGTAACGTTAGGTAGTTACCCATCTTCTCAGGACCGAGGATAACAGGCTCCGTTTTATCAAGGGGTAAACTGGCACGTTACGAGGAAATGACATTAAAATATATTTACCTGGGTTGAAATTTCAGCCTTATCTCTGTGCTTTAGATGTTAGGCACTTTCTTCCTATCTCCTCCCTAGGATACCCTACAACGTCACAGACTCGCAGCCATTCGTGATGTATTATGGGAAAATAAATGTCATTTATAAAGCTCAAGTAAAACATGAAAACATTATTCTTTCTAAACTTATAACATAGCTTTCTAACTTCCTATGTGAAAATGTGAGTCAATGAAGGTATTCAAACAGATGCATCATGAGAAAACTAAACACTTTACTTTGCTTTTGATTTAAAAAAAAAAAAAAAAAGACAGCTTGTTTCCATCAGTTTATATATAAAAACAATATATTGTTGAGATCAGAAACATTAAAATACATTTTTTTAAATAAAATATACATTACAAATTAGTCTCTACAGATGCTAAGCGAAATACAATAAACTCTTTCCATCAACAGATCACAAACTAATATCAGGTAAGAACTGTCACTTTAAGTAATTACACTGTATAGATACAAAGAGCCACCTAAGAATGTAAGAAATCATTGCAGTTTAAATACTGGACAGTATATTTTTTTAGTGTTAAGCTTCAGCATGAAGAACAAGAGGGAGAAGTCCTCCATCTAGGAGGAGCCTTGGACGAGGAAGTGGTGAAAGAACTCCTGAGTCTTCCTCTTTTCTGCAAGATCTTGCTTTGTCGGTGATCTCAGGAGTAAGGAGGCAAAAATGGTTGCTACACAGAAAGAAAATAAATAATTCATATTACATAGTATAAAAATGGTTAGGTTACTTTGTTTCATGTTGTAATGTCTTTATTATCAGTTTCATTTTTTTGTATGTTATAAGGTGAAACAAGGTGAGCTGTTCAGTGTAACAAACAATGGTGTTTTGGATGTTACAATAATATCTTTTGTTGCTATAATTGAATCTGTATTCAAACCTTTTTTACTCAGGGCAGGTTGGTCAAGTGTTCCTTTAAACCAGCCTGCATTAAGCAACGAAAGGATTGCTGAAAACAGACCATGGCTCTATTCCTTACTTTCTCTTCACTTACTCAACATGCTGACTAAAGCACAAAGCAACAGCAACAGCTAATAATAACAAATACACAAAAGACAGTAAGGAGCAATCTGCTTCTCTTTCTTACCCAAGATGTTGACATCTAATCGATTGCTAGCAGAATTCTTCAACAGCTCACGCAGAAAGGCAGATAAATAGTTGAACACATTTTGATGGCACTGAGGTAGCAGGGAAATAACCTGCAGATAAAATAAGATAATGTTACATCAAAAAAGTCAGAGCTTGGCTTTTATAATTTAATGTATCTTGGAATTGATTGATCATGACTGACTGCAGGATGCCTCACTCACCTTCTCACACTGACTGGCATTGGAGCAGTTGTCTAGGCACTGCTGGTAAAAGGAGTAGGGTACCACAGGCTCTGGAAGTGCATCAAGAAAGAGAAGCAAGGCCTCTGCCACTGAGTGGTTACTGCCCACTGGAGGTCAATACTGAGTTAAGGACATAATCTGAAACTAATTCTCTGAAAGAAGACTTGGCATATTTTGAAATTGAGTGGGTGCAAAATAAGAATTGATTATAGTATTAATAGTAGTACATTGTAGGAATAATTCAAAAGGGCAAGTTAAGTGTGAGATGGACTTAGTATATAGTCAACTCTGACCTCCATCATTGTTTCATTTCAAACCCAGTCCACTGAGATACAACACCAAAACAACAAAAAATATTCCTGAACTCTGCCCTGTTACATTTTCAAATATTTTAAATAAATTAATCAAATATATTCAAATAAATTAAACAATAGTTTTTACCACAAACGTTTGTGATGGAAATTGTGTCTAAGGATACAAAGAGAATCTGGCATGCCTGTGTCAAGGCAATCCCTTATGTCTGCAAATTCACTCCGCAATCCAGGTTGCTGAAATATGTCTTCCTGCAAACAGACGACAACACATATTGAATCTTTGTGTTCTTGAAGAGATAAATTAATTCAAGCAGCTAAATTACAAGCCATTACTTGGTCTGATGAAAATGTTTTTATGATTTGAGGTATAGTGGAGCTACAATGAACTATTTAATACATTTAATAAAACTTCTGTTTAAAATACCCAAATCAAGGCCTTAATAAATCAAGATTAATTCCCTTCACTAAATCAATGCAGAGGTTCTACAAAGCTGCTTGACCGGCAGGCACAACTACTGAGTCATTACAGCGTCCTTGTAGCTTCAAGATGAACCTGTCAACAAGCAAACTCCCAAACATAAAAAGCAGTATAGGCGTCTTTGATCTTTTTACAGCTACAAAACATAAGCAGCACCATTACATTTTCTAACCTGTTTGATTGCATAACGGAACAAGTGATCCACCATCATCCAGAGTTCTTTAGGAATGTCTAGAGGCTTTTCAGTGTTTTCTGCATTCTCCTCTTCAGACATCTCCGCCTAATGTTCAGAACACACAGACCAAGAGAAGGGGTTGAGTCAAAATGGACAAGGCTGCGTTTAATTGCAAAAATTCTACAAGAAATATCGCGTAGCCTGTAAGACAACCCTGAATGGAGAAGCTGTACACTGGCACTAACCAGTTTAAGCAGCGTCTCTTGCGGCATGTCCTGGATGGGCTCCCTCAGCTGGCACAATGAATAGATAGAGGTGCCATAGCAGCTGGGCAGGTAGTTCCCTGTCACAGAGATGAAGTAGTCTTTTCCACGCTCCAAGTGGAGCACCAGGATGTCTTCGAGCTGTTGCTTGCCAGAATTAAGTTCTGGTGCCGTCGAGCGGTTCACAAAAACCTCAAGCTCAATTTCCACAGAAGCCCCTAGATGTTTTGAGGCACATATAAAGTAAGGGGTAACTCCAGTGTTTTAGTTCAGGAACTGATGCTTGTTGCTCCACTCAGTTGTATGCTGTAACAAGGTTGCTACATTTGATGAGGTAGTATTACTTGAGGATTTATAATTAAATAAAATATCCATAATCTGCAATGATATTTGATCTTGCAAGGCAAAAACGAAAGTCAGTCTATCAAAATCAAGCAATCTCTCATTTTAAGCAATCAAATTTCAGCTTATGATGTACTTAACAATTTGTAAAACCTAAAGGTAGAACTCTGATGCTTTTTGAAGATAAAGTCTATGAATCATTGTGACTCACCCTGAGCGATAAAGCCTTTGGGGGGGTTGGCTGTGAGCCAGGGCTTGCAGTATGTGAGCTCGTTTGGCTTCTGGATAAACTCAAACTGACATGGGACCTGGCCATCATTAAAGAGGGTCAGTGTCTCTGCCTGGTGTTGCATGAACTTCACATCCTTGAAGTGGAACTGGAAGAAGAGGGAAAGATTCATGAGACAAGACAAAAAAAAAAATCTTTATGGCATGTAACTGGATCTTTTAAATATCTGCATCAGGCTCAAAGCCCGAGATCAATATACAGCTTCATCAGTGGTGGATTACTTACAGAATTCATCAAAGAAACACAATGAGAAGGCAATTTAATGTACAAAGTGCCTGAGAGAGATATTTTAGTGCCCATTACACTATAACTGGACTGAGAGTGACAGAAAATTTTACCTCACGTTTGGACAAGGATACAGATGGAATACACTCATTCTCCATTTTGTCGATATTGCGTACAATCTCTTCAAAGGTCTTCTTATAGGCCTCACCATTTAGTCTCTTGATCTGTAGGAACACATAAGAGGCAGTAAGAGGACAAGAAGCAATGAAGTGTACACATCTGTGCTAAAAAAATGATGCAGTCTTTAAAGAAAAAAAGAAGCTTTGAGTTGAAGTGAGCAGATAAAGTCAAATCTTAATGTATGTTGGTCTTTAATATGATCTCACCCATTTTCAATTCTACATGCTGGTTCATAACCAAAAGAAACCAATGAAAAAAAAAAAGAACATTAAGTCGGATAAAGTCCAATTTATTTACCCCAATGACGAGCAGTGAACTGACTGGTTTGTGGTCACTAGTCTTCAGAGCCATGTGACTCTGGTAATGTTCTTGCTTGATGTTTTTGCCTCTCCACAGGATACGATCACACCATGCAGGTACACGACATTTTTCACTAAATGTAGAAGTGATAATAAGTATGTTATGTATTTTACTATACAAATCAATAAAGGCAAAAGTTACATCTCTACTTATTGTGTCATACTTTATGATAAGATCCCTGTAGGGAAATTCTCTAATCAGGAGTTATGACAGCAGAAAATACCACACAACACTTCACCTGTGATCTAGGGCCTCATGAATAGTGAGCCATGTTTATTAAATAGTGCAAAAATGTGGGGGGCTTCACTGATTTACTCCATCAATGCAAATCAAACTTCATCATATTTTTCAACTAAAATTTAAAAAGCTCCTTCCAATCTACTAGGTAAAACATTTAAGGCAAGCTGTTGAAATCGTGCTATGAACCTGAGTCGAAATTATGCATGCACATTCAGTTTCTCTCCCTAAATTGCAAATTTCTGTTATAATGTTATCTCATGGTTATCTTTTTGTGAATACCTCAAGAGACTTTTGGTTTTCATGTAGTAGAACATGTACAAAGATTTGAAGTTTCCTCTGTCAAAGGCCTGCCACGGTGTAAATGGAGAGTCTTTTTGTATCCAAGAAAGCTCTCATAAAGCATTTAACAATGGAGGGGACAGAAGGAAGTATCTAAACAATTGCTATGCATGTTGGAAAAATGTGGTAGTTTCATTATTGGAAGACTTATTTCGATGATGAATGTATCATCAATTCATAAAAAATGTGATGAATTGAATCACAGAAGAACAATCTCCTTGCTGAGTATGTTCCTTTTTTGCTATTCACAGTCGGGTTTTTATGAGATTACCTTGTATCCCACTTATCAGAGCCGGTGTCATATTTGTAGGTGGGCTGGAAATCAATCTCACCCTCCACAAAGCCAACAAACACAGCCTCCTCGTCGATCTGCCTCTTGAGCTGAGGACCATATGTAGCGGGTTAGTACCACCACTTGTAAACACAAACGATGAATCTAAATATCTTAATAGTGAGGAGGGAGGACCATTCTTGATAATACCTGATCATAATTGTGCAGTGTTTCAAAGTCCTTCTTGCTAATTAGATCCTTCACATTGTCAACATCAAGGTCACTGATTCTGTAGTTGAGATCTCCAATCCATAAAACCACGCTAATGAAGGAAGTAAAGAGAAAACAGAGAGGCAGACATGGATAATCATAAAAGTAAAATGTCTGGATTTGAAGAACTCTTTGCCAGGTTTTATTTTGGTCAAGATAGCTAAGTGTGTCATTGGTGCAATTGTAGAATACCTGTATCAATAGCTCAGAAAAAGTGCTTAAATTAATGATTAATTAATGGTTCATACTTGTGCTTCATGATAGTGAGCGGAGGCTGGGTGGGATCAAGCTGTCGAAACTGCAGACGGCTGCAAATATCCTTGTAGTCTTGATTTCGTCTCTCGTATTCTTCAATGTGGGCAGCTAGGTGAGAGTTGACCACACAGATATCAGAGTTGTGGAAGCGAAAACGGATTGCCACAGCACCTTTGTTTCCCTATGAATCAGTGAGAGATTGAAAGAGGAGAGAGAAACTCGGTCAGAATAATGTAAGCCATACGCTAGTAAAAAGATTTGGTAGAAAAAAAAAAAAAGATGATTTAGATTATGTGCAGTTATACATGCTTAATTGCTTGACAGTAATCTAATATTATGCAAAGACACTGAAACTTCTGCTGCACATAATCTGCTGCTCTGCAGTGCAGGGGCTACTAGACAAGAATAACCTGTACTGCAATAGCGAGGAATAAGATTGGGGATGCTGGATGTAGCACTTGAATTATGAATTATCTCTGGTTCCTCAGTTCAAATGAGGAACCAGAGAAAGGGTTAGATGTACACTGATTCAGTTTGTGAATGCATTTTTACGTGTATTGCAGTTTGTGAGATTACTTTACTGGTTGACAGCTCTTCTGAATTTTAAGCATCATAGCAATAACCTCATGCATAATATTATTTCTATTTGTCTGCAGTTGTCAGTTAAACAATGTTGTCATTCTAGAAGCCTGATCATTATACGTCTGACTGTAATGTAATATCTTTACATGATATAAGTAAACCTACATTATAAGCCTGTGCAAGAAAAAGTCCTGACAAATCAATCCATACCATCCTTCCCATGATGCCAGTGCCCACAGTCTCAGCCTCCACATCAGAAATGAACTCTGCATGCTCCTTCTTCACATAGAAGATCAGCATGATGCCAACCAATCTCACCAACTTCACCTGCAGCAGAGAACAAATAACCAAACACATCACTTTATACTGTAAAAAGGGAAGCTACACAACAACACAAAATAATGTAACATGCCAATTTTCTGGATTACCCATTACACTTATTTCGTTTCATCGTTTCGTTTAAAATATAATGACCTTTTGATTACATAACACTAGAGACACATTAAAGTCAGCAACATTTTGATGACCACTGTAGCCCCATGCTAGAGGCCAAAGGTGCTTTGATGCAATTTCTGCTGCTTATATCAGCATTGTAACTATTTTTCAACTGCAACGATTTGGAGCAATAAGAATATGTATAGTTGAAAATGTTAAGTTACACCCAGGTGTTATCTCAAGGAAAATAGAACTGAGAATATGAAACAGATGCACGGAAAGAAGCAAAATAGCTAGATAAGCTTAACTGTCAGTCGTACAAGAATCAACATTTAGATATTAATGTAAAACATTTATTTTTTAGGTTGCAGACCTGTACAGTGTCAGATACAGAGCAGCCAAGTCTGCTTTAGGCACAGACAGTGGATGAGGAAACAACATGTTATTACACTCGCTCCATGACATCCTGTAATCCCTATGATGACTAAAAGAAAGCAGCTGAGCCAAGAAAAAGGGAACCTAATAATGCAAAATCAGCAGTTGGAGAAAAAGCAAGTAGATGGAAATGAATTAGGGGAAAAGAACCAATCCCTTCCCCCTCCAAAAAAAAACAACAACAAAAAAAAAAAAACAAACTTAAAATAAAAGGCCTGACAGAGTTCACCAAACTTACAGTTATCATAATCAATGTAATGTGATGGTAGAGTGTTGTATAGATATGTACTGTGGCCAAAGACAGAATGTACACAAGGTTTCTGACACCAACAGTTAAACATTTCAAGCATCAGTTAAGTGAGAATTTTTAAGTGATGGTGAATCTGCTATTAGCTAACCAGTCAAGACAGATTATAGTAGACTGGGCAATAAAATACACAGTCCAAGAAAACAAGTTAAGAGAGTTAAAAAAGGTTTCCTTACTAAGGCATACTTGGCATCTGGATGCAAGGCCTTGGACACAGCTTTTGTCCACTCCAGCTCTTTGGGGGTGTCATTGAAGAAAAAAGCCTCTTTGCTGAGGTCAAGCTCCTGGAAACTATAAGGAAGGACAAACTTCTAGTAAAAAACTTTTTGTTTGATTCCTATTTTTTCACTCTTTAACACTAAATTAGTAAAGTGAAACGTAGGCAGGATTAGTGGACACATAGTGCTGAATCTGTGGGTGAGCATGTTCTCCTACTTAAAACAGGATCAATGGTTGCATACATCTGTCAGAGGTTTGAGCCCTATATGTCTCTCTGTGTAATGGGATTAAGTGGAGAATTGCACAGCTATTCTCCAACAGGGTGAATTTGATTTACCCCACGCAGTACATGTCAGGAGGGTCAGGAGTGCAGTTCAGCCAAGGACCGAGGCTTTCCTTTGGTGTCTGTCCGTTCACATTGTACGTGCCAAGGAAAAAGCTGAGACACAAAAGGGAGAGATGAGGAGAGGAATACAGAGTTACAGTTTCTTTAACACACTTCCAACAAAACATCTGTTCTGTGATTTTCAGTTTAAATTTTGGTGATTAAAATAGTGAAACAATGACCTCATTATATATTAAGATGATACCTTCTCGTTTTACTGCAACATTCTGTCACTCATGTCCAGAAATTCTATGAAAGAGGACAACTGCTCTTTTTTGGCAATGTTTCTATTCATTTACACTCATGCACAGTTACACCCAGGCGCTGTGCACAGGGCAAAGAGATAGCAGAGAATAAAACAGTCTTATGTGCTGACCGCTGAGGAATCCCACTGGAACTTAAGTGCCTTGCTGGAGGGCACCTCAATCGTAAGAAGTGGTCAGCCCTTATGAATTACATCCCCACTGAGATTTATTTTGCAGGTCCAGATTGAAAACTAGCATCTGTCCATTCAACACCCCCCCCCCACCCTTTAGGCAGTTGCTGCTGCTCTGCTCATGCAGAGGAACAGCACAGAGCACTTTACTTTGTGCTGACAGCCATCACACTGTGCAACACTCTTTGCCCCGATGGCTCCCACTTCAAAGATGCTGAAGCTGTCTTTATATAAGGAGAAAAAAAAAAAAAAAAACACCACTTGCCATGCTGCTTTCCTAAGCTTTTTTTTCATGGCTATTCAGTATTTTTTCAGTTTGTAGTGGAATATGATATGAAAGCAGACATTTCCTGTGACCCAGCACTATTTAGCCTTTTCTGTGTAGCTGTTGTTTCTGATAAATGCAACAATTTAAACCCATAGACCAATCAGCACATCCAACAAATGGGCCATTTGGATGTGTAATATATGTTCAAAATATTGAAGCTTTTGACTACACAAATTCTGCCCAAGCTTTTGTATAACTTGACAACCTATTCATTTCTTCTTAGGGGTTGTACAGGGACAGGAGCCTTCTCTGCATTCTTGGAACAAAAGGTACGAAAACACCTTGGAGGGGTTGTGAGTCAGTCATGTGACTAACACAAACACAGTCTGTCTCACGCCTCACAGACAATTCCCAATTAACCTGAGTTTATTGTGGTTTGTGTGGAAGAAAAGCACAGCTCCCAAGAGGCAACACTGTAGCAACATGCAAATTACGCACAGAAAGGAGGAGAGGGCTTAGACTGCAACACAGGAGCTTCCCCATATACATATATACTGAGAGAGACAGGAGGCTGTGTGGTTAATAACTAAACTACAATGCTTAATTCAGCAAATGCTTTTTAGCTGAATACATTTTTTTGCTTTTCATTTCATGGCAAAAATGTTTTTTTCAATGCATCTACTGGGACAATAATATCCACAATCAACATAAAATGCGATGCAGAGCAAAATTATGAGCTACAGTATTTTAACCCACCAGGTTGGTGCATTTCTAGACTACCTCTAAGACAGTGGCGCTTATTTTAGCAAACAGCGAAGTACAAAGAAATACAAACCCACAGATGTTGAGTCATTATTTTTACATAACACTTCTTGGATCCAAACTGCACTCAGAGTTACACTATGTGCTCACACTGTGCAACAAATCTTACGCTACTCCTGCTCAACACAAGTGTGTAAGATTGGCAGCAAAATCTAGACAAAATTAAAATAAAATATCCTGACAAGCCTCTTCAATTCACAGCTTCAGAATATTAACTCTGGACGTAGAGGGAGGATATTATTCATAGGCTGCTCTACTGTTGGTCTTGCAATGTCTCTTTGGACTGCATGTAACAAGCTGTCTTTGTATCATGTTTTTTTCCATGTAGTGGTTAAATATCAACATGACATAAAGCTTAAGAAGAGTTTAGTTGCTGTAATAATGTGGACCATATCACATTAAAAAGGTATATGAAAGCACCTATTGCTACCACCCAAGGTATCAAGGAAGATTAAAAATGTATATCAGGAAGTAAAAATGTCTTATTCAATCATATTGGGCAACTTCCATTGCCCAAGCATGTACACATGTACTTATGTTGCACACATATACTACTTGTCAATCACAACAATACTGACACAATGAGTCAGTCAGAGTTAAGAGTAATATACCTGAAGTTCTCCAAGTAAGTGTAAAAGTCTTCATTCTTCAGCAGCTCACACTTGATAAGGTTGTCACGAAGGTTGAACTGTGGCATGGCCAATATCTGAGCTTTGTTAGATGGGGTGTGGCTGGACGACCGCACCAGGTCATCCCTGTCCTCACGACTGGAGATGCCCTGACTACACACCAAGAGAGAGAAAATAACAGTTAGGCATGAGGGGAGAGTGGGGGTAGTGCAGACCAAGATAGAAACAAGATCATTTCATCACACCAGTGTGATTTCAGTAGGGGACAAGTTTGAGGATGATTATAAACTGCGTGTTTGATGAGAGTTGTTTAGATTTTTTATTTTCAGCTAGCAATGTACAACTGCCATTTCCAGGATACTCTCTGACCTTATTACATCTATTAACTCCTCTCCTAAAAGCTAGAAATAAAATTATGGCATGGCAGATAGACTAACAGTGTAATATACAGTAGATCATGAACCCAGGCTATGCAGTGAAGCTCCATTTACATGTCGTCAATATGGAAAGAGACTGAGGGGAGAGGAAGAAATGTAATATGCCTAGGCCCTGTAATCTTCCAGGAATATACTATAGCTGAACTCTACCTTAGAATATACTGTAGGCATTTATTCCAAGAGTGACAGCAGAGGTGTGTAGTTTGAACAACTGAACTGCAAAAATTTGCACTACTTTGCACAACTTTAAATAAATGAAACACTCATCACCATCCTGCTTCCAGGCACGTAGACAATTCCTCCAACAAAACTGGTGGAAGGAAGTACTGAAGTGGCAATAAGCCTGCTTTTTATTCTTTTAAACTGTAGTACTCATATTTGGTGCATACTATGGGTGTGGCACGAAAAGTAACAAACTTTATTTACAAGAAAACTCCACAGTGGAACGCTTTAGTAGGAGAATATTTTTTCTACAACTATGTAAAAAATAGAGCTGTTTAACGAATTTTGGTTTTGAGAGCTTTAATAAGAAGGCCTTACCTTTCTGGGCTCAAAGACCCTTTGGACTTCTGTGTGACACTGTTGGAACCTTTCTCCTTTTCTAAATCTCCCTTTTTATCTGATGATTTCACTGCTTGGAAAGAGCAGGAGAGAAAAGGAGGCTCATTAAAAAGTCTGTTTAGTTTACTTCTCAACAATGATAAACCACAGAGCATTATAACACAGTTCTCCACAATGCCTGCAAACCACCAGCACCTTTAAGGACAAATTAACATCTTATTTGCAGGTTTTCAGTTAAAACTATGTATTACTGTATCTTGTCAGCTACTGGGAGTCCTTCCAATCTACATTATCTCAAAGTCTACCCTAGGCATTGACAGCCTTGCTAAACTCACTCTAATGAGAATGTAGCTAGCCCACAGCAAACCCATATTTCAACCCTTTAATAACTAATATGGAGAATAAATGACAGCTAATTATAACCAAGAATAAAAAATAAAAACGCACAGTAACACATAATTCAATCATCAAAAGTGCCAAGTCAGGGCTCAGTGTTGTGGTCAATCGACTGAAGCCGTCTTTTGCAGTTGGTTACAGTTACTGCATCCTAAGTAGCTGGCTTTAATGGCTGAGTGTGAAGTATGAGACAGCATGGCCCCTGTCTTCTGCAGCTTGGCAGGGAACACAGCTGGCTCCTCTGAAAGGGAAAGCCAGGTTTTTTGAGCAGGAAATTAAACTGCACCTGACCGACAACACTACTTTAGTACCCAAAAGATACATCGTATTCTAGTCGTTTAATGTGGTAGAATGTGGGGTATCTGAAATGTATTTGTTTTCTGATCTGTTTATGTGCGTTAGGATTGGGGTTAGGGTTATAAGCGTTTGAAACAAGAATCCCGAGGCTGACATTATCTTACTGGAAAGGGATATCATAGCACTATTACTATAACTTTATACAACTGGTTTCAAAACATGGTCAAATAAAACAGAGGTAATGAAACCCAAAATTAAATGAATTGTTATTAAGTAAGTAGTAATTAAGTATCATCTAAACTAACAAAGCTTGAGCATAAGAATCATCTTCAAAGGTATGATTTTTCTCACAGTTGTGCCTAACCCACCACTATGGTTAAGGTTCATTATGTGGGTTATAAAAAGAGGAGGCAGGACAACAGCTTTTATCACAGCCATGGCTAGCAGCCATTATCTGCTGCACATTTTGCTTGACACAGGAAATGTTCTCCTCACTCTTTACAGAGAAAACAAATTGTAACGTCTGTAACAAATTCTGAGAAATGGTAACAATGGTATGAATGAAATAAGAACCAAGAAAAATTAGGCCAGAGAAATTCAACTAGAAGCACTATTTTGAAAATAAATAAATAAATCCCCTCAGGCTCAATGGACGTTTTAAAATTCAAAATCAGTGATGTTTGAACGTACAGGAAAAGGAGACTTGAAAAGAATGTACTTTGGAGATGCTACAGTTAAGAAGGTGAAAATATTCTTGTGCACACAAAGAAAAACCACATCACTGTTAAACTGTCTGAAGAATTTCTTTGAATTTGCTTGTGAAAAAACAAACGAACATGAGTATCAATTGCCCTAGCCCTAGACTGCAAGGTCTCAAATGATAAACCATAACCCACTGGAGATGGGTTTCTTCCTATTTAACAGTTTGCATGGATAATATTGTAATATGCTAACTTAACCGTTTGTTCAAAGGTTTTTCTCAAGGAACTTCAGTGTATCTCAAAAATGCACAAACCCCAAACAACAATAAAATGGTATAAATGGTATAATTCTGAGATGCTTGTGTACTTGCTAAACAAAAAAAAATTATTATATATATATANTGAAAGGAGCAAAAGCAGCCTATTGGCTATACAAACAGCTCAATGTGCAGTGACGTGCAAAAAAAAAAAAACAAGAAAAAAGTGTTTATTTTCTATATATCTAGTTAGGGCCTGCTCCAATCCAATAACAGAAAGGATGCTTGGCGCAGTCTGTACATGTTTGTATCTGTTCCTGTGTATATGTACTGTATCGTTGATCGACTGTAACCATGTCACCATGCTTTTATGGTGATAAATTGCTCTTCGGAGAAAATCCAGCATTGTGTCGAACATGTTTCATGCACGTGTATGTGTACATGTGTGACCCAAGATCATGCCACTTCCTGAAAAACACTAACACTAAATAAACCTGCTACAGTATGTAAATACTGTATATATTATACATATACACATTATATATATATATATATATATATATATATATAGAGCTTCATTTAAATGCATAAATTGTAGAGGATTGTGTAAACTAAATGTGAAAACGGCTGTTTTTCTTTGACTTGACTTTGGTGATAACAACCTTAACATGTTCAAGTTTTGAACTCCTGGTGATACAAAACAATCTATTTAATGACAGGACCGTGGACTTGAGGGACTTTCGTTTCTCGGCACATCTTCTCCTGCACATGCTTTGCTATTCTTAACAAGCTATTGAGCTTAGCTAAACTTTCAGACCATGAGGAGGGAGTTGAGTGTGACTAACTGCAGCTTGAAATTCTGCCTCTTTGACCACAAGACTGCATAAGAGGCTTCAACAACTTGTCATTTAACTCTTCCGTATCAAGACAGTCACCCTGTTTTTTTTTTTTTTTTTTTTAAACCACAACTGCACAAAGTTCAGAGTTGCACAACTTCCCTCCGTGATCTTAAACTACAGACAAATAACTGCAGAGTAACCAAATTTGCAATTTCTCTACATTCTCAACTGTGGATGTGCAGTTGAGAATCAATAGAACCAGTTCTTCGTGGATCACACCGGCGATGAATAAAAACAAAATGCTTTTCTCACAGGTGAAGGCAAAACAGGCAGTCGGCCACTTTATCTCTTAAGAGAGGCGGGCGGAGGGAAAGTTTTACTGACAACTGATTTTAAGTTAACTAGCTATGGCTGCTAAAAGGATCAGCAGCATCATAAAACCAGTGTCTCGGCGTATGATGTGATTCTGAGTCACTGACACGATAATCCGACCAAAACCGCAGCTACAACTACAACAGGTGAGTCATTTTCTGTCTCATAGCGACCACTGCCATGGAGATCGTTACTGAGCCCGGGCTAACGCTGTCTGTCAACCGTTTAACTCCCCGAGCTAACATTAATAATGATAACACTGCTGGTGTTGTCGCTAACGCTGTCTTTCATTCAACATCCATCCGCCCGACGAAACCTGGCCCTCTAGCTAACCCGGCTAAAGTTAGCCTCTTTGAAATAAGCACCACCGCCACTGCTCGCTAGCACTAGCTAGGAGGCTAGCTGTTTAGACGGGGCAGACTGAATGCCACAGATTGATGCGACACGATTTTCTTCCCACAACCTCAAAACAGCCAAAGAATGTAAGGAACATTTTTCATACCAGAGTCTCTCATCACATTAGACATGTCCCTGCACCAGTCCCACGCATTCTGTGCAAAAGAGCAATGACCAGCCTGTGTCAGACCTGCCCATGGTAGCGTTGTGGGAGGAGGAGTTTACCTTCCCCTGCTGCAGACACAGGAGTCTGACAAAATAACGAACTGCAAACTACTATTGACAAAGTGCAACCGGGAAATACTACAGCACATCACATTAGTATTGCATTAGTAAGGTTGCCTCATGCAATTCAAACGAACTAATAAATTATGAACTGATTCTGGCCCTAAAGTAAAAAGCAATGTCTCACAAAACCATTTCTGTTTACATAAAAAAAAAAATTAAAAAAAAAAAGCATATAGATTGTGCCTTTTATAACCTGACCTTATGAGATGCGATAAGTATTCTTGTTGCAGTTTTTGTTATACATATGGGAATCTATTCTGTGTATACTGTTTTCCTTACTTCATAAGTAGTGGGTTTAAATTAATTTCATTTTAGGCCTGGCAACCAAATGCTGTTAGAAGTTACACAGTTCAGGCTCAGCACAACAAATGTGTGTGGGTGGGGGACAAACCTTCCCTCTGTGTCAGATCAGCTATGACATTTTAAAAAGCTTCTGAGGTTTTCTTTTATTCCATGTGCTCTTTGTCACTGCCTCACAAGTGAAATGTACTTGGTGACTCCACTTCATATCAGGAAATCTGCAGGTGTTACTAATTTCCAGGAATTCTGTCAGTCCTATTTCTCCGATTGAATGGAATGAAGCCATAATTAAGTTATTTGTGATCACAAATTTTTACAGCCCATAGGGAGGCTGGGGCAATTGCATTCAAAGGAAGTAGCATTGACAAAACCACCCACTTTAATGATGCAATGACAATGTAGACTTTTATGTCTGTGAGTCTATCTGTGGTAAAACATAAAAAACAAAAAATAAAACGAAGCAAGATACACCATGGAGATAAAGAAGAACAGAATGCATTTCAGTCCTGTGACCTGTCACAATGAACAATGAATACTGGAAGAACTGTTCCAAATATATCAAGTTTGCTCGATGCCTACTGTGACCTTTTACAAATAAAAAATAGGTGACAAACCTGTTTTCCGGTTCTGATTTAGCTTAGTGAGTGTTGTGCTGAGGGGTGTGAGGGCCTGTTTGACAACTCCGTGGCCTTTAGGGGCTTTGTGGTACTTGTTGATCCACTCGAACTTGGGTACCTGTGTGGGAGACTTGCAAACATCTGAAGAAAGACAGACAGAGCAAAGAGAATTAGAGTAAGTTAGAATGATTTGAAAATTTGTCTGAGTCAAGGATACAACAAGAGCAAGGTCTGATCTTTGGATTTTCTGCTTATTTGTTTTCAGGCAAAAGTGTGGAGGAAGCAGCAGCAATGGTAAAATTCATGGTGTAAAAAGTGAATCAACTCAAGCAACATATATCTATTACTTGCCATTACACATGGATCTTGTCCGTAAAATGAAACTGTATTTTGTAAGAATACCACCACACTAAATGTGACTATTAAAAGTGCTGTGCTGCCTTAAAGAATCTCATTTTTACTTGCTTACCTTTATCATTTATCACACTCTTCCTTTGAAGGGCAACTGGTGCCAGGTCGTGTAATTTTTCCATCACTGCTATCACCAGGTTAAAAGCCTCTGTGGCTTATCGTACGGGTAAAAAGATAAGGCAAACAACATTCAATTCCCCGTCCATGCTCATGTGGGGCTTCCACTGTGAAAAATAGTGAGCTGGTGGCGAAAGTGACACATCCCTAACAAAGCTGACTGTCTGCCAACCCTCTTCCATTATGTTAAACAAGATGCAGAAAGTAAAATGTAGTTCAAGAGAAGTAACAAAGAGGAAGTGACATATCCTTTTAAAAACTTTTTCATCTTGCCCTTTTGGTAAAGCTGGCTCTTAAAGAAAAAACTAAACACAGAGTAAACCATCTAAACTCCACCCCCCATCTCGCTCTCTTTCTCTCTCCTTTTCTGTCTATCTGTACCTCTCCCGTTTCCTCCACGAGTCATGCACATTACTGACAGTAACCCAAAGGGCCAGCATCAATCTGTAGTTGTAAAATCAACAGAATCAAATGCTATTGTATTTTTATTTATTATTCTTTTTTAAATTTTAAATTAGTTTTTCACCAATCCAATGTCAAAATGAAAGATTAAGGTAATTTTTTTTTTGTTTGTCTGAGACATAATTAAACCTCAAGGCAACCCAAGACTGGCTGAGCTGGTTTCTCCTGAACAGATAGTTAGAGCAACACCTAGATAATTCTTACATAGATAACTCCTACTTCATCAGAGCAACACCTACATACTTCTTTCATAGATAACTCCTACTTCGTCAGAGCAACACCTCGATACTTCTTGCATAGATAACTCCAACTTTGTTCAGAAAAGATCATCTAAAAATATGACCTACTAAACAGAAAAATCAATCACTGATCATTGGTCTACAACAACAACAGGTGAAAGCCCATGTTTGTGCCGTTGTCCTGTTTGAAAGCTAAGGCTCTTTTAGAATTTCCAAAACTACGTAGGATTTTTCATAGGCTGCAAGAAACCTAAATAAAAGCCCTGACTGCTGGGTGTTATGTAAGAGTGTCACCAATGTTGCTTAGGGTTGACTTACCACTCCAGGCCTTGTTGACCTCGCTGAGAAAGAGCCGCGAGTGAGACCCAAAAGGAAGTCTGAGTTCTAACGCTTCTTCCTGGTAGCTTACTCTCACTCTGGTATCAGCACCTAGAATCAGAGGCAAAAATAAATTATCTATCTATCGTTATATTATCTATCTATTTATTTTACTTTCCTTCTTCTGCAATGCTGCTATATAATCAACGTTACACATTAGTTATTTAGCTATGGAAACATGGGGTGGGATTCTGAGTCTATACAAATCTCTTATGACAAAATGTTGCATTTACATTGGGAAAAAAAAACAGAAATATTATGTTCAGTGAAACGTGGTGGATCACAATATAAGCATTATATATTTGAATTTAAATGGAAATAAGGATGACTCACCCACAACTGCAAGTTCCTCTGGTGAGGAAACTACAAATAGTGCAGCATGAGAAGTAGGTCAGAGCACTTCTGAGAAGTTGGTGCCATGCCATTATTAACAAAAAACAACGGATATTACTTTTGATTACGTTAAACATATGACTCACCCTCCACAACAGCAAAGTCAAGAGAGATGGGTATGATGTCCTCCAGTGACACATCATCAGCAGTAATCGCCATCCTTCGATGAGTAAAAATAAAGATTCTGCAAAACAGACATTTTAATGTTTAAAATTAAAATATCTTATAATTAGACATATAGGCCTTTCAAAAACCTATTAATTTTAATTAGCAATCCAAATCAATTGTATATTTCATTAAAAGGAGAGTAACTTGTGATTACTGTGTCAGACAACTGATACAACTTTGTGGATTAGTGGTGTTGCTTAATGTTGTCAACCTCTCGCCTTACAAAATTATACTGTGAGCCTTTGATTATGAATATATTGTTCAATTATGAACTTTGTGTTAAAACTCACGCATGTTCTTTTGTAGACTCCACCAATCCCAGCAGTCTGCTTTCTGTAATATCATCAAAGAGGACATCACATTGGACAGCATGTTTACAGCTTAGTTAAGGGTATAGCGGGAATATGTTTGGATGCATATTTGACACTTCAGCTTGTTCTCTTTTCAACTATTATTTTTGGCTACAATGAGCAACACTTAAAAGTGGCTTTTGCTTCCTGTATCTAACAGGTGGTGTCATATATCACAGTAAATTCAGTTAACTACAGGTCCTCATACATTTCCCTTTAATACTAACGTCATTATATTTCACAGGGAAATAGGATTTTTTTTTCTAACTATACTACATGGTAGCTGTTAGCTTTAAATGTATGTATGTGTTTTAAATACAAACCATGTTAACTCAGAAAATATGATACACTGTTGTCACAACGACATACTTTAAATAATGATAATGATTGAAAGTCCATCTCCACCAGAATTCAATACATTAAAATGCCACTTACATGTTAATGCATCAGTAATAATAAACCAGTATCACACTGCAGAACAATAAGACCTAAAGGTTCCATTCTGCTGCAGTGAAAAAAAAAAAGTTTTCCTTATAATTATATAATAAAGACAAATGGCAACATTTAGGCTCATTCTTTAACCACTGCCAGTAACGACAGAGCAGCAGCTTGAAACATAGTTGCCATCGTGTGGAAGAAAGGTCTTACTACAAAAGTTGGACCATACCCTTGACAAGTCACACCCGACTAAACCTGCTCTGCTTCTTTTGCTGGGAACTTGCTACGTCTTCGATGCGTCGTTTGGGTTTAATTCCCAGTCTAAGAAAATTCAGTTCTTTTTTTTTTTTTTCTTAGAAAAAAATTATTATTCATAAAGCTGTCGACCATGTAGCGGCGCTTTAACCCCACAGGCCTCTCTGCGGACTCTGGTATTCTTAAGCGGAGTCGTGTTGGTGAAAGTTAGTTGAAGTCGGAAAAGCCGATCTGTCAGTTTTAAACACCGACAATCAATAAACAAGCGCACGCGAGTCGCGAAGGATACTATGTTGCAGTGTTCCTCCCTCTCCAAAGTTTCTTGTATTGCGACGGACTGATCCATAGTGAAAGGCAGCTTCTTGCTCGACAGTTCTCTGGCCCCACGCTTTTCTAGTTGGAAAACGCCAGGAGGAATTTCCAGTTTATTTCTCTCTCAAGTGGAGGCCGAGCAGGGCGAGAGTCGCTCCGGGAGCCCCGTGTAGTCCGACATTATTCCCCCGTCTCGATCCAGATGTGCCCCCCCCCCCTCGCTGCTGGCCCAGCCCGGCCCGGCCTGCCACGCATTGGATTCGGAATCGCTCCGTGCCCCCGGGGTGACGTCACATCTGGGCTGTCGTCAACTCGGTTTGGTTTGGATTAGGCCTCGGGCCATTGATCCAAAGAGGATTATGTCCCACAATAGGTCCGAATCCCCACGTTCACAACGTTATATCAAAGCTTACTACGAGTTCCGATGAGCCGTCGGGTCAATGGGCCTAAAGCGGTCTTTTGTTACAGGGGATACCCACCAGCAATATATTTATTCAGCTTAAAACGATAGGGCTGTGTTGCATTCACGAGTCAGTTTTATTGTTCAGTAGTTTCCAGTTGTCTATAACTGTAATTTCATGTATTTTATTGTAGGATGGTGTTGATATTTGGGAGTTTAAAAAAAAAAAAAAAGATAATTAGCAGTAATCGAGAAGTAGGTCAGAGCACCTCACGGTTATTATTAACAAAAAACAACAGATATAACTTTTGATTTTGTTATATGAAAGCTACACTCACCCTCCAGAACAGCAAAGTCAAGGGAGATGGGTATGATGTCCTCCAGTGACACATCATCAGCAGTAATCGCCATCCTTCGATGAGTAAAAATAAAGATTCTGCAAAACAGACATTTTAATGATCAAAATTAAAATACCTTATGATTAGACATATAGGCCTTTCAATAACCTATTAATTTCAATTAGCAATCTGAATCAATTTCATTAAAAGGGAAGTAATTTTGATTACTGTGTCAGACAACTGATACAACTTTGTGGTCATTAGTGGTGTTGCTTAATGTTGTCAACCTCTCTTCTTACAAAATTATACTGTGAGCCTTTGATTATGAATATATTGTTCAATTATAAACTTTGTGTTAAAACCCATTGTCTTTTGTTACAGGGGATACCCACCAGTAATATATTTATTCATCCTAAAATGATGTGTTTCATTCACGAGTCAGTTTTATTGTTTAGTAGTTTCCAGTTATCGATTACTTAATTTCTTGTATTTTATTGTAGGATTTGTTGATACTTGGGAGTTAAAAAAAATGATAATGATAAATCAGCCAATAGTATTAAAAAAAAAAGAAATACATGACATTTATGCAGTTTCTTGTTCATTGGTAGACATCAGAAGACTGGTGGTGGTGAAAGAGTCATATACTTAATTAAAAGAGGCAATTTGCCAGCAACAATATTAAAGTATAGTCTTATAGATATAAAGTGCTGCATTCAATTTTATACTTCATTACAAATAGAGAAATGTACTTAAAGTGTCAAAAGTGAGAGCAGGCTACTCATTCTATAGAAATAAGTAGTTTAGCTAGTTTTGTATGCTGTGTGCAGATTGGACCTTTTGCTTCTTCCAAAGGGGAAGGGGTTTGTGAGATGGGAAATTAATGTAGGCAATCACCCTATGGTAAAGCTACTTACAAATCTTTATACAGTTAAAATGTGACAAGGTACTTTAACTTTTATTTTTGGTTTTAATCTTTTCCAAACATCTCCTCTCTTTCAGTATTATTTTATCCTTACCATTTTAGGGTATATTTTAATACCCAATCTTTATTTTTTTTAAAAAATCATTTTTATCACTCTTTTTATCTTTGCTCTCCAGTCTTCAGAGTTTCCTTAATACAAATTCAAATTCATGAGATTCATGATCGCATTTCCTCAGTTCTTGTGTTGTTTTTATTGCTTTGTGCTCTATGTGTAAACTGGGATGTGTTTGTATGTGTGTGTGAGGGAAGGTTGCTTTTCATCGCTTTTATTCTGTAAAGCACTTTGTGTTGCACTGTTGTATAAAACGTGCTATATACAAATAAAAAATTATTGATTGATTCGGATCAGGGTTTAATCAACACTGATTTTCTTTTATAGCTTACTTCATACAGTTACCACATGTTTTATTACTTAAAAGTAACCTCGACCATAACCATAGCCATCAAAGTGCTTTAAAATATAAAACAATGCCCTCTGAAATGTAGTGAAATAGAGGTAAAAATCAAATAGAAGTACTGAAGTAAAATACCTAAAAAATTTATTTAACTTACCTTATCAACTTAAGACAGTAGAGTACCTTAATACCTTAGTTTCACTTTTTCACAAGTAAAGATACTAAATTCTGAAAAAATGTGCAGTCACTTAATTATATATAAATAAGAAGAAGGAAAGAGGGCTATATAAAAACAAACAATACTTGATACACTGTATAATAAAAATAATAATCCAACACCCACTTTTTCACCCCAGTCTATGCCAAAGATTGGACCTAATCATATTTGGAGTAATTAAGCATATAGTTTATTAGAGTTATTTTTTTGGTCACTATCATCATATTTTACACATCACAAAATGAGAATAAACTGACACCTCTGATTTAATCTGACATGTACATGACACCATTATACAAAAAAAAAAAAAAAAACTCTGGAAACCACATAGACATCCAATTCATGATTCAAAAGAATATTAGACAAAAGGTTGCCACATAATTTTATTATGATAACATCAATGGAGATGCTTCATCAAACCTCCACAACACAGGTGTTGTGAGGATTTTATGAAACATTTATTTCATAAAGTGCATATAGAGTCATAGTTGCGTCACTCGCACAATGGCTTAAACATAAAATAATCTATGGAGAAGTTTCTTGTGATAAAACATTTATAACCACATGAACAAGTGTTGTGTTTAGGCTCACTCACCCATCCATAATTAAAATCTTTCTACAATCTATTAAAAGTGAGAAGGCACATACAAAAAGTTTTTGTCTGTCACGGGCAAGGTCATCGCTAAAACAAATTGCACAGTGTTTTTTTTTTGTTTCTTTTCCTAAAACTTTACAGAGAAGAAATAAGTTTGCATTATTTTGTTAATTGTGAAATCAAGGAACTTGCACCCTTGATTTTCTTAATTCCTGAAGTTCCTGTTTTTTTTCCATAGAAATACTGTTCAAAGCCACTTCTCATTGGTCTTGAAACAGAGATAAAACATGATTGGGAAGCTTTAATTAAACAAGACATAATATCAATGTTGTAATTAAGGATTTACATAGTTCCATACATACATTATATACAGTACAATCACATATGATTTTCACTGAGATACATGTGTGTAAATGAAGTAGTGCTAACCTCTGCACAGCAAAGCTTTATTTCTGGAGGGAGTGGAAGTTACACAAAGCTCTGGTTACTTAATGACCCACACACACAGCAGCTGAGCAAGGCCATGCTTAACCAATCACAGCATTAAAGTAAAGGCAAGCAGGCAAAGTAAGCAAGCAATCAATTCTGTGTGAATATAAGGACCTCTTGTGGCGAAAGAGGGCACATTCAGTGTACCGTTCAACCATAGGCAGGAGACTGTAGTGGCGTTGCAGCACTCTAGATGACATGGAGATTTTGTATCAGCCTTGCATGAGGTTTGGCCAGAACAGTTGGTGGTGCATCCTGCTGTCCACTGGAATTCGGAACCTACAGCCTTTTTTTTAAGCTGCAAAGGCACGAGAGAGTGAGAAACTAAATTTAAATGACTGAGATATTTAAATGTTGCTTAAAACCCTCTGGAGTCTGCCTATTCATCTGTCAATACACTGACAACTTTTATACATCATGACATGACTATTTATATAGATATATACATATTTCATAGAGACAATCTGAGAAAAAGCAAAGAAACATGTCTGTACACCATATAAACATTTGGTGAAAGAAAGAATAATTTTATATATATATATATATATATATATATATATATATATATGAATATATGAATTCACTTTACATGTATTTTGACTGTATTATAGTTTTCCTTTTTCAATTGTTAGTACATATATATAGTAAAACAATCTCTACTATTTCAAGTTATAGCAGAGCTTGTGTTGAAAGATGGACAACATGCAAGTAGAGTTTAAAAGGTGCTAAGCAAAGTTTTGAAAGTCCACATATTTTAATCAAAATGAACCTGGACTCCAGATGGTTACACATTTTAATGAACCTTACATTTGGAAATTCAGTATTGATAATACAATATTGCTTTAACTGTATTATATCAACAGTATTGCCATTATTTTTTGCAGTTCTTACCTCACAGTGTGGCTCTGAGGAGGAGCAAATTTGGATATCTTTAAAAGCTTTATAGCAAGATGTACCATTACATGCACCTCGATGGCATTTTTTTCCCTGGGGGGGGGGACATAGAAGAATGGATGGTACAAATCTCACATTAGTCTTGGCTTCCCTGTTCTATACACCGAATTGACTAAAAGTCAGCTAATATTTTACATATTTTTATTCTACTGGTTATATTAGTCATTAACACGGCCTTTTGTCCTTACATTGTTTGCTGGACTGGTTGTTGTTGTTGTTGTTGTTGTGGCTGTTGTTGTGGCTGTTGTTGTTGTGGTTGCAATTACTGTCATGTAAAGAAAATAGTGAAAATATAATATAAGCAATATAATATAATATAAGAAAGTGCAAATTTAATTTATGTGATATATATATATATATATATATATATATATATATATATATATGTATGTGAATATGTCTGTTTACCTGTGGTTGTTGTCATCATCATGGATTCAAAACTGGCATTGAGGCATCCAGTAGAATTGCAGCATTCAACTGTGCAATTGGTCTGAAACTTGTTGTCGCAGCTATTAGCACAAAAGGAGCTGCAGCTGGCAGCATAGCTCATGTCCGCCTGCCTTAACAGCTGATGGAATTCAGAGTGAGAGATTAGTAGATGTGTTTTCTATTGGCTTTGCCTTTAAATTTTTTTATAAATATCATTAACCATCACTATCTAACATTTCGATAGTAAAAGTGTAAGCATGTGAAAGAGGATTATTACCCCACACTTTTAGTAGTTACTCCATCTTTCGAATGGCTTCCATGAACTACTAACATAGTTCATCTGCTATACAATTTGCTGTGTGTACATGTCAGTAATGCATTTTAGGACATTTTATTATAATTTGTTAAGGGCAATGCATCACAGTTCATTTGGCTCCCTACCTGACAATAACCACGGACACATGAAGAGGCATTCTGATTGGTGTACATTGTGTAGCAATCTGAGTAATTACAGACAAATGAGGGGCAGTTGACCTGTGAGAGGGATGAAGGATATACAATGAAGTTGAAAGACAAAAGGGAAAGATGCAAATACAGTTATATACTTCTCTCTAATAAGGTGGACATGCTATACTCACTGAAGCAGGATTTGCTGTCATATTTATACTAGGCATGCCACCTGTGGCAAAAAGATGTCACAATGTCATGATAAGGAAACATCAGAAAATTATTTTTTACATGGGAAAACAGCCTGGAAAGTTCACAGAAACACCTTACCACTGGAGTTTGATGACTGGGTGGTGGACATCATTGAGGTCCAGGAACCAGCTCCTGAAGTCATGGAGGAAGATGAACTGGTCCCACCAGAGGCTGTCATTGAAGGGTTGGACTGGGTTATGCCTGTTGAACCAACTGTAGAGGAGGCAGAGGTGGTTGAATTAGTAGCCCTGATTGAATTAGAAGCGATCATAAAAATTGATGACACAGAAATGGCAGTGGTTGTTGTACTGGTGGTTGAAAGGGACTGATTGTGATTGCAAAACCTCCAGAGGTGGTGATGGAGGATGACTGGGTGGTAGTGGTGATTGCTGCACCTCCGGAGGTTGTAGTGGGTGTGGTTGGATGGGTGGATGCTGAGCCTCCAGAGGTAGTAGTGGAGGATGACTGGGTGGTAGTGGTGATTGTTGCACCTCCAGAGGTTGTAGTGGGTGTGGTTGGATGGGTGGATGCTGAGCCTCCAGAGGTAGTAGTGGAGGATGACTGGGTGGTAGTGGTGATTGCTGCACCTCCGGAGATGGTAGTGGAGGGTAACTGTGTGGTGGTGGTAGTTCCTGTACCTCCAGTGGTTGCAGAAGTAATGGGCAGGGTGGCAGTTGCTGTACTGCTGGCGGTTGTCACAGGGGACTGGTTCGTGGCTGAGCTTGTTGTGGCTCCGGAAGAGGTCAAGGGCTGGCTGGCTGCTGTGGTCATCACAGTGGCAGAGGTAGGGGGCTGGGTAGTGACAGTGGAGGACATTGTTGTGGATCCAGGAATTGTAGAGGATGAAGGTTGGGTGGTGGTTGCGCTTGCAGAACTGGTGGACTGGCTGGTAGAAGCAGTGGATGGGGGTTGGCTGCTAGTGGTTTCTATGCCTACAGAAATGGTAGACATAGTGGTGGCGGGTGTCGAAGCTCCAGAGGTCATGGTTGTGGGTGGCATGGTTGTGCTTTCACCTGACACTAATACTGCTGGTAGAAGTAGTCCTAATAGAAGGAGGCGCAGGACACCTGTCAAGCACACACATGACACATTGTAGGAAAACAGCTCAACGACATTGCCATGACATTTTTGGCACTTATATTCATAGGATGTATTATGTCTGTGACCACTGACAGTGATTTTAGATAAGCAAACACACTCATACCTGTGTCTTTTGTAAGAGTAGTGGAGGCCATAATTACATTGGCAGAAAGCTCTTTGTCCAGCCTGTAATTAAATAGATAAATTAAATAGAAGGGTAAAACATACAATGAACATGAATGGACAGCTGCAGGATGTTTTGCAATTAATGCCTATGGGGTTTTGTGCAGACATAATAACAAATCTCTGCTTGCAGAACAAATTGTGCAATAACAAACTTAATTTGTGTGCTGACAAAAGATCTTTATGATGAATGGTAATGGTAATGTAATTCAAACTGTTTACCCATGCTCATAGGTCTCTGAATTACTGCCGCGCTCATTCCTTAAACCCACCTGGGCAGTTCTTTTGATCTGTGGGAGCTAAGTCATCATGTGGTCTCCTCTCTTTACAATCTTCTGATTGTCCTGGTGAAACTGATCCCGTAATTGTTTGGCTGAGTCACAATACAAGAAACTGATAATTATGAGATTGAAGCTGCACCTCAAATTTTATCCTCCCCACACTTTTACACATAGTCTGTCCTAGGTGCCACTATCAGTGACACCAAGAAAAAACATTTTAAGTTAAGGTGACAGAAGTCACCACCGCATGAGGTCATTGTTGCTAAGATTAGTTTTGTGTAGTGACACTCAATTATATCACAAGTATCTCTGTTTGCAATGGTCTATCAGTGAACACAATTAAAACGTGTTTGTTCCTCAATCAGTCCCTTTGGGAGAACTGCTAAGCGGCATTGCTTGTTTTTTTCCCCTCTCCCTTGGATCCCAGCACGGCTTCCTAAGGGCTCCACACCCTGGAAACTGAGTGACAACACAAGCCATTTTGGCTTCCATGTCAAAATGCTGAGTTCAATTGGAAAAAGGGATGTTTATATTCAGTTTGATGCATACAAGATAGACTCCAAGGTCTATTCAAAATTACAACAGAAGCCTTGAAGAGTACCAACTGCTTTAAGTATTAAGCCTTTTCAGGAAAGGTATTATCTTTATAAGGGGCTATTTTTCTGACTTTAAAATGAGTGATATGTGTCTGTATAGTTTGAGAAAGGAGGAAATGTTGCCGACAGAAAACAATGTTTTGTGAGTAATTCTATAATCGGTCAAAATCTGTTAATTTTTTGGCTATAACACACTTAACCGTTTTTGAGATTGAAAAATTAATAACACAATTACAGGTCATCTGAATAGAAATAAACTAAGGTAAATGATATTTTAAGAGTCCAAATTCTTGGATTGTCTCTCGAATAGACAAATAGGCCCATTCATTTGAATGTATCTGAGTAATTGTTAGTGATCAACCTGTTCACTTTATAACTTGTTTAAAATGCAGATGTAAAAAAACATTTGAAACAGAAATGTTACAAATAGAAAACATGTATCTATCATTTGCTGGTTGGTAATGGTAATACTGCATCACCATGCAAACAAATGTGCACAAATATCAAAGCCCTATTTAGCTGAATTAAAATTATGCTCACAAAATTCATCATTAAATCTGTGCCGTTTCTATGAAAGTCCACTCACCTGTTGTGTACTCTGCAGGGCTTTATGTCAGCTGTGGTTGAAGTGAATGAGCTCTCTCTCCCTCTCTGGTGTTCCCTTTCTCTGTGGCTCTCTGTCACCTCCCCCCTTGGCTTTCTGCTGACAGCCCTTTGGTAGCAAGGTAATAAGTGGAAACACTCACCTGCACAGCTATGCTAGTGTGAAAGGAGGAGACTAAGCCTCCTGTTGCTGGGTGGGTCTAAAGATGCCCCAGAATTGACGAGGTAAGGTAAAACAAAAAAAATTAAATAAAATCATTTTTATTTTTTTTAAATGTATCAGGTTGAATTAGAGAAATGTGTAAAAGTATAAGTATAATTATCCCATTGTGACTTTTGAATTTTGATCTTGGCCTGAATCTGGTCAACCCAAGAGATAATTAAATGCTCAATTTATACCTGCAAGTTAGGTGCCAAAAAAATCTACTCTAATCAACCAGAAATGTGCCACATTAACAGGCAAAAGGATACTTTAATTACCCTTTCTACTATCAGCTTAAAAATATCTTTTAATACCATTCTACTGTGTGTCAATTTAACATGAAAGAGAATTAAATTACAATCTGTGACAGTGTTAGGTTGTTTTTTATGTAGGTTAACTAAAACTGTGCACCCAGCAATTAGAGGTTTATTAAAATAACTCAGTGGATTAAACCTTTGCTAACCTGTGAGAGTATAGGTGAGATTTCAGTGCCCTGTGGGCTGATTGTATAGGGAACCTCCTGGTTTCTGTTTAACACAATGTGAAATCAGACCCCCGCTCTCTGCCAGCCATAAAGCCCCCACAGACTACAATTACCTCTTTGTGGCCTAAAGAACGTAGAATTCTTGGGCACAATACAAAAGGCACTTGCACAATTCAGGTGACAGAAGTTTTTTCTTTTTTTTCAGTGCAGCTGCAGAAAAAACATGAAATTTGTCTGCAGGGTCATTTAAAGTGTTTACACTACCAAAGATACACAGGAGTTTGGGGGATATATCAGAAATTCGGAATTAGGGGGTAACACCAAGTGTGTCCTTGTATTACTATCATTAATGGCCTTCTCCTAATGCAGTATGTCAGCTGTATTGCCACATACTATATTACACTTATTGTAGATTATTGTAAACATTTTCAAGTGTGTTTTAAGAAGATACTGACATTCGTGCATTGAAAGAAGTGCAAAGAGCTGCATTTGCTCTTCTTGTCCTTACTAGCTGAAGACTTCCCTACTTGAACGAGTGCTCCATTGATTTAGCATTACACTTCTATAACATTGCAAGACTAAAATCGACAGCTAAAAAAAGATTAGAAAGGATTCCACACATTCTGCTTCCTTGTCTTAACCTGGCATACAATTTTCCACCCTGCAACTCAACCTTTGAGTAGTGATGAAGAGCAGGATGCAAATGTCTGGTGAGCTCATGTCTTTCTGACTCCCAGGGCACAAAATATATTTGATTTTTACTCTTTCTATTATGAATTTTTAATCTTGAAAAGTTTTAAAATTGTAAAACTTCCCAAGAGCCTAGATAAGAGTGATTCATTGTGTGAAATCACACACAATCATCCCGTCGTAAAGTTTATGGACACAAATGGGGACACAAAGGCAGGACCAGCAGGGGAAACACTAATGTACATATGCAGAGTGGATGAAGCCAACTGGAAGCTGGGGGAAATTTGTTTCATAGACATTTCCATGTGTTTGCGTATGTTTGTATTCTTAGTGTGATCAACTGTATAAAGTATACAGTGTAGATATACCAGCATATTCTCTTTGTGTATGCCAAAATGAGGCATCAATTTTACTGTCTGATTTTACTACCAGGCATAGCTCCATGTAAATATAACAGTTATTTGCATTTAAAAAAATAGACTTTACATCATGACAACATTGACAGTAAAATACTGCAAACCTATAGTCAAATGAGAGACAGTAAGGGAACTACACACAAAGACATCATTGTTATTGACTTTCACTGTTTGGTTGTTTGTGTGCATGTTGTGTATGTGAACAATGCGTGTTTAAGGACATGACATGAGATGAGCGGTGAATGTTTTTCTCTGGCTCTCTGAATGCAGATTACATACGCAACACATTAAACAGGAACCCACCATGTTAAGACAAAATTTATATGTCTTTTCACACACAGCAAATAAACATAATCTGAAGGCTCACATTTCACTTGAATGCCCAGCTTTATTCTGAAACCAAACACTCTTGCACTGAATAATCAACTGGATAAACATGCTGGCATTTTTCATGCTTGTTGTCCCAAGGTAGGTTTTGGCTGAACAAACAGCTCCTGAATGCTGACCAGCACCTTTCAGAGAAATGTTACACACGCTAATTTCTGTACACGAAATCAGACAAATGGAGTCAAGTAGCGTCTGTTTGACTCACACAATTTAGTATACTCACAGCAGTAAAACTTGCCAATGTAAGCTATAGCATCATTGTTTCATTTCAGGGAAGTCTTTAATATTTTGAGGAAGATGGTGATAAGTTAAACCACATTAATAGGAATTCATAGACATGAATGCCACATTTGCATTCCCTTGAGCAAATATAGATAAAAAGGCACGGTGTCCATAAACATGATGTCACATGAGCTCCTAATGTAAATATGGTTTAGATAATAGGACAGTGAAACACTTCACTTGTAAGATTGTGAGGTTGATTGTGAGATGTTCCAAAACTTTGGAATAGAAAATAGCACAAGATTAGACTTCAAACTCTAATTTGGTAGTAAACAAACTGTAGTTCCTTTTTAAAACTTCCACTATCATTATTCTTAATATTTGGCAGTGAATGCTTTGTACTCAATAACTAGTTGAAGTCTACACATCCTCATTTTCCACTGCTTAATTTAAAATAAAAATGCATTACATAATGGGAAATTATGTCTTGCGTCCATGATGACACCACTGTCAAAGTCACTGAGATCATTTTTTTCCCGTCTTCTGATGTTTGATGAGAACATTAACTGAAATTCTTGACATGTAGCTGCATGATTTTATGTATTTCACTCCTGCCAGATGACTGGCTAATCAGATAATTGTATGAATAAGCAACTAAATAAATGTAAGTGTAAACAGAGTGTATGTATGATGTTGACCCACTTTGCTTTTAGATAAATATGTCCCTGAATTTTATCACTCTTCTACATTTGATCTAATCATGTGTTAGGTTGGGGTGACACAGTGTTGCACTGTCGCCTCCCACCAAGAAGGTTCTGAGTTCAATTCCTGGGCCAGGGGTGGAGTTTGCTCCTACAGTCCAATGACTGGTTAAAGGTTAATTAGTGAAACTAAATTGCCTGTAGGCGTGTGTGAGCGTGAATTGTTGTTTGTCTCTGTAAACCTTTATATCGGCCCCCTGTGATAGACTGGAGAACTGTTAGATAATGGATGGATGGAGGTGTTATGTTTGTGGTAAAGTTGTGTGTCAGTCCTTTAAACTCCTAATCAGGGTTCCATTTCAAGCAAATTTACAAATGAATTAACATTAACAAATTTAATCTTGTCTTTTTAAAAATTAAAGCAAAAAGGATTTGTTAACACTTCCTCAGCTCTTAGAAGTGAATGAGTCAGAAGACAGACGCAGCAGATGGATGCTGACACTGAATCCTCCTTCCTCCAACAGGTTTAACGGTTGTACTGCTTGTGGAGTCTTATTCACATTCTTGATAGTTACAGCTCAGCAGACCAAATTAAACAGCCTGGTTGCAACTGGACTGTGTAGCTGCATTAGTAAGAAGATTAGAAAAGATTTACTTACCCAGCAGTCGTCAGCAGCGCTGTTCACACAGACTTGGTGCACAGCAACAGGTCAGTGAGCTCTGTGCACCACATTCGCATTCTCTGTGGACTAGGACAGAGGCCCATTGAACAGATATGGGAGTCATCATTTTCTTATGATCGCACATGGGATTGTTTTCTCCTAATCTACAATTCAGCTTCTGGCGAAGGTCAGTGTCAATGTGTACATTTTCAAATAGCAACTTCCATTAATGTTTATTGTGTATGTGGATGAGGTCACAGCAAAGCAGCATCCACCCACAGATGGTATAGCCTAGTTTCCGTAGTAGCCTCATCTGATCCTCTGGACTCGCTAGATTCCAGTTTAGCAAAACCATGGTCGTAAATACACTTGAATGTAGATATCCAACAATTTTAGTCATGACCTGTCATTCATTCTGCAGTCAGAATACCACAATGTGGGGTGAACATGCTTCAACATGATGGCTTATATCCTGTGGACTGTGTTTACATGGACAGTCAAGGGGATTCTTTGCACTTGCAGGTTCCTTTGGGTGAGCCTATGTTCTCAGAAATGTGTCATTTGAGTTGAAATCTGAATAAGTCATTGATAACAATCCTCGATAAGGGTTAATATTTATTGTGAATATACAGTAAGTCATGTTTATTTACTTTGCAGATATGCCCATACAATGCAATCAAATTCTTGCCGAGGGAACAACACATTACAGAGGAGACAAACCAACAGCTCAAACAATTTGTTGGTAAGGATTGCAAAAAATAAAAAAAATAGCAAAAAAAAAAAAAAAGCAATAATAATTGGCTTTACTTTCAATATAAAAAGACTTAATTTAACTCTGCTGGTGCATTTTAGCAAATCTATTTTGCATGTCCTCAGCACCCGTGTAGTTATGGTGTGATGACCTTATTTGGCTTCGTTTGTCAGGTTTTGAAAGTAAAGGGATTGCGGTCATACCAGGTAGCCCTGACCGTACGGCTGCACTTCACAAAAGACTGACCAAGACTGAGAGAGAGATCCTATCTCTCAAGACAAGGGTTGCATGTGAAAGAGCATCATGGGAAAGGAAGTTTGCAGAGCTACAAAGAAAACAGGAAGAACTACGTCAACAGGTGTGTTTGTGAACGTGTGTGTGCATGTGCGGGTGTGCTTGAGGTTGTGTTTATGACTTCATTAAGGATGACTTGTCTCCCTCTCCTCAGCTCTCCTCTGAGGCTGGAGTGTTTGTGAAAGCGGGCAGTTGTGATGACCACAGAGAGTCAGGAGTGGACAATGGAGATGTGTTTGAGGAGTGCTCAAGTAAATAACAAAAACCATTCAGATGTTTTCATGTATGCAAGCCTTTGAATTTAACAGTGATTCCAAGCTCTATTTTCAATAAACAGGAAGTCTCTCAAGACAAATGTACCAACACAGAGGGTCTGAAGTGTCATTGAGAAGTGACACCTGTTCAAGCAGTATGTCGGGCAGCCAGTTCTCATCATCATCAGCACTGAGCTTAAGATCAGCCTCTTCTTCATCTTCAGCCACTAGGTACAGTACATCTGTATGGCAAATATGAAGCTACAAACAACAATTGGTTATAGCTTAACAATGACAGGAAACAGGGGGGTACAAGCCAGTCTGGCTCTGTCCATAGGGGAAAATCTATCCACCAGCCTCTACACTGTTTATCAGATTTAGTAGAAGAAAAATCACCCTCAATGTATGATGCATTACAGGTGTCTAAAGCTGTCAGTTAAAGAAATGTAGAACTGCCCATATCATTTCAATCTTTGTTGTACAACTGACTGAACTGTCTAATCCTTCAGTGTGAGATCATGGAGGACATCCCAAGGGCCCCACCGGGTTTTTGTCCCCCACTCTCCCATGGACTTGCAGCTAGGACACCGGGTCAGGATCATGCTGCCATCTGGAAGGATCAGTACAGGAACAATTCGTTTCATGGGCCACCTGCAGGGGGAGTCAGATCTTCAGCTTGGGGTGGAAATGCAGACACCTGATCATGGATTGCATGATGGCAGCCACAGGGGACACAGCTACTTTGAATGGTAACTTATGGTATTTCTTTGCTGTGCAATCAAAAACAACATAAGGCTACTCAGTTTGTCCCAGGATGTGCAACCTGACATTGACAGTTCTGGAGGAATTCCACACACTGTGGTTTAACTGCACTTTTTTTTTGAAAAGGCAACACAAACATTTCATATAAACCTCACAAATTGCTGTTGTTCACATCATAAATCAAGGCAGATTTGCACAGTCCATTGATACATTAACTTTGCAATTTGTCTGATATCACACTATGATTCCTAACACACACAATTACATGACAGGGTGTCTGTGAATATGTACACAAGACTAAAGACGTTGAGTAACAGTCAAACAATGCCTCTGGACATACTTGAGTAAATCCTGTGAACTTGAGTGACAGAGCTGAATATGCAAATCAGGTTGTGGTGAACTTGGGAAGATCAAATTTTAGCATGAAGTGTGACGTGTGAGATGTGAAATAATTTGCCTACAGCAATAGATTTTGAAAGTTTATTTATTTAGTTACAGTATTTAATACAATTTCTGTCCTTTGCAGCAAGCCTGGATATGGTGCCTTTGTACCATTCCACAAACTCCTGATGGCCTGGGAATGACAATAATATGTGTATCATGCCAAGCTGCCCATGTGAAAGAAGACCATCTGAACAAAGACCAGTGGTCACAGTCATGGATCTGATACCTTTTTGTAATGAGGTACATTTTTGTATTAAACATAAAAAAAATATGCATAGGTCTTGTGTGTGAAGGGACATCAATTTAACTGATATTCACAATAAAAATAACATTTCAACAAACACTGTGTGAAGCAAATGTGTGAATCTTGGGCATAGTTAGAGTTGCAGTTGAATGTTAATTTCTCTGAAAAAGTTAATGCACTAGTCTGCCCAGAAAATAAGCAAAAAAGTGTCTTAGTCTCACAGAACAATACACAATTTCAAGCACAAGGTCTGGGTTGGCTGAAAAAAAAAAACAAACAAACTTGAAGGACTTGGGTATTAAAAACAGGCTGAGGCACTGTGAACTAAAACATTTTTCTTACTCTGAGTGACACTCAAATATTAGCCTCAAGAGATTTTCACTCCAAGTAGAGAATGAGAATGGCTTTAAGCACATCTGTCAAACATAGCACAATATGATCCGTCTTGCCCTGAAACTAAGAGTTTGACCCCATAATAATGTGAAGCAATTTCACAATATTGCCAAGTGTCGTGGACAAATTACTGTAACATGGCACAGTAGTCTCATGTTTCAGGGAGTACGGTTGATCAGTGACTGTACTCAGGAAAAACTTAAATCTTTAAGTGAATCATGTCTGTTTTTTTTTTTTTTTTTTACAAACCAATTAAAAGTAGAGTGAGACAACATACAGCACCTGCATGAAAAACATGTAACTTAAATATTTACATTTAGCCAACTATAATTCTCCACTGCTGCTGGCAATATTTGCCTTCATTACACAAATGCTGGTGTGGCTGCTGCCGGATATTATGTATGCATGTTTCACATTTTTGAAATAGTCAAAACTGGTTAACAATAGTCAAAAGTAGGAAATGGTCTTAAAGGGTAGATTTAGACAACAAATAATGAGCATGTTGAGCAATATCTGCAATTTAACATACTTATTCATTCGGACACGAGGGTCAAAGAAATGAAGCATGGGTGCAAACACTCAAGCAGACAACAGTTCCACTCATAGCTGGGCGGACTTTCTGTCCTGTTTCCTGTCACGCCACAATGTCCTATAAAGACTACAAATGCCTCAAAGTCAGTTAAAAAAAAATAAAAAATTAATAAGTAACAGCAAAGAGCCAGAATCTTTGTTCACTTGAGCGTGGACACAGACACACGCACACTGGCTGACCTTTCCCCTCTGCCACCAGAACAAAATGAGTTTCTGATTTGGTCAAGCTTGCAACCTGGGGTGCAGAGTACAAACATTCTTTGTTTTACAGTTTTTCAGAAAAATGGTTGTAGTAGACAAATCTGTGCATAGGAAACAAAAGTGGTCAGACGTTACAGAACAGCTTTCCAGTTTTATTCAAATTTAAGTAGTTTAAGTCCAATTAATAAAATAAGGTACAAGGTAGGTGTTAAACTGCCCAACCTAAAGAAAAAATAGTTTTAGTCAATGAATGTAAATTTCATAGCCGTAGACTTTTTCAGAGATCAAGAAATTCTTTAATTTACAACTTTCCTGTAGCAGTGGAAGTAAAATTAAGCCCTGAAAGTGATTGAAAACAACAGGTGCCCAAACCTTTGTTACTCTCTAACCTTCTGTCTGTTCAAAGGCAGTGCTGGCGCAGAAAATAGTATTATAAATTGCCATCAGAATGATGAGAAAAAGGAAGAAAGGAATTAATAAAGGAAAACAGACTGGTTGGTTTAGGGTTGACATGATGATGAGCACAATCTCCAGACTTAAACCGCACGAAGCTGGTTTGGGATGAACCGAACAGAAGGCAAAAGCAAAGCAACCAGCGTTGGGAGAAGTTCTGTGGGCAATATTTGATGTTTGAGCTTGTTGAAAAGACTAGCTCAATGAGCCAAAAATTTAGATTTCACCGTTTCTTGTCAATAAAATCTCAACTCTCCAATTGTTTATTTGTTAAGGCCTTTTTATTCAACTACGTTGAGACATTGAATTATGTAAATTTAAATCGCTGGAAAAACAGCATTGCTTCAAAACTTACCGGAAATGTGCTTGCGAAATTCGGTAGAGGTTTTAGGCAATACTTAATGATGTAAGCATAAGTACTCACTTATGCTTACATCATACATCGTACCGGTACTCACCAGTACTAGGTTTCTATTTCTGATGAAATGTGGGGACGTATATACAGAAGCATTAGCTAAGCTCAAGAAAGGCTCGTGTGGCACTAACCTGACTAACTGAAAAACTGGAACACATAATATCTGACAGATCCTTATTTCCAGTGTTATGTTTTGTTTTTTTTTCTTTTCTTACATGCATATACAAAAGAACATGAATCTGCATGATGCTGAAAACACAAATTCCATCCCTTTATTGTCTTGTTAACAACATTTCAATCACACAGTTGCTCAGCTATGCATGTAGTGTTATAGCAACACTTTCTAAGGAATGTTTTCATGAAACTGATACTGATTTACAGGAAACAGGTAATGACCAACAAACTCCTGTCATTAGTTCCAAAGTCTTTTTCTCGGTTTCCTTATTAGATTAGAATTTAATGTAAATACTATTTGAGAGTCAGAATACTTTGCTGAATGTATATAACATTGTACATTGAACATACGTAATACTTAATACAGCAATTTCCCATTGCACAAGAACTTAAAATCTATTACATTTGATACAATATGCATCAACAGTCAGAACTATAGAAACTCAGCCATACATTATTTAGTCTAAAGGCACTTTTCATCCAAAATTTGGATGACAAGGTCATGTCTGGCTACAAGCACCATCTTAACTTTTCATGAACAGAAATGAAAACTTTATTTTCATAATGGTACATTACATAAAACAAAACACAATTTGCAATTACCTTTAAAGGCATTCAACTATAGACACTGTAGGAGCTTCTCATCAACACTGAGGACAACATAAAAATCCTGTCAGTTCTGACTGAAGGGAAGGAAATCATCAGAATATTCCTCTCTGAGTCTTCAGGTTGAGGATCTTTCCAGCCAGTTTCTCTGCATCCATCAAATGTGGAAACATTTCCATCACTGTATCCACCTCATGTGGGTTGAAGATGGCTTGCAGTTTCTTGCGGAGTTCCACCCTTTGTGGATCTGACACAGCAAATGATGGCTGTTGTTGGCCCCAAGAATTGTACTCACAACCTTTGTAAGAGCAGCAAGAGTTGTGTGAGTCTGAGGAATGGACTGAGGAAGGGAGGCTACATGATGTCCTGGCTTGGGGCAGTCCCTGATATGGATCTGACCAGTAATGTTGCTGATAATGGAGGGCTCCGCTGTACTGGAGATGGCTGGGGAGGCTGTGTTGATGTGGCACACCTGGTGGGAACATTTGATGAGAATAGTTGGGTTGACCCATTGAGTTCTGGTTCACCTCATGTTGTTGCGACACTGCATGGGAACAGCAGCTACAGGAGTGGCTGGTGTAATTTTTCTGTAAATTCACTGAGGTGTGTCTGGGTCCAGCGAGTGCACTATGCTGTTGGGATCTGAGCCTGTGGGAGTTGCTGTGGCAATGCGAATGATCAGAGTACTGGCTCTCAAAAGAGCCGAGACCAGAGTCAAGGTACTCATGAGAGATGTTGGCATAGTAATGATTGGGCGCAGAGTGCAGCCCAGGCCAATCATTCTGGGCTTCTGTTTCAGAGCAGGGCAGATAATTCGAGCTGTTTCGAAGATCCTCCCAGCTCACCGGTTTATTTTCACTAACGTGACTGGGATATGAAAAACCTTTTCTCTCTCCAATTAACTCTGTGTTCATTCGTGGATGGGAACTGGGATTATGAGCAGTCACATCTGAATGACCCTGTTTGGGTGATAATCTGGGATTTCTCTCTTCTTTTACAGTAGAAATCTGGGCTTTCTCCCTCAGTTCATCAGCCAAAGACAGGTAGGACTGGTTGGCTCGCTCTGGATGGTAAAATTTACATTTGATCCCGTAAGTGCACTTTTTGTCTGAGAAATGCAAAAAATAGATACAAACATGGATTATCTCATTGTGAAGCCACTTTTAAAATATGATGGAGCAAATGGGTTGCTCTTCCTGATTCATATGCTATGTGTAGCTTACCATAGGGACAGAGTTGTCTCTTTTGCTCTGTAGGCAGAGGCTTTTTCCTCAGGAAGTTGTCCAGATTGGGGCCATGGCGACCCAGAGGATCATCAGGGGGCATGAACCTGGCCAAGAAATAACTGATTGTGGATTTCTTCATTTACTGGTGACAAATCAACTAGGTGTGACCTAATTATGTTTGCCTCAAGCTATAATATACCCTCAGGAATCACATTAATCTTATTCATGGAGGGAAATTACAAAACAGGCTAACTGCTTACTTGTCATTCACAAAGGAGTACATGAGCAGCCTCTCCTCGATGCATTTCTTCCACTCAGGTCTTTCACTTTGCAGGTCACGGTAGGTATCATTGGACACGATCACACCATCCGACTCATACGCCAACTTGACGATAAAGCGGTCATCATAGCAAACCACTCGCTTACCCCCAACTCGACGGGATGGAGTGAAGACCACTATTTTGCGTTTTTCAAGCTCCATCAGTATGTTTTGATCTGAAAGTGGAAACAATCATGTTTGAGTCAGATTGCAGAGAGACAGAGTGGACGAGGCACTTGTGTTACCTTTTTACAAACTATCTAAGTGTGGTTATGTCATAATTGAAGTTCTATGTACAGCTGAGTTATATAACATGACATACTATTTGTTATCATCCTCAAGCACAAATTCAAGCAATTAAAACCACAGAGATTGAAAAAAAAAAGCAATAACATCTTACAAAGCTTTTGTGATCAATCACATAAAACAATACAATGCCACCATAGAAGACATTACATCACCTGTACTAACATCATAACCGTAACTATATCTCTATATGCATGATATCATATTGCACAATACACACATTGTCCAAACTTATTACACAAATCAAAAGAGAAATGAAATCAACCATCCAAGAGGCTGGGTTACATGAAAGCCAGCCATGTATGTGACTAAAGCTTTTCTTTTCACAGACAATACACTGATGCACTCAAAGGCACTTCTCTAACTAAGTACTTTTTTCAGGGTGATTCACTTCACTTAACCGCTTGTTGTAGATATAACATATATATAAAATAGATATTAACTGCACCCTAAACTACACACTAAAGTAGGTGTGAAAGTGTAAAAACACAGCTGTACTTCCTGGTGGGACTTTCCCAGGAATGACTGCAGGCTGATTTTTACTTCCTTGTTCACAGATTGAACAGAAATAGATCCCTTGTATTGCTCCACCCAGAAGACAGAGTTACTAAATCCTGAGTGCCACATTGTGATGATGCATCTGTTTCACAAGGATGATCCCCCTCTTATTTCATAGCTGCTGTTGTTGGAGTTATCAGAGGTTGTGCAAGCATGACTGGAAATTTTGCATCAAGACTGAATAAAAGGCAGTTTATAGGCAGCTATACTCAATTGTACAGTGTAGAAATGACATTAAGATGGATTGTTCAGATACACCCAAAAACGTTAGTGACTCAGCTACCAGAAATGTAGCCCGAGATCACTATCGAAACTATGATAGTGTACAACACATGGAAACTTTTCCACAAAATAATTTTTAATATCCTGTTGTGGGTTCATACAGAATGAAACACAACCTCTCTTTCATAATCTTAACTGTGTTGCCACACACCTTTGGCACGAGTTCAGCAGTTCTGATTCTGAGAACACTAAAACATCTCATGATTACTGTGCGAGTGACTCACAAATACAGGAATATGGATACCTACAGCTACTGTGTTGGAACAAAGCCTGCCCATCAAGAAAGGAAGGAAGATTTTTTAAAAATGCCTTGGCTTTTGTAGGGATTAAACAATTGAGATATATTTTACTTATATTTACTCTGTGCTAAACTAAGCTGACTGGATGTTTTCTGTAGGATTAAATGTATGAGGCAGCTATGACAGTGGCATTTACCTGCCAACTAGCTGAAAGCGAACATGTATTTATGAAAATGTCAAACTATTCATTTATTTCAGTGTAGTAAAGAAGACAAAGTGCAACAGTGGCAGATACCAAAATGTGTAAAGTTTCCATCACTTGTGAAAATCCTAGACTGCTTCTTTTTTGACGGTGAGTTAATGAGAATGAATTATTATGTAGAACCAGAAATTAGCCAATGACGATGTTTCTGCTTCGACTGAGAAATGTTTGTATCTCCAAAGTAGCTCCTATCCAAAAAACAATCTGCCTTTTTGGTTTGTGCATTGCTGTATTATCACCTGTTATAGGGGCATCCGGTCTGGCCTGCTCTTTGCGCCAAGTGGGAACAAACACGGTGATGGTATTATGACCTCTGTCTAGGAAAAAGTTCACTGCCAGCTGGATGCCGTGGCAGGAGAACACCTCCTTGTTTCCATGACTGTAAAAGACAGAAGGGACAGAACATCAGTTCAAATAAGTTGATTGTAAAATAAGTATGAAAGGCAACTGTAAAAATTCAGTTGATCTGTGTAAACAGCATGTGCCTTCCCTCCAGCTATCACTCACTGTGAATATCTTGTATAGCACTCTCTACCTATTTAGAGGCAGAGATTTTCAGGAGTGTGTCTATAATTTGCATACTGTGGCAGTGTCCTTAAAAAAACATGCATGGGCATGGTGGTGTATGTCATTTAAAAAAAAAAAAGTGAAGAAAAATGTATGTTAAGGGTCAGAGTTGAATGACAACATGACAATGACTGATGGTTATTTTAAACATGTTATTTTACAGGTCTTTTACTGTCACCAGGTAAGACATTACAGGCTTTGGTTGGTGCTGGATGTAACAAATCTTTGTCTACACATACTGGACCAGCTCTGTAGTTCAAAGTAGTAAAATTCAGCTATGAAAATTATGAATTATGATTACTGATCTATGGAAGGAAAGAAAACAGGATTACCTCATGGCGACATTACTACCGTCAATAACAACAGGCCTCAATTCTGTGTCTGTATTCTTTTGGTCCCCCAGCTTTGGTGTGATTCTAGGTCCAAGGGTCCAACTGGGAGGCAACAGAGGGTCCTTTTGGCCTCTGCTCCTCTCGTCAGTGTCAGAGCTGGACATGGCAAGCGCAGTGCTGGTCCTGCTATTAACTAACTCTCCAAGCACGGAGTTGGTGTCTGTGCAGAGCCCCAGCTTACTCAGAGCAGCCTTCACTTCTAATGTGGAGTAACCCAGTTTCCTGAAGAAGTCAACTCTGAGCTGGAGCTCCTCGCTGTCTGGTTCCAGCAGGCCTGAAGCTGTGCTCTGGCTGGGAAGTACCTGATCCATCTTGGAGCATCTGGGACTTTTCAGCAGCACAGAAGTATTGAATCCTCTTTGGGGTGATTTTCTAAAGATTAACAGAGGGAAAATTACATTTAATTAGGAATCCATGTTGAGCAGACACAATTTAGCATTTTATTGACCCGTTTACTCTTTTTGTTTCTATTAATCTTAAAAGTTTTAAAATGATTTATTCCACACTGTCTTACAAACTCATATATTCTGAACTGACTTTTTCCAACTTTTCACCAAAGCTGTACGATGTTTACAGTGAGTGAAAAGATTTAAAGGCAAACTCTTAATTTTTTAATGGCTGCAACGTTTCCATCAAACTGAAACAGCTGAGATGTCTTGTACATCATTTTATACACATTTCCCCCAGATCTCAGTTTGACATATTTGACATGTTTGGAAGCGCTGACATCCTCACTAGAATTTTAAATCTGTTAGATGGCACAAGCTGATAGCAACATTTCAGCCAAATGCTTACGCCGTTAAATTATTTTACATATTACGACACAGAATCAAACGTTTTTAATGATTAATTGTCATTTCTTAAGCAAAACTGTGGCAGTCCCACATCCAGTGCTCACATTTGGTAGATAAGTGTAAACTGAATTATTCTGAAGTGTTGGGAGAACAAAAGAAGACATCTGCTTACATCACTTTGGGGTGTAGGTTACTGTGATGGACATTTTGTCTGATGTTTTACAGACCCCACGGATAAAAAAAATCTATTATTTAATAAGAAATTAATAAGAATTTTAAGCACTTATATTTACCCATACTTTAGATTTCTTCTTAGTGTCATGATGTTTTTCCCATTTGCCATGTTATTATCTATATTTTATTATTACTTGGTCTATGTGTTAAAGCCAAAAAAAAAAAAAAAAAAAAAAAAAGGTTTATTATCAATATTGGATGTTGTAATTATTGTCAACTGAGCGATGTTGGTTGTCATATATGATGATCAGGAGTCATATTGAAGTACAATAACTAAGCCCAGCACACAGGCCTGTGCTGCTGACACATACTGTAAAGGCAGATCGACCTCTCAGCCCTCAGCCTGTGAGATGAGGAGCTGGAAACAAACAAACGAGGAAACAACCCGCTGCTTCACGCACAAGATCCTATGTGACGCGAACAACAAACCTTATTTAAACAAACAAAAAAAAAAAATATAACCCCTACTTGACAAACACCAGGTGACAAAGAGCCTACAAGTTCCCAACGGCACATTTCTCGGGCCGAGAGGGCGGCAGGTATGAGGTTACAGCCTTGTATCCTCGTTCCTCGCCGAAGAATCTCACCGCAGAGACGAACCGACAACTTACCTTCCCAGCTTGTCCCTCACCCCTCGTCCTCCCCTTGTCAGCAGGAGTCACTTCTAACTCTTGTTGCCGTGTCGAAGTACAGTAACTTTGACACGAATAGCACCTCCCTCTTGGAAAAATGATTTCTTCCCCTCCAGAGGGAGACATGCTGAGCCATGAAGAATTTGCATAAATCAGAGATAAGATAAGGTGTCCTTTTTCCTTTGGCTATCAGTCAATCACATTGTAGCACACGAGTCTTTCATTTTCTTTTTTTGCTGTTGTTTTCCTTTGCTTTGTGTATTTTACATATTGTTTGTTCTTGTTGTTGTCCCTTGAGTTTTTTTTTTTTTTACAGAATTTAGTGGCAAAGAAATAAATGAATTCCTCATTTGTTGTAAGATTAAGCCACTAACCTTTAAGCATTATTACTATAGCATCTAAACATAAAGTGAAATCAAGTTAATTTATTTAAATCTGGAAACACTGAGTAGAAGATCATGATGAATAAAAGGTGTAATGTATTAGGATAACACTGGGCTAAAGTAACATGTCTGTAAAACCATGGCTGTGTTGTCTACAGTAGACTAAGGGCTGTCATCTTACTTTTACTTCACTTACTTTTTCTTTACTCTCTCCTGTTTTTTTTTTTTTTTTGTTTCTCTTTTGTTTTGTTGTATCGTATTAAATTACTTGAAAACATGAGACTGGAAAAATATTTCATGTCATTTTCAAAAATGACACATTTTTTGTGTATTAAATATGAGTAGATTATATATATATAAAAATAAAAAACATGTGGGACAAGCTGCCCCCTGGTGTTTTGGAGGTAAAATAACACAATATTCCCCACACCTGTATTTGTATGTATATTTCTATATATTTTATTTATATAGTTATTTAATGCTTTCTCTCATATTCTTTTTATGCTACTAGCTTGTTTGCTATTAGGGTATAAACCTAATCCATTCATTTGTTAAGTAAAATTTGTGAAAATTAAACCATCCCTCAGCCAGAAACTGCTCTTTAAAGTGTAGAAATTGTGACAGAATTTAAATATTTGTTATTTTGTTTCACTGAAGTCAGTGGTGGAGAGTACCTATGTAGCCTATTGTACACGTTTGAGTTACTTTGCTTGAGTATTATCATTTTTATGCTACTTTATACTTAAACCCCATTGCATTTCAGAGGGTAATATTTACTTTTTACTCCATTGCATTTATTTGACACCTTTACCTACTTTGCAACTTTAAATATTATCTATATAAAACACATGAGTGAATAAAATTTGATGTATTTTCATAAATCATGGCATGAAATATAAGAAGTGTGCATCATTTTTATTTTTTCTACGTACATTAACTACAGCTAACTATATTTCTGTACTTAAATAGTTATAGTAGTAACCTACTTTTCTGATTGTACTTGAAATCAAGTATGTTTACATTGTGATTTACTAATTCAAGGATCTGAGTACTTATTCACAGTTAATTTGAGACTAATTCTCTTTCATTTAAATTAACTTGGTCTTTTTTATATGTAAATGACTTTCTGGTAAACAAAATTTATACATAGTTGTTCATGTACAGTGCATATAACATATAAAAAATGTAACATTTCCTTATTTGGTCAAATGACCAATCTTTATGATCATTTCTGCAGGCCCAGTATGTGGCAAAGTCAACAGATATGCCATAGATACTAAGATAAGAAAAGAAGACCACAAAACAATAAAAAGCCAATTTAAACAACACACAATAGTTAATAATCTACCAGAACTTTACATTGCACCCTTAGGTGGACTGGGATATGCAAGTTAATGTTGCACATTGTGAAATGACTATTTAACGGCTCATATATTTTCAATAAACATTCAGAAAATATTCTTAAGGGGCACATCTTCCCCTTTGTGTTGTGGCATACTATTGTCATAAATGGACACATTTCAAGTACTGTTTACATATAACAGTGCTATAATGTGGCCACTAGATGTCACCCTTGCATCATGTTATCCTGTTATACAGGCTCTGCGTCCCCTCACAGAGATTATGAAAGATGTTGGACTGCAGGTGGCTGTGGCTTTACTAGGCTGGTGGTTAAGATGTGGAGTCCTGTGTAGTGTAAGCGCGTGTGAGTGTGTGAGTGTGTGTGTGCGCGTGCGTGCATGTATTTTTCAAAACAACCCTTTGTGTACAGGGTTAATGGCACGGTCGGGTTGGGATCACACTGCGTGGAGCTGGTTAATGGCATATACAGAGTTGAGTTCCGGAGAGTGGAGAAAGTAATCAGGCCCAGTTGCCAGGCGGTTGCCTCCTCTGTGGGCCCACACCACTGGTCCCAGGTGTCTGCAAGGCCTGATATTACTGCAGGGCAATGAGCTGCAGCCGGCGACGATGAGTTGGGAAAAATACACAAACACATACAAACACACACCTTCATGCTCAGGCTCAAAGACAAAAAGATACAGAAAGCACAGAAATGTTCAAGTCTGTATAAGTAAGTTATCCATGACTTAAATGTATTTGTGGAGAGTTTTCCATGTGCATTATGAATGAATATCAGTTGCATCACATTTGGCATGAAGGATATTTGAATTAAATCCATAAAAGCTCCATTTAGACTACAGTAGTCTGTGGTTGAGTGCATTGTTTTGTAATTTATGGATAGGTTATATTGGAAAGCAGTAGGCTATTGGCATCCAGAAAGCCATTGTTCAGTAATGCAAATCTTGAACCTCACTGAGAATCCAAGTGCTCAAGATTGGATGAGATTAGTGCAGATTGGGTATTGTGAACATCAAACGCTTATTTCCTCAACACCTTGAGGGAGGCATTGCCCTGCTCAAAGGCATATCTTTTTCCTCCAGGCAGGTGTAGTTTGGCAAGGCTTGTTAAACCTGAGACAGTTGATCAAATATTCAGCCAGGCTCATTGTGCTGCTCAGAGCTTTTGGATGTGCTTGGGATAGTGCAGTGCTGATAAAAACCAGCTTTGTAGTGCCTCAGTCCTGGCCTTCTTTTGCTACTCCTTTCATTGACTGCCCGGGTCGGCCGTCTGTCAGAAAAATTAATTTTTGTATGATTTCTTTAAAAAGAACCAAAGTAAAGAAAAGGCAGCCCTTAACTGGAGTAATCCATCTTGCGCCAATGGTGTCAGAGTGATTCACGATTTCCAATTTAGCCATGGTTTGAATCTAAAGTAAATCAGGCAGGACGGCTCCACCCTTTGTGCAGCCAGACGACAAACCCTCAGTGACAAGAGCTTTCAAATGAACATATCCCCCACATTCATCTTGTTCATTTATTACTTCAGACATCCCGCTGCTTGTCCTACATAGATCAGCAAGCAAACACCTCCTGGCAGTATGTGAGTGAAGAGGAGGCAAGGCGTTAAAACTGGAAAGGTGGCTAAAACGTTGATAGAAGATTGGACAAAAGAGAAGTGGAATGGAGAGCACCCAGGTTTTGAGTCTACATTTAATTAGATTTACTTTGATTAGTGACAACTGAATTCCCAGAGCAGGATGTGAGCACAGAATTACAATGCAGTTACTCCAGTCTCCTGTTTGTGGATAGCTACATGCTGATGTGAAGCATTTGTATTTATATAGATATCATGTACACTCATTTGTTTTGGTTTGTCTTTATTGGGATAGTTTGTCAACCTTCTTACTGACCGGCAGTTAATTAACAGTTTATATTTCTTGCCTCCTTAAAATGTTATTTACTCTACTGTACATAAGCAGCCTTCCTATGTTGTCATGCTGCCAAATGAAGAGAACATAACAATGGTAGCTAAATATGATGTGTTAATGGGTAATCAATATTTTATCATAATAACAAAATCAAACGTCCATGAGTAAGGTAAAAGGTATCGACCCTAGTGACAAATCCACAGCCGATTCTGTATTTCCCCTCACATCTGTGGTGCATTTCGGCATCTTTTAAGTCATTGTTTTGGTTTTATAGACTGAGACCTTACTGTTTTTTTTTTTCTAAGCCACTGCTCTTATCAACACCATTTTCTGTCACAGCAGGCAGCTTTTCCATCAAAAAAACTCTAAATAATCCACTATATGCTACCTGCCAGCAACAAATGGCAGATAAAGTTAACGACTAGCAGGTGGACATACCTCCATGATGTTTGGCGCTCATTTTTAAGGCCAGACATTTTCTTCACGAGTTGGTGGAGACCAAAGCAGAGCTAAAAGGAGATTAAATATTAGACCTACATTCATTAGGTGGCCAGAAACATGACTCCAATGTTACTCCGAGTCTTCTGGACATGTAAATTAGAAACTTTTTACAATGTATATGAGTGTTGTGGTTATAGCTTGTTTCTGTTAATGAAATGTCTGTCTACATTTGTATTGTTCAACCAAATAAAAAAAAGAACATAGTCTAACTTAGTGGTATCTATGTAGAAATACATACAGTTGCTTCTTCCTGAAATAAATGTGGTCCAGCCAGCCATAGATCATTTAAAGAGCATTGTGTATATGTGCACTGGATATAGCCCCTGCAGGTGTAACCTCAGCATGAAGCCCCAGCCTCATCCAAAAGCACCAACAATGTTGTGATTAATTGTTCCTGTCAGGTCAGGTCATTTAGGCCTACCTGTTATTCTGCATATTGCTCATATCTGCCCCACCAAAAATGGGCAGATACTCACAGCAATACAGGAGGACGTCCAGGTACACAGAAATGTACACATTACAAATACACCTGGTCATGCACAGACCCACTGAGACATTAGTATATACAGAGACACACACACGCAAACTGTCTACAATGCCCAGCCTCATGTGTGATAGTAACTCATGCTCAGGCAGTCAGGCAACGCTCCAAGGTATTCATTACTATTGATGTCAGAATCCACAACAAGAAGTGATGGCTGAACCTCCTGCACTATGTACTGTTTAAAGCCAAGCTCCTCTCCCACAGCTGTTGCTCTCTGTCTTCACTTAGGAAAGGAGACTGTGATGATTAATGCAATCTCTGCTGGGATCTCAGTGAAAGAACCTGGAGTTTCTGCTGAAGTGCTTTGCTCATATTGCGGTGATTCAGTCACACAATATCTACAACGTGGCGCAGCACTGTAACTGTATCAAAATTGAAAATCACAATGGTCTCGCATTCTGCCATGTGTGTGACTGTGCAGCTTCAGAAAGATTAAGCAGATGTCTGTTTGCTCTGAGAATTGTCTGGGATGAGCTGCTGCTTTTTGGTTTTGGCTACCAATTCAAGTTTTTTAAACTTACACCAGACTCTGCCAATGATGCAGGTTAAGGTCTGTTGAAGCCACGCATAGAAAAATCACATGTCAATATTATAGAGGATTTTCCTTTCTGTTGAATACAGAGGTAACATAGTTTCATGGTGTGACAGCTACTCTCTGTTCTTACATTCAGTGGTTGATTACTTTGATGTCTGTTCCCCCTCAGGGCTCCTGTTCTTTGCTGACGGTGCTCAGTATTGTGGTTTACCTTGTCTACTGATAACACAAACTTGATTCGGCTCGATGGTAGTGCTGAACGCTTGAGATACTGCTCATCAGCGATTCCTTCATTCTCCTCAATGCTTGTCTCATAACGGCCTGCAGGATTTGGTGAGGGAGGCTTTTGTAAGTTTGTTGTTAATTAAATGATTCTAATCACTTTTAATTTCTTCTTCTATCATGATATACGCAACAGAAAAATGCAAGCTTGTTTGTGGATTTTGTTGTACTAGTATGTGCTACTCACTGGGGTTAATTTTCTCAGACTTCCTTAAGACTACAGTGCCCCTTTAAAAACAAGAAGCTACATCATTCAAATTTTTATAAACTAAATCACCAAATTGGAAAGAAATTAGGTTAATGAATACTAACTGTTTGTATTAGATGTCCTTAATTTTCTCAGTACTAACAAAACCTTTGATTTTGTGCCGCCCTCTAGTGGTCAAAAATGTGCAAAACATAATTTCAAGACAGGACTTGAAAAGCTGAAGAAGTTAAAATTTGGACATATTTTGGTAAACACACAAAGATTCAATACAAAGATTTATATTGTTATGAACTAAAATCAACATCTTCCCAAACCCACAGACTGGTGACAATCTATGTTTAAATAATAAACCTGATTAAATGAATTTGGGAAAATAATGGATGCTTATGCTTCCAAATACTGTCTGATACAAGGATTTACTGAGTGGTTTCATTGAAAGTTATAAAAATGTGAGTCTTATGTTATAACCGTTGCAGTGAGCAGATCTCAAAACAGTGGTCAGTGTTTTAGGCCATCATCGAAACATGAAAGGAGGGAATGTCTTTTAGAGGAATGATGTTCATCCCTGGAGTAGAGTTTCAGAGACTTGAAGGATCTAGGTCAAGGGGAATTAAAGCTCTTTTGTTGGCCTGAGCAGGCCCAACACTTAATGTGGGTTTTTCCTTTGATTTTTTATCCATTTTCTTGCACGCCCACATATGACTTATATGTGACAGCCTCAAATAAAAGGATGAATTACATTTATAGATCTGATAATTATATACTCCTTCTCTGACTAGTTAAATATGATCCCTCCTCCACTTATAACTCTGACTCAACATTTTGATTATTCTACAACAAACACTGACAAGGAAAATACACCCATAGTGGTAAAACGTTCAAGTGTGCTTGAGAAGTGTTGCAGAAAGAAATAACAGCCATCAGTTTGAACTGGAGGATGATTTTTCTTTTTTTTTTCTTTTCTTCTGTGCCAGTTTATACCCACAGGGTCATGGTGGGGTGTTGACAGCTCTTGTGCTCCATTCTATATGTGTGGGCATTAGTTTGCTGTCAGTAGCTCTACCATGGGGCGACTGTTGCCATTAGCTGTTAGATTTCTGATTCACACCCAATGGGAGTGGGCTCTCAGGAGCCAAGCTGCCAACTGGCTGGGATAGTGTACAGTAGGTCTTTGTGCCCCCATTCGTTTCTCTCTGCTTCTTCTGGCCTTTGTGTATTTGCTTAATGGCTTAAAGAAAATAAGGCTACATCAAAATAAGATTTTCATCAATTAATATGCCATTTGTTTTCTTGATTAAAACATGCAGTAACATCCAGTTTCTTGATGTTAATGAAATTATTAATTGATTATAAAAATAGGTGATGATTATTGTGGTGTTGCTCGATCAATCAAACGAGATATTTTCTTTTTTTTTTTTTTTTTATTGTTATTGGTTTAGGTGTTGTGGGGAATTGTTATTATTCAAATTACAACTTTTAAAGATTTTGATCAATTATTGTTTATTTTCAGTTTTGTTCTCTGATGAAAATTGCTCTGATTTTTTTCTGTTATAATCTCAGCCCTATTATTCATTCTTATGATTAGTGATTCAAAAGACATAATGTCCATCACTAATTTTTAACATTTTGCGAAAATTAGGCAGTTAGACAGTGTTTGAGAACGGTCACTGCAGCACCATAAAATTGCTTTTAGTCCTGTTTTGCGTATCACTTTGGACTGCAAAGATACTATAACAATAAATATATTATTATTATTATGTCACTTCAGTCTTATTACAATGTAATCTATTCTACCACCATGTAAATTGCCATTTGGTTCAGCTGCTGCTGCAGTGTCTGAGAAAACAATAGTTTTGGCACAGTTTCTCTATTATTTTGCATGAATATTCCCAGTTTGATTTCCACAGATCCATAAAAATGTGTGAAGGACAGGCTGACATTGAACAAGATAAGGTGAGGTATGAGTCACATCCTGGATGGATGGATGGGCTGATGGCCTGGAAAGAATCTATAAAAGAGCTTGAAGTAGTGAATTTGATCATATAGAATACTGAGAATCTGGAAATTGTACTGTTCAATGAGGAAGAATTATCCCTCTCGTGATGATTAATGAAGTTCTTTGGATATGACAGCTGACTCCGTAATAGCTCCATTAGGAACGCCCCCAAAAGACCGATACAGTACCTTACCCAGCCTGTGGACCACTATCATGCTTTTTACTATGTGTGCTTTGGGGGCCATACTGTGCGATTTTGATGAGCTTTAAATCACTTACATTTCCACTGAGGGAAATGCTTAATCCACCAAGAGAGAATGATGTTTCATTTTTTTTTTCCTTTTGACTGGGTTATTTTAGAGTTATTATAGAGCTTTTAACCCCAAACCCCAGTTTTGTTTTCCTCTCCTCAGTGATTGTAAAAATGTAATTCTTTCTTATCATGACCCAAACATGCAGCAATTCATCTGCTGGCTGCCAGTTTTTATTTGCTTGGATTCAGTTCACTTGTCAGCCTCATGCCATCAATACCTGGAATGGCATTTTGAGTGGTTAAACACAGGTAGTAATTCACTGTTTTTTTTCTCAAAGGAAAATTATTACCATACCATACTGTGCACATTACATTGTTTTTAGCTCCAGGGCTTAATAGGGTGATCATTTCTTGTCATTTCATTGCCAAGAACTTTAATAGAATTCCTGGATAATTGCAAAATGCTAATGGAAATCAGAGCTTTTGGAATTTAAAATTGCTGAAAACAATCACTATAAAGGAGGACGAATCACGACTAGCCATAGTATATAAACCAAGATATATACAGAGAATTGCACATTAATATGTTTCTACATATGAGAAATTTATGACCCAGAAGAGAAAGAGGGAGTAAATCACATGATCATTAAGATGATAGCAAGAGAACATTAAAAAAAAAAAAAAAAAATTTAAAAAAAAATTAATTGAAACGACAATATGATTGTCAACAAAATAAGCATCCATGCAGGCGGTCCAGATTTGCCAGCCATAAGCAGTCTCAATCTTCTGTATAGAGGGACTTTGAGGGGGAAATAGGGACTGTTTCAATTACAGTATACATGGAAAGGGCATCTCTGCAGCAGGATTGATATGTCATTGTAACAATGTCCAATTAAAAAGGGAGAATGCTTCCATTATTCTTTTATTAGAATACCCGTGCCTGAAACTGCATCGAAAGACATGTACCTCCCGGTTAAAGGTGAGAGTCTATCAGGCGTGAAATGAGTACAGCACACATAAAATAATTCATATTTCCCCATGGGCACCATAATTTAGTTTTGCAATTATACTGAGTGTGTATATGTGTGTGTGTGTAAGTGTTTGTGTTTATGTTTTAATGCCACTGAAACATGCAAAATAGTACTTTTATGATTGGTTGTATTTTTATGACACGGGTTATCATTTACTGCTGTTTCTAAATATCAGTGGGGAACTGGATGGTTAAGCATTAAACTTTAAGGTTCAGACAGTTGAGCTTAAGCGTTAATTGTTGAGATAAATAGTTGCAATACAATAACATCCATTTTTTTTCCTAGATCAGATTTTTTTTTTTTTTTTTTTTTTTTAAACAAAATTTGTTAAAATAAAACTAGCCAATTAGACAAATGCGATTTTGGGCACTACTTATGTCCAGGTTGCGAATGGCATTATCATGTTTCACAATTTTTTTGCGAGTTGCAGAAAAAATGTGGGATCCCTGCATCATCACACACATGTATACATGGGAAATGTTTCAAAATAAAGAAAAGGGGGAATTGTTTTACTCTTGCAATATATTTATTGTTGTTAATCACAACTTGAAAGTTGCAAATTTGGTTAAGGCAGTGGCATAATGCTGCAATGACGAATCCATGAATAGACAAATGATAGCAGCTTTTCAAAATATTTGTCAGAAATTAAATGGCAATGACTTTGATAATTGAATTATCATTTTCAAAGCAAAAAATATGCCAAAAAATTATCTGGTTGCACTCTATCCAATACCTGCCATTTTCTATTTTTCTCAGTTTTATGCACTGGGTTTTTTTCTGTAAAACATTGTTGTGTTGTTATTATTCGGGTGGTCTGTGCTACTGTAAACACACTGTTGGATTGCTCATGATGTGTCAAAGTGGTTGTAAGGGGTTCATTACACTGGTCATTGGGGAGACCCGACCTCAAAAAAGGCAAATGTAGGGCAAAGAGTATGTGGGACAATGTCTAAATGCCAGTTATTTCAGCTGCTGTTACCCTTTAATTATCTCTGGGTTTATGAAGGCACATCTCTTATCAAGGTTTCAGTAGATCAGCACATCTCTTTTTGAGCCACACGTTTCTTGTGAAACTCATATGTTCTGTGTTGCTTCATGTAATATTCTTCCCTGTGTGAAATCGAAAAATAAAAAAAAGGAAATCGCCTTCCGCTGGCTTCACCCACCAAGTGGCTTCCCAGTCTTTGTCACAGCTGTATTTCATTTTCTTTGTGGTAGTCACAATTGAATTCTGCTTAAATCTGCATAGCTTGTGACTTTTGTGGGGACTTGCAATTCTCCCTGTTGGGCGTAGCGTCAGCAGCAAAGATGGTGACAGGTGATCCTGCACTTGACCCACGTTTACGCAGTTTGACAACAAACACAGCCCCGTAGTGACAATCCCTGCTTTATTCAGAGCCATTTAGTAAAAGCTGCATTGTTGACTTTTGAAAAGAAGGACATCGTCTCAAAATGTGGGACATATGACAAAAATACTGTGCAGGCACCTGGTCATGCTATTCACAGCTGAACAGCTGGTTGGATTACTTTGACCCAGCTTCTGGTTCATTCATTTTCCCATTGCCAAACTTTCTGGATCCAGTACTCGCAGGCAAAGTTTGCACAACAAAGAAGTTGGCAAGATTTTATGGTTAGTTAATATAAATACTTCTTCAATCTTTTAAACGAACGGCGGTAACAGAATGATCTTAAACTCATTTCACTGTAAAAATACTAATAGCTAATTAGCCAGCAACTGGATGCTTAATAGCTAACTTCACAAATTGCTGTAACATTAGCTGTGGCTCTGATGCATATTTTCATCTTTACATTATAGGCAAAGTAAATGTTACATACAGTTACAGAACAGCCACAGAAACAAACTTTTTGCTGGGGGCTGTAGATGTTCCAAACAGTGCCTCCCCACATTGGAGTTTCTCCAGCAGGCAGTGGATCATATTGATGGACATGAGTCCTCATCTCTGGAGTTTTTGGGCCACATATAGGATGTATGTAAAGCTTTTTTTTTTGGACATATCAATATAATATTTCATGATATATAATATCAATGAATGTACATTTACAGAGGCTCCTTAGTGTGTTTTTATGATGGTGTAAAATTAGAATGAGTCTTTGTTTGTGTCTTTATTCTTATTCTTGACAAATTTAAAGGAGCAAGGTAATGAGACAGTGGAAATAAAGCATTTTGGGCCAAGGGCTAAAACCCATCACTTAGGTCAAACCAGTCTATTGTGACTTCAGCATAGTTTCTCAGCAGTGGAGTCAAGGCTGGGTAGCTTTTCTTTCCCAGCAGTTTTTAAGTGTGTTTATAATTGGTGTGGCTCTAGCTCACAAGGTAGAGCAGGTTGTCCACTAAGCTGAAGGTTTGACTCCCTGCTCCTTCAGTTTGCATGTGGAAGTGCCTTTGTCATTTCCTGGGACAAGACACTGAACTGCTGTATGGATATAAAAGCACTGAATGAATGTAAGTGAAATGGTGAATACAGCATGTAGTGTAACTGCATGAACTTAAAAGTGTAGTCTTTTTACCATTACAAAGTGAATATCTTTAGGTTTTGGATAAAGAGACATTTGACAGACTTCCCCTAAACTCTGGGAAACTGAAATGGACATTTTTCACAGTTTTCTGTGAAAAATAGATTAATCAGTTAATTAATAACAAAAAAAATTGTTATTTGCAGCCCCAATATTTTACAAATAACAAAACATTTTTCATCCTTTAAATGTAACATTTAGTTTGAATAGTTTCAAAGCAGCAGTTACAATACGAAAGAGAAGATAAATGGCAGCTGTACCACCCACTACTACTTGCAGAATTGCAGGTCTGTAAATGCTGTTGCTGCATCTCTGCAAAGGAATGATATTAACTGGGACTAGCATCTTGTACCTCAATGACACTACGTGTCCTTGTTGACTCAGAGTAGAAGGCTGTTTTTCCAGTCACGTGGATAGAGAAAGGAAATTAGTTTACATGAAAATGAACTTTGTATTTAGCCGAGAGTATTTGCCATATAACTGGCATGGCATGAAAGGAGCACTTATGTAAAGAGAAATGGCCTTTGCCATGACCCAGTTCAAACTTTGCAGGAGGTGAGAAAGCTTCATGGCTTTTCTTCTTCTTGAATACAGTGTAAATGATCAAATACATTATTGCCAATGGAGCACTATGATCCAACACATAAATCAATGGCAATGAATATTTGTCCAACAACTCTTAAAGAGAATCCGTTAGTTCCCCTGTTACAAGACAGGGGAATAGCTCAAGTGCTTAACAATACAGCGAAAAATACAGGCTGATTGAATCTGTGTACTCCCACACCACCAGCTACCTCCTCCAGCTACTACACTGGACCTAATTATCCCATGTGAGCGGCAGCCTGGGGATAGGCCACATCTGAATACTCCAAACTGTCTGTTGAAACTCACAATTTAAACCTGCGGAACACCGGTTATCAGCAGTTTCTCCTGCTTCAAGCTCCCATTCCCGTTTCTGAAGAGCATAATTGTCTTGATATGCACATCACGTACAGCATGAAATGTTGATTCCACCTTAATTATTTTCCCCAGGGGTCATCGCTGTGACTGCTGCAAAAGTAAATAAAGCAGCACTGCATCCACACAGGCGAGCCTCGCGGTGTTAGTTACCCACCGTGCTATTTTAAGTCGAGCCCATATGAATGCCTCGTTCGCCATAATTAAACAAGCCACCATGACACATTTCAACAATTAACTTTTAATCACTTGGATCTCCCTAAATCAAAATCTCATGGTTGACGTTTATAACTCAGTCTTCTCTGTGGCTGGGGCGAAAGGGTCAGTCTCATCAAATGAAATTTGCAATAAATCATCTGAGGTAATTGAGAGCGTGAGAGGGGCCAGTCTCATCCAGTGACCAAATGTCGCCTGAGCAGGTCGGGATTGGCTGCAGGGGAGTCAGGTACAGCTTTGCCATCTGAAAGCCATTTGGTTCATGTCTGAAGTGTTATTTTACTTCGGAGGTTATTTTCATTATCTTCATGTGAAATGCCACTTAAGCTTCCTTTGTGCAACTTCAGTGATATTTGAGTAATTCCCCCGTAATACAAGGACTGTTGTACATGATTTCATCAAACAAACCAGGTGATTCCCACAAAACCTCTCATCTCCCATTGCAAGCATACACTTGTCCAACTGAATCCGACTTAACAGAATTGGCAGTGTCATGATGCCTTTAGTGAATGATGAAAGCAAAGTGAAACCATAGTTCATATTGATGTTCCCATCTGCATGTGTCTTATTCATTCCTTTCACTTCTGAACAAATTCAACTTAAAGTCAAACTCAGGACATTTTTCTGTGCTGAAACCCAATTACACTTCATTTACTCAAGACAGCCCGGCACACTGCACTTCCCATTTCAAAGGAAATCTCTGCAGGCTGTGTCATAACTTAAGCATTTTGGCAAATTTGAGATGATTCACCTCTCTCTGTTTTGACTTCCTAGAGCAACGACAGATAAATACAATGATATTAACTCAGAATAGATGAGTCCCTCAGTTTCAATAGCAAACATGAAATGATTTGTTATAATTTTTACTGGAAACATATGAACGTCCACACATGCTAACAGACACATTTTTTTGTGCTGCACCAAAGTAAAGTGTAATGTACATTTACTTCAGTAATACAGACGTCACATGCTTCTTGTAGGTTCTCATTTATTCACTAATACACTGACTTCTTAACCTCAACCCAGTGGAAAAAAATGTGAAACATTCTGACTTCATGTTGAATTCTGCCTTGCAGGTTTTCTGCTATATATACTGGTTCAGGGAATGCATGTAATGATTTATTGAGAGTGGTATGAACAAACAAATCAACACATGAAGTTGCTGCTTGGAAGAACCATGAACTGAAAGACACTTTAAAGCTCCACGGTTGAGAGGAAAAGAGTCAGGTGACAATTCCATGAATGACTTGTCTGACCCATTAATATAAATACAAGTTTGAGGTAAATGCACTTTAGGTATTATTTACATGTAATGTTACTTTAGACTTCCTCTTCATTACATTCCAGCAGGGATTGAGTTTAGATAAATGTACAGAGTATGATGCATTCACAACACTTAAAAGTAACATTTGAACTTAAATTAAAATCGATTTCCATTTTGTATCTATAATATAACCTACTAATATGTTTTATACAATGCAGTAATATAAACACACTGGGTGTCCATTGTAAATAACATGTTAACCTTTGTTATCCATATTTTTCTAAGTGTCATTTTCTGGTACATACTTGTATACTTTTACTTGTACATGTGTGTAACTTTAAATGCAGGACTTCTGCTTGATTTCATATTTATTTTTCTTATTAAGTAAACAATCTGGACTCCTTACACTACTGCACGACTTCAGAAACACACAGTATTTCATGCATGTAAGACAAAAATAAAACTCACACCCCTTTGTTCCACATGCACTCTTCATTGGTAATTCAAGACAGGAGGAAGCGCTTATCTCCAGATACAACATTCTTTTAATGACTTTGTCAGCTGCACAGTTGCAATAGAAGAGAGGGAGAAAACACTGGGGAGAAATATGAAACAAGGGCACTACCCCCACCTGCTGGCTGGTGCTAGTTCCCAAGTGAGGAGGGAGTGCAGGGGGGGCAAATATGGCTCCAAGACAGAGAGTCTGTCACAGTGTAGCCAATGCCAGGCTGATTTCACGGTTGATGTTACCCCCCCAGAGAAGAGAGAAATGTGCCATTGCTGCCTGTGAGTATATCTGCCACCAACAGGGGTCACTCTGTGTTTAGCAAAAAAAAAAAAAAAACCCAGAACAACCAACTGGCATGGCTGATGGGAAAAATAGAAACAAGAGGGAGACAAGAGTAATCAGGATGCAGCGTGAATGAAGGTGAGTTTGGAGGGAAAATTACACTGGTGAGAGTGGCTGGTCAAGAGGGAAATGACACAGGAGATGAGTGTGGACATTTTGGGGAGAACAGATTGATCCAGGCAAATTAACCAAACAGCTGTCAGATGGACAGGTATATAGAAAGACAAAAGGACAGCTGGACAGACAGACAGTAGGGGCAAGGGAAAGGATGGAAATGAGAAAAAAAAAAAGAGATTGAAAAGGGAGGTGATGGAAAGATTCCAGTGGGCTGGATACCACTTGGCAAAAACTCATCCACTGTTTTTGCTTCTTGAAAACTGGTCAGTGAACAGACTGAAAAGTTCCAAAAAATCCCACTAGCTCAGTGACGGCTATGGTGATATGATCCTCTGGGAGTGAGAAGGATGGATTAGTCCATTTTTATTTCTTGGCGAACGCACCCAACAGCCCTGCCTGCTCATCAATCATTCACAGTATACTCCTATTCCCCAGTAAGTTGCCCCCACGTCCTCTCTTTTCTCCTTCCAAATTCCCTCTTTCCCTTTCCCATTCTTCTTTCGCTCTGTCTGTTCTCCACTGTCAGTCCTCAGAGCCTCAGAGCACAAGTTGAGATACATTAAAGATGAATGGGCACGGATCTTCCCATAGGATCCTGTCTTAAGTTTCTTGGAGTTAAGTCTGTTTCTTTCTCTCTTCACTCCTCTGCACTGGTTAGGCTTAATGTGAAGTGAGAGTTGAAGAGTGTTTTCAAGGTAACCCTCCTCCCCGACAATTAGCAGAAGCTTAAGAGGCACACAGCCAAAAGATTTTACTCACTATTTAACAGCCAGGAAAACTTCTCATTAAAGAATTTGCACTTTCATGCTACTCTTTATACCAATGCCCCAAGTAGCCTGCAGTAAAAAAGAGGTCCAGACTCGCATGGGAGAGAAACCTTCAGCTCTTGGGAGACTGAGCAAAGCAGGGTTAGCTTATAGAGCTGTGGCCTCACAAAAAAAAATAAAAATAAAAAAAAAATAAAAACAAAACAAAAAAAACAACACCATATCTTATGTACACACTTTACAGATTTGAAGTCCAAATATTTGATATTTTTATGAGCCACTTAAATTCACTTGGCCATCAATAAACCTTCATTTGATGTGGCCAGCATTTGCTCAGCCTAGCTTAATATAGCCTAGCCGAAGCTGTGTGCGCTCAGCTGCCTACCTTTGAAACTGGGTTTGGTCAGTATGCACACTATTAAGATTTTGTTTGTATTTCAGTTAATGCCTCTGAAGGAAACGAGTAACAGAAGATGAAGTAAGAGAAGCTGGGCAGGTAGGAATTATAGGATCTGATGCTTTAAACACTCCCCTGGCTGTTTAAGGGCAGGCAGCTCTGTGGACATCACTACTGGGCCTCCTTCAACCTTATTTTTAGTTTGGTCAAAAAAAAAAAAAATTAATGAATGTTTTTTTTTTTTTTCTCCAGTCAGAGATTGAAAAGTAATTTCACTGTTCCCCTCTATTTATTTGAGAAGCAAATGAATTTTCCATGCAAGCCGCCGTGCTGTCTCTTTTCTAACAGATGTTTGAGTGTCTGCATTGCATCCTGGGTGATTAACCCTGGATTTCGTTCGACTAAATTTGGATGCTCCAGATTCTTGTCAGCACTGTCGTGGGATCCAAGTGCTTGCACGCATCAATGAGGTGCTCCCTTATCTATTTTTGATGCCTGCCAACCACGAGAAGTGATATGATATGAAAATGATGTGGAGCATACTGTAAGCCACTCCCATGAACACTGTCAGAGCCGATTATTTAATGCAGTGAGACATTTTGTCTGTTAAAAACATCCTCCATGGTTACATCCTCCATACCACCAATGATATTCCTAAATTATGACACCTGCAAATTGCTGGCTGTTTTGGGGACACCTATCAAAATCAAACCGCACACACTCACAGAAGTAGCTGTTGTTTTATATGATGTAAGATGTCCTCAATAGAAGTGTCTGTGTGTTTGTGAGTGTTACTGGATTGGCTAAAGCTCCCTTGTGCACAGTTAAGCTACAAGAGCTTCCCCTGTCAATATTGGTGTTTACATTTACACTCAATTGTGACTCAGTTGGGTACTTCTGAGGACGGATGGTTAATCTTGCCTTATGTCGCACTTAACATCCTTGGCAACTGGCCTGATTTATAGACTAATGACTCTGATTCTGTGGACTGGGACCAGCAATTAATTCAACACAGTGTTTCTGAAGATAATCAAATACTTGTGGTATTTTTTTCCCCCAGTGATAATAGCGTTCACCTAACCTTGTACTTACAGCTCCATTAACTTCTGTGTTCTGGCCAAGTCTGTCACAGTTCAGCTGCTAATACACAAACATAATATCAAAAAAAAAAAAAAAAAAAAAAAAGAAATGCAAGAGTAGCAAAGGTAGCTGATTTGAATAAAATTAAAGGTCTCCTTCCTTTTAACCAAATGTAAAGGAAGGATTGCACACTTCACCGATTATTTTCATTTAAATTGTATCACTATATTATTTGATTTATTTATTGAATTTCTTTGACTTTCTCTGTTGTATATTCATTATTTAAAGCTGCACTGATCAATAATCCTATTATGACAATGTTTCAAAGTGCTGTTTGTAAAATGAAGGAGGTCACCACTAGTAACAAACCCACAGAGAATTATCATCCAACTGTGCAGTTCGTCTACAAAACCTTTAATGCTTCATTTAGCTCAACGTTTTGGTTTTACACCCTGCAACTTCATTGTTTTGGTTCAGTCTCAGAGCTCTCATCTTTGACATTTGCTAATGAACTTGCTGTATGTTACCTGTGCATGCACCAAACTGCAGACTGACGAAGAAAACAGCTGGTAAATACAGCAGAGCATTTAGTAGCTAAAGATATTTCCAAAACCAAAGTAAAAGGAACCTCAATACTGGACTGCCAGACACACTCATAATAACTCAAAATGAATTTGAATGTTGCTTTTAATTTATAGATAACTTTGTTAGCATAGTTACTGGGTCAATGTTTGATTACAGATTATTCTACTGCCCCCTAGTGGTTAGTGGTGAAGAGTTTGTTGTTTTTGTGTATTGTACATAGCTAACCAGAGCACAAGCTTCTAATTCCTTCCTATAAGAAATATATTGTTAAAATTGAAGTTGAGCTGTCAATGATATCTCTGGAAAATAACATGAACTTCCAACTTTTACATTACAGTGAGGCAAGACTCTGGGCATATGAGAAGTTACCACCCCAAACGTTAAACAGGAATGATTTCTGTACTAGTTAATTAAAGGTGAAAGAAATATGCTTTTTTCCACTTCCCGCCCTGCACAGACGAATGGTCTGTGTGTCTTGCTAATCTGCGGTTTTATAAAGTTGCCTTTGGAGATAAAGCGAGATGGAGCACATGCCACATCAAAGCATCAAAGCAGACCGAGATGCAGATGGACTTTGTGTCCCTTCATTACACAAGCACCAAACCTCTTGGCTGTGATTTGACTTGCCACTGGTGAAGGGATCCGTGGCCACTTAACCAGCTGTAGCCTGAGCCCATTGTGACGAATGGCCAACAAATTATTTCTCTCAATCAATATCACTGGTTATGCCTCCATTACTCAACGCTCTTCATACAAGCTCCTTCCCTGTGTCAAATAATTCTTCCCTTTTGTTCTCCTTCTGTCTTTCTGTCTCCATTTCTCTTCTCCTTGTCTCTCACTTGCTCCTATTCTGTCTTACATGCACAAACACACACACACACACACACACACACACACACACACACACACACACACACACACATTCATGGTAACACACAGAACCACACGTGCACACAAGTTCATGTGTCAGGATGGGATCCGGGTGCCATGACAACAGGGCACATCAAAATCCAATTAAATGGGACTTCCTCCCACTTCACCAGACCGACAAATAACTTCCTCCTACCCTCTTTTCCCCTTTGCATGAAAATAACTTTGGAATGGTTAAGTTATTCACATCTGCACTCTTGTAAAGTCGATAAGATTAATACGTCAAATCAAACTGGTGGAGGAAACGGGGGGTTCAGCATTAACAAGTGGTAACCTGCAGCACAAATGCAATTTATCTGGACATGGCACTACATTGCAAGACATGAACACAAAGTGATAATGGTCCAGTAACTGCATAATAAGAATATTCATGCATGCATAATACTCATGCATTGAATTTAATATGTAATGCATTTAAAATGGGTGGAAAAAACTCACATTGTGGAATAATATTTAAACAGGCTCCATGTCTTTTTGCCTTTAAGAGTGACATAGTACTTTGAACTATTAGTTACCCTTCCCCTGACATATACCATATTGGATGATACATGCTCAATAGGGTGATCTATATGCAGAAAGATGGCAACATGATCTACTGCACTTGTAAAACACCACTCTGACATACTGTGGCAAAGCTAACTTCCTCAAGACCTGCATTTGTGTACCTTTGTAGCGAAGCATGCATCTGTAGATCTCCATCTGCCTCTGGGTTTCCACAGTGTGTTAAACGGAGTGGGCATCATCAATCACTGCCACCCCCACATGGGCACTGCCAAGCCCCCAGAGAGAGATGCAAGAGCCAGGCAAGGCAGAGAACTAGGCTCCCTGCCTCGGGAGAGAAGCAGCTTACATATTACGCCTCCGAGAGGCTGGCCTGGTAATGTCCCTCAAGGGCTGCCTTCATGCTGTGCTCAGTGGCGGTTGGGGGACAAGCTGCTGCTGCAAGACTAGACGCATGAGACTGAACATCACATTAACGCCACGACAAGCCTTGGGAGGCCTGCCACTGCAGATTGAGAGGCCAGACCCACCACCACAATTAAAAAGAAAATGATTAACAATTAGCCTGCGAGAGAGAAATAAACAAGCGGTTTGCGGAGACAACTTTTCCACTGCTGTAGACCCTATTGTGTAATGGGGGAGTGTGTATATTTTGTTCAAGATAGTGAAGTGCACTCCATGTGCTGATGACTGTTCATAGCCCACGGGGGCTCAGCAGGGTTTGTGCCTCCTACACCATGCCGCCCAAACCCACGCACTCCACTCGTCTGAGCAGAGAGAGGAGAGAGAGCGAGGTCATCTGTTTAGTTTGTAGCATACTGTTGGTCTCAGTACCACTCACACTCCTCTGTTGTAGACAGATTTTAAAATTTGCCCGCTTACTAAATTAATAGAATTTTCAAAATGCCACATCCAATTGTTGTTCATGGGTCACTGTTCAACTCTGGATCTGTTCGTAGATTTTTACCTCTGCCATGTATTGGCTGCAATGACACTTGTCGAATGCTGACTCAGAGTGACTTTTATAAATTGTAAAATAAATCAAAAGACACGGGAGAAAACACACTTGATAAAATCCACTGACAATTGAATGATAGATTTCCTGGTCTGTACCTGAGTGTGCTCTGGATTGCCTGGAGGTTATTGCTGTGTACTTTATCCACTGTTGGTCATTCATCACCTGGGCACAGTATCAGCCACAGTCTCTCACTCACATATGCAGAAAGAAAGAGAGAGAGAGCAAATTCAGCTAAGATCAGCAAGGTTTATTTATGTGATGTGGGGGAAAATTTAATTGATTTGTCTTGTAAGTCTATTTCATTCAGTGATATTTTTTCAGTTTAACAATTGTGACCCTCTATTTTCTGATTTTAATTGTTCATCTCATTTATTCAAGTACGAACAGCAAAAAAAGAAAAAGCATTGAAAATTTACAGTTAATAACAACAGCAACATATTTACTGTCCATCATTTTAATTACAAATTGATCTTCTCTGTGGTGTCCTCAAAAACCTCCAGAATGCAATAAAGAACTAGCAGTGGTGATGTTCACTGCTTTCAAATAACAGCACAAAAAACATGATTGTTCCACTTCTACCCATAAGTACTCAAGATAAATGATAATTGATATTTGTCTGGAGTCTAAAATTACTTCTCTCTATAAAATACTGAATATATGAATAACTAATAACAAATGAATAAGTGCGTCCTGTTAAAACCATTTCAATGGGGACTACTTTTTTGGTGGAGTTACTGGGACATTCTCAATGCTATAAGTATCACAGACAGAATTCCAATCACCTCAGTTGTATTTGGTTGGAGTCAGAGATCTCAGAGATGAATGTTTAAAAATGTAAGAATAGGAGCTGTCTGCATGGCTATATAGCACTGGGTTAAATGGGAAACTGACAAAAAGTTAAATAGTAATGATATGCAACTGACATGACACAAACCAACACTCAAGGGAATCAAGCTAAAAAACACAGGATGTTAAGTTAGAGCCACAAACACAACAAGCACAAGGAAATGTATGTGAAAACAGTATGACAGCACAACCCAGTATTGCTATTCAAGTAACACATTAATTCCACAGGAAAGACACCCCTCCATAACTTTGTGTATTTGCATTGGATGTATCTTTGAAATATAAACATCCAGAATGACTTGGAGTTGCAGTGTGGTTTACTTTTTGAGAGCCTGCATGGCACTAAGCCACACACTGCAACATGAGGACAAAAATCTGAGCCTCTCCACAACCTATAGCTGCATGTGAATACAATAGCGTTACTTGTGAGAGATGAACGAACACTGCAGATCTGTAACCAGTGTGGCAGTTGTCATGTCTGTGAATTTCCACCTCATTGTGCGACCACCTGCTGATACTGAGCAAGTCAGAGAACATAGAGCATGTGCAGTATCACAGACTTTGTCTTGCTTGTTTTCCTTTGAATACATTAAGAGTGTCTCTATCAGTTACTCTGGTATTGCATAGCAGTGTGATGCTCGACACCCTTTGCCTGGAAAATTCCCAAACAGTCTGGAAGTCTCCCAGATTTAAAGTATACATATTCATAAGACATAATCATAGCTGAGGTTCTGTAAACCTTCATTACATATTCATACGCAGGGACTTTTCTTAAATATACAAGTTAAACTACTTTATGTTTCCTCTGCAGTTCAAAAGTATACTGAATTAATAGGAATAAGAGGAAGTTAATGAGAAAACTGAAATTCCTGCTGTGGATCATGGTTAATATGGACTTGAAACCAACTATGTGTTTAAAGTGACTAAATACAATCAAAATCTAAATGTAAATGTGTTTTAGACAAGCTTATATTTAAAGCCACCTCATTATTGTAAGCTTGACAAATGGTGACATTGTTCACTGATAAGCTGGAAATGGAGTGTGAAACAAATGCCAGTGCACAGTAGATAGTCAGAATAAAAAAATGCATGTAACAAAAAAGAGACCAAAGCCACAATAAACACATGGCTAATAGATACTACAGAAAGAATAAAGTGACAGACCCCCGACTGTCATTTAGAAATAGTGAACATCTTGCCAAACATCTTACTTCAGCTTACAGGGAGTGCGTTTTCCTTTGAGTTGTTGCCATTTATTTCTCATCCGTCTGTCAGGAGAGAGCTGCTGCATGTCGGCAGTGCACTCACCGCCTTTGTCTTCTAAATTCAACTTCTGACATCCACGAAACTGCAGAGGGTTGTCGCTCGACAGGAATAGACTCTTGTTTTTGTTTCTTGGTCTTTTTTTTCCCCCCACGTTTCCTAACAACAAAGTACCTCTGTATCAAAACCGCAATGGGTGTACCTTGAAGTCGGAGCCATATATAGAAATCATGTAAATCAGGCATGAATTAACACTGAGGTGGCTGTTGACTTGGAACATTTCAAACACCTTCAGAAAAATGATGATGCTGGCTATGACAGAGGAAAAGGATTTATTATCAGGGTAGTCGTAATAAATCACAGTTGTACCTGGGATAAGGTAATGGAAACAAATGCATTTTTCATTATGCGTGTACCAATTAATGCCCCTGCAAGTCTGATATTGCTTTTGAGCTGAAAATGACTCCCCTTCAGACTAAACTTGTATGTATTTTGGAGCAAAAAATGAAAAAGTTTTTCAAAATCAATACGTAATAGCCTGAGATTTAAAAATACTGTGCCGGTACACTGCACAGTCTGATGTGGGATCAATAGAGAAACGCATCTGGTTCACAGCAGGAGAGATGGAAGGGGGATCAATAATAAGCAAATTTCCAGGAATTGCAAGAGGTATCGACTATTTAATTAGCCATTTCTCTAAAAAGGTGCATCAAAGACTCATGATAAAGAAACGCTAATGGGCCTTTGTGAGAAACTTAGACTGCAATGTGCAGATGTGTGAATGCTTGTCGTAGGACATCGAAGAAAGGCCATGCATGGATCATCAAATTCAAATATACTATCCTTTAAGACAGTCCGCCGACTTCATATAAGCATGGACAACCTCTAACCTGTCATGAGCTTCCTGTAAATTAGGGAATCTCATTAAAGAAAAAAAATAAAATCAAACAAAAAAAAACTAGCAACTTAAAGGATAAGTATATAAGTAAGTTCACTTTTTTCTTCTTATTGTCATCTAGCTCCATAAGACCAAAATGCGAGTGTGTTGAGGTTGTTAGAAAATAGCTAGACTTTTAAGATAAATAGATCTGAGTGTAAAATTGTTCATATTGTTCATATTTTACATAGTAACATGCAAGCTATAACAAGAGGTCATGGGGAGAGACCGCTTGCTTTATATGAAGACAAGATATGAAGAGTAGCTGTTGTCAAAACTGCAGTGCTCTGAAAGTTAGTAAAACTTTTTAGAAACATGAAATTATATAATATTCTTGCATTTTTTTTAGTATATACCGTATGTCTTTAAATAGGCAGGGTAGAAGGTAGGCAAGTGACAAAGGAAGTGAGTGATGGATGAACTCGCTGCTTGTTTTAGACCTTGACAATAATAAAAAAAAATATAAGAATAGTGGATAATGGACAATAAGCTTTTAACATTAACATCTTTATTTTACTCCCATCTGTGAAAAGATGGGATTCTATCCTGGAGGAAGATGTTTGCGACTGATAAGACCATGTTTTAAAACCAGACTTGAGTGGGTATAGTTACCTAATGATGTTGATGTTACAAATCTGTTCTTCAGGAATGCAAGCTTTACATTGATTTGAAAGAAGCCATGGCCATCCATCACAAAATACATTTCACATCCACATTTTTCTCCAGTAAATATGGAAGGATTGGGTTTATTCTGCTTGTTTTTCTCTTCTTCAAGATGGTCACCCAGACTTTGATGGTAGTGGCTCAGTTCTCTAGGCAAGGGGAGTAATCCACTCAAAGGGGTTTTTAACACAGAACAAACACGCAGAGATGATGGGAAGATAGAAACAGCTGTGCACAAAGGCCTGTAGATCCACCTTTACTGGGCAGCCTGGAACAAACATGAAAACAAAATACATGAATCATGAAAAATAGAAAAAAAGAATGAGAAGAAATATCTGATGGATGCCTTCGAGAGGAAACACTGCAAAAAAAAAAAAAAAAATGCTGAGTGACGCTTATGGGCATTGGATTTTTTCTTGTGATGACTCCTCTCATGATTTATGTAGGTAGAGGCGTCTCCTCTGACCTTGAGAGCTGCTTCACTTTGTGCTGATGTTCAGGTTAACTGGGGATTGTGGGAATTGTAGGTCCCTCGGAGGGATCTTTTTTTTCTTGACCTCACACAGCTTTTCAGCGCGCTCTGGTATCGTGATCAATATCCACCTCAGTTCATGTGGGTTTTTCAGTGCTGATGATGGATTGAGGTTTTGATATTGCTTTGAACCCACCATCTCTGGAAAATTCACTTTTGATATTTCACCTGTATGAAGAACATTGAGTTTAAAACATCAACTTTTCTTTCAAAATATTAAGCTAAAATGTAAAATGAACACTTCTGGAACCAGCCATGATGTTGAGATGCTAATATTATAATATATAACCTATATATATAATGTATATATATACATTATAATATTGTAACCTTTTCTTGTTGTTTTCTCTTAATAAAGTCTCCTTTGGCTACACATTAATTATAATTTACCTTTAAATAGATGGACATTCTTCATTGTTTCCATTGTCGAACATCTCTTTTGTCTCATTTCAAAGATTAATGATGATCAACTGAACTGACTTTCATAAATTCTTGTCAGCACCCTGAGGGGGGATGTTCAAAGCTACTAAATCAGTGTATTCATCCAAAGATTTTAAATATTCAGATGAGTCCCTGAGGCTTCGACACAATAAAAGCTTATTTACCAGGGCATGGCAAACACACCTTGCATCTTAATACACTGACAGAGTGAGAAGATGAATAGTCTGGTTACATCAGTATCATGTTCACGGTAGATCAATCTGTCACTCTGCCGCGGCTGGTTATTCAATATTGTCCTTGGCCTTAAACTCCACCAAGTGAGATTTATGCTGTCAGTGCAAGCTTGGGGAAGAACAGACAAAATCAAGACTCAAAATACTGCGGAGGCATTTGATTTGAATTCATCACTTCACTGATGGAATTTGCATCGCAGCATATTTTCAACATCTTTATTCAGAAGTTGCTCATGACAAATTCCATAACTGTAAGTTGAACACGCTGCCGACTACAAAACACGTCACCACACTAAAAAATAAAAAATAAAAAAATTAGAATGCAAAACATGTGCCACCACTTTGTTCGCAGTCATCATCATCATCATCATCATCATCACCATAGACAGTTCAGTAAAACTGCAAAAAGAATAATTAACATGAAAACCATCCTCTCTGAGGGGAAAAAAAAAAATCACAGCTTGTGGCAACAAGGAAAATACAATTTCCTTAGAGACCGAACATGAAACAGAAGCATAGATGAAGTCAGTGATGACTCACACAACACGTTCAGTTCTTTCAGTTTTATGTGTCGGATGAATATTTCCAGTGCCATCACAGTCTTGAGTGTGCACTGACATGTTTACTTAACTTCAAAATTAACCCTGCTTAATTTGAAGGGAGATGTAAAAGGCAGAATAGCAGATACATTCAATCCTCTGGGGATTTTCTTTGTGCAGATCCTGGTAACAGTAACAACCCTCCAGTCCTGGCAAACGAAATGTTTATAAATGTCCCTCATGTTCCACCTCTAATGGCACATGATTAAATGCTAAGAAGGTCTTTATCATCTCTGATGCCTGTGTTATGTAAAACACACAGTCAAGGTTAAACTTTGGCAGAGCCACATTTACCACTGTTTGTTCAAAGATACAGGTTCATGATGTCTTAGATAAATCCAGCACTGACATGGTTTTCATTAGCTGCTTATTCCAAGCAGTAAGCAACAAGTCAAGGCCCTTCAAAGATCCCTTCTCAAACATGATTAGTTCACATGATATCAGCACTTTTAATTTTTGCAAAGGATATGTAAATGTACCATTTAAATGGTAATTAGATTTACAGTGATTAGATGTTATTTTTCATTTGGTTATGGTGATAGATAATGATTTATCATGTGCTTACCAGATTCTTAATTGCAAAGCTCTTGGAACATGGTGACATTGCAAGCAAAAAATAGAAAGACAAAAACAGCAGCCGTCAAACAGCTTTCAAAGCAAACACCAAGGTTATAGCCAACCTCATTTGGAGGAGGAAATTAATGCGAACAACAAAATTATTACTAAAATTGTCAGAGGTTACTGACCGACTTCCTGATTTGACTCACCTTTTCATTCAAAAAATAAGTTTCAATAATAGCCTGCATGAGAACCTGTATGACGAATATATGCATAGATTGATGATTTCAGCAGCAGCTCAGCGGTGCCTGGAAATGGTCCACTATTTCATACTTCTGTCATCTGACAACAGAAACAAAAAATGTGTAAATGAGAACAGTTTTATTGAAATTTGGCTATGTTAAAATAAGGCATAAATGAGCACAGAGAATAGGAGAGAACCAACCAGATAAAGAGCAGAAACCAGCTGACACTAGGCAGAACATGAACCATACACCAAGCTCTGAACAGGAAACCCTTCCTCCTATTACTTTTTTACTCCAAAGTAAATGAAAAAATGCAATAAGGTTAATATGGGAAATGTAATTAAAGCCTTATCGCAAATACTATATCCATCTAGTGCTGTAGCAATGCTATCACAGAGTGAAATTTGACACTAAACTATCAATCATATCTTACTTCAGCTTAACTGTCATACGTTTCATATATTGTGTGTCCTCGCTGATGGTGCTAAGTTTAGGCAGGAGCATGAAGTAATTTATGAGAGCTGATCATGATCTGATCTTCCAAAGTGCTACCTACACACACATTCATAACAAAGCAGCACACATACATTGCTGTACACAACCGTTAATGATGCTGCTAACGGCAGGTGCTGCGTTGCAAGCTCACCACACCGGCTTCCACCGACAGTTTTTTTTGCCTGTTTAATTACTTCTATTAGTTGACCTCTTCACTGTAAGATGCACCACAAATTTAAATGTGTCGTATTTCCGCCTTTGGAGAATTGTATCACGTGCACATGGACAAAACAGTAGGCTCTGTTTGCTTTGCTCCCCTTGGGGGTTTTGTTTTTCTTCGTGCTGAGCCACGACGCCAAATGCAGCCCCAACTACAGCGTGATGAAAATGTTTCTGACTGAACTAAAGTCAAAATAGCCCAAATTACTGTGTGGTCATCCACTTGCACTGGCCTCTCAGCATCAGTCAGCAGATGTTGCCGGATGACACAAAGTGGTGAAAGCTCCCTGGTTAATGAGGTCTCAAAGGGTTCATAACCCCCCAAACTGTGTCTTTCGGTGTGTCTCACACAGTGTTTTTTTTCCCCTCACACTCACATACGGCACACATGCATGTACACTTGCTACCCACACATGTTTTTCTATGTGTGCTGCTGATGACTGCAGGCAGTAGAGTTCACGTAGTGGGTCACGCCATGGGTCAGAGGTGATTGCAAGATGAGCAGGTATCTTGGGAAAGTTTACTGATTTTAAATTGGTATTTGCAGAGGACAACAGACCCCCAGCTCCCACAGCCTCTCACTAAACAGCAGCTTGGCTCTTCATCCTGCTTCCTCCTTGTTGGCTTCCCTGCTTGTCGTAGATGAGCAGCGACACTACTAATTTCCCAGATTTCCATTCACACATATTGATATTTTTTTCTCCACATTAAACAATTCCCTCTTCAGGAGCCTGTTTTCAATTTGAACATCATCAAGCTCGAGCTGATGCGGTTCAAAGAGGAGCCATTCCAGCAATATAGCCCTTGGGTTCTGTCATTTCCCAGCCAGAAGTGAACACAAAGAAAAAAAAAATGCATGGTAATATATTTGGGATATAATTACAGCATGTGCGTTATAAAGTCTGGCCCCTAATTCCCAGATTAGTTATTGAAATAAAATGAAAAGAGCTCTAATTGACTGGGCTTCTAGTGATTAAAGGAGACAAATAATCACCCGACCCTGAGCAGCAACCGAAAATAAATGGGGATCTTCAATGCTCTGCACATTCCCCTCGGTACGGCAGAGGCCATCCCATGTTCACTTCAAATGCGCAGTAGTCATTGCTGTATTTGTCAAGCAAATGAGCATTTTAAATTTACAGAGCCGTAATGTGACATAATCAAGTTATAATTTATCAATTAGAATAATTAGGAGGCAGATCCAATTTAATTAAAGTGTTGAAAAGGCTCAGAGGAAGCCAGTCAGACATAAATGAGCCTGTGTGGGTTTTTTTTTTTCCTGGTTGTGGCTTCAGATGCTCGGGCGAGTTTACTGTCATTCTCATTCACTCTCCACCTAATTGATTTAGGTTCATGGTGTGAAAGGATGGAGCGCGTTGTTTTTTTCATCGCTCCTTCCTTCAGATCAAACCAGGCAAAAAAGGAAGATCTATAAAGGAAAAAAAAGTAAAATGTAATGCCTTGTGGCATTATGACTTAGAGTTTGGCTGTGCGTCAGTGGACACTAATGAATTGGCAATGTCAGCAGTGTGAACTCTAGACCCGACAGTGGGGATGTGCTTAGTGGTCGTGGTGAAGCATGTCAGCAGGCTAGGCCCAGTGAGCTTGTAAGACAGGAAATGAGAGAATGAGAGAGAGAGAGAGAGAGAGCGAGAGAGGGGATGGGGCACAGACAGACAGAGTGAACGAGAGAGAGAGCGAAAACCACAGACAGCAAAGGCCTCATCAGCCATGTTTGATAAGATCAGCTGGCTCTACTCCTGGTCTTAAGGATGTAGGATTCCTCTCCACCTGCCCAACTTATCGCTGTGTCACACACTCACACTAGAGATTACCTTTCATAATTTGGTGTTGTATCAGGCACGAAAAATGCTCTCTCACACAGTCCTTTAAAGTGAAGGGAGGATTTATTTTCTCTCTTTAAATCACCCTTCCTTCCTTTATCACCTCCTCTCTCTGTCCCCCGTTGCTTTTCTGCCTCTCTTCATCTCCTCCTTTCTCTTCATTCCACCACTCCCCGTTTTACCTCCCCTCGTCCTCTTTGCCTCATACTTGAGAGCAAAGGGCTCACCAAAGTAACTTGACGCTTTCTGCAATGACAAACGGTCATTTAAAAAGGCCAACCTGTCACACGGATGGTGCGGCGAACAGCAGCACAGAGACAGATGAGGGAAAAATATACTCAAGGTAAAGGAGACAAATGACGTGGGTGAGCTGAACGGGAAGATGAAGCGGGAGGAGATGAAAACTCGATGAAGGAAAGAGACTGAAGGTTCCTGACTCCCTGTTCAAGTGTGAAGCCTCTCTATATTTTGAGTCGGTTTATTTTAATCTATCCATGCTGCTGACGTATCTGTGAGTTGGCATGCATCCGCTTTATATTTGAAGAGTTCTGCATGCCAGTCCTCTGTGAATTTGATTTTGCTGGAATGCCACTAAAAATAATCATTTCAAGCGTTGATCTAAGACCACAGATAAAGAATTCAGTTAGTAAGTCAATCCATCCATCCATCCATCCATGGAAAGTAACTACGTGCTGTGCTTACCTTAAGTTTTAAGGTACTTTATGAAACATGGGAGAAATGTAGTATAGTTACGTATTTGCTCAATTAATAAAATGTGACGCTAAAATGTGATGCTATAGCTAGAAGTCAGATAGATAGATAGTCTTACACTTCATTAAGTATTTCAAATGAGCTCCACCCCAATCAGCTGTAACATTAATAAGCATCTTATTAATAATCTGTGATAATATTCCAATAATATGTAACATGATATACAGAATACAATGCATGATATGATACTTACAGGAAGAATTTTGCCCAACAAATACTTTAACTTCAATAGTTTTGCAGTTAAATCTTTTGTACTTATGTTGAAAGATTTATTTTACTTGTACCAGTATTGTCAGAAAGTGTTATTGCCACTTTTATTTAAGTAAAAGATAAGATTACTTCTTCCACCACTAGGCATAAAGGAACGTAATCATGCTGTAATCACTAAAAGGGAATGCATTCATTACTTGCCGAATATGTTAATTAAGACAGAAATAAGACGTAGGAAATATAATCTAGTCGACATTACATTTCCATCAAATGTATTTGCTGTTGCAAATTAGTTGTATATATTCCTTGGATACAGATTTTATGTTTGCTGTGAGTGCATGCAAAGTCAATGAAAAGAGCAAATGCCTGCAAGTTTGTCCGAATCAAAGATAAATCTATAAAAGATGAAAGTGCGTCAATTTAAGGGAAAAATTTGTGCTTATCCACAAGCTTTATGAATCTGCTTCATAATGGACAGAGAAGGCAGGAAGAAGGTGAGAGAGAGAGAGAGCAAACACAGAAAGAGCGGCCACACTAACACACATTAATTGCATGCATGTTTGGTTGCTAGCTAGCTTAGAGCAAACATGCGTAGTTAGTGCATTGGCTGTTTGTGGCGAATAAACAGCGACTGTAAAAATCTGCTTCGCCTCCTGTCTGAACGCACTTTCAGTCCAAGTGTCGCTAAAACAACAGTCTATGCAATTTACTTGACACTTATTTGACTCTTTTTACTTTTACTCTTGTTGACTCTGCGCACATGAACACTTGATGAATAACTATGTTGTAGCTCCTGTCTTGATCTTCCACTGATGATACTTTGTTCTTGCCATGAGGGTCATTAATTTGACAGGAAGTCTGGGCTTTTGTGAACCAAGTTTCCTCGTTACCGCACTAATTGCACTGCAGTCTTGTTTGTGGAAGTTTGTGATTTGTAATTGCCCTGTAATCATCGTTTTCACAGTTTCACAGTTGCTCCCAGTAAGAACTTCAAAGGCCAACTCCCTGTCTTCAACTTTTACTGGAAATGTATTTATTTTACTGCCCACAGTTTCTGTGCTCCTACACACACAGTGATGTCTTATGTGATGAGTTAAATTACATTACATTTTCTGCTGTGCAACATTTTCTGCTTTTTGTTCTGTGGAGAAAATAATGGTGGATAATGATAAGCAGGAAAACACAAATAACTAAAAATAATATACTATATATTGATGTATACAATAATATTAATAGTTTACACTTTTGTCTTTTAGAAAGCTATTACCTATTAGATTAAAAAGAGCAAGAAAATCATGTTTTCTCAGATATAATACTTTAGTTTTGGCATTCAGAGATGTCCCCGGAGCCATCTCATCTCTTTAAACATTGTATTTTCTCCAGCCGTGAACAGCTCCTCTGCTTCCTTTGTGCATTGTGCTGTTGGACAATAGTGTCCATCAATAGCACACTCGGAAATCAATCTCATTCAGGACTGATATCTGCAAATGCAATTCATTCATTTTGTCACGTTCCCAGTATTTAGAGTTAAAAAAAAAAAAAAAAAAAAAAACTGCAAGACTTAGTATGAAGTGGGCATCTGGGACACAACTAAAGAGTGCAGTCCATTATGTAGTGTGAAGAAATAGTCTTTTTCTTTCTTTACAGAGGCTTTAAAATTCTTAGCTGTGATGTTTGAAATAAAATAGATACGAGATGAAGTGTGCATCTCTGCAATCAATTGTTTCATGTTGGTGCTCCAGCCTTTCCCAAAGAGAAGCTGAGATTTTTCCTTTATTTCTACCACAAGCTGAATTTCTCCCCCCAGCAAATGGCAAAAGAAAAAGAAACAAAAACAAACTATCCCTCCTTATTATTATTATTCTTCAAATTGGCATTTTTCTCCTTGAAAACTTTCAAGGTTTTTTTTTTCTTTTCTTTTTATTTATTTTTGCAAATTTCCATCTCAACTTTGGAACTGTACAGCTAGCTATAGCTATAGTGGAGGGAGGAGACCTTCACATTGCACCCAAGTCACACAGTGCATGTGGGGCTTCGCCATATGAATTCAATTTTCATTACACCCGTAATAAATGCGGTGTGAATCCTGGGAGGCCATGGCAGCAAAAAATAAATCTGATACATGAATAAACGATGTCCCCAGGGAAGGCAGGCTCCTCCTTTGTGAGGAAGATTGACTCCTCCAAGATGGGACACATCAGCCACAAGGAACGGAAGCAGAAATAGAAACTGCCGACAGACAGGCGCTTGCTCACAGACTTTCTGTTCAGCCCTCAAACCAATCTCAAAGCTGTATATAATAATAATAATACATATTCTATGCAGTGTGACTGCAAGCCATCAAATTCTCCCAGAGGTCAGCAGTTTTATAATTTCCACACTATGGGAATGTAATTAAACTTTGACGCAGAAACTTAGTCACTGCTCCACACTTGTCACTTCATTCCCCTTGTCTCCCGTCGTGCCAAATCAAGTCATTTTCGTGCTGCATGTGCTAGCTGATGCTGGTGTTTACACATTTCTGACTTTCCCAGGTTCCTAGAAAGTACATGATGCACTGCTGATTCATATTTTTATCCTACTTCTGTCACAACTCTTTGTGACAACAGTACTACTTGTGCTTTTGAGGTGCATTTGTGCATTCAAGCAGCCTCTGAAAACATAAACACTTCTTTATATGCCTATATTTCTGCCTTTAGCTGCTTCTTCCTGACTGACAAGCAATATTTTTGTTCATTTACATTAACAATCCCGGCTGTTGTCCTACCACTATCACAGGTGGTGGTGTGATGTAGGCTGCCAGGCGGACATACATACATGTTGCCAAAGATGGCAAAACACATTTTTGTTGTTAGACCCAGCGGACAGTAAACTGGCCTACCGGCTATCTCCTGTCGAGGATGCTGCTCTGGAAATGCTGCCTAGCAACAACACGGGTCATCATCTTGTCACATCTGGCAAAAAAAGATATATTACTACTCGACAGTGAATGCAGCATTACAAAGGAAAGAGACAGGACTATAGCTGGAATGGTCAAGGCAAGGAAACTAACATTGCCAGGTTGCTAAATAACTTAAAAATAAAATAAAATGTTACAGACTCAATTAAGAAAGATCACTCAGTGCAACCTCAGTAACAATCACAGATCATTTCAATTTCATTAATTCATAAATCTGTGAGGGAGCAAACGTGTAATTTACAAATCAGCCCATGTTACCGTGGTGAATCTCACTGAGGGCTATTAGCTCGACCACTGAATTCAACCTTCTGCAAACCCCCCAATCTGGCATCACAGCAGATGGGTGGAGGTCTGTGATCTGTTGAGGCAATTTTGTGCATGGCTGCCATGGCCTGTCCTGGTGTGACATCTCCTGCTGCTAGTCGGGCTGTACCCTGACCTTCACACTGGGCTGGTGTACAGCTGTCTGGCTGGGAAATTCAAACACACACTCAACAACCTGCCAACAACACCCCCACCCCCAACCCCCCAACCAACCCAACTCTCCCCCACTCTCCACCCCTCTCTACCACCACCACCCACTCCCACACATAACACACTTGCGATCCCTAGAGAGGAACAGAACAGTTTTGGTGTTATGTGTTATTGCACTGGGCAGCTACAGTCGACAACTTGCAGGCAGGCAAAATGGCAGCATGCTCTGTTGAACCAAATGTCACATGAGGCTCAAAAAAGAAAAAAAAAAAAAGGTGCTTAGTCGGTCACAGATTTGATTTAGATAAAAGATTATTTGTGTGTGAAGTGATTTCAAAAGCAGAGAATCCTAAACGTGGAGGAAAGAAAAAGGACACACACATACAGTACACACGTGCTGAAACATACAACCCCTTGCACTTCCTATTTGTCGAGTTAGAGCAGAAGGACACATAACGCAAACCCAAAGAGACACTTCCTCCGTGGGGAGAGATCTCCTCTCATTACGAGCAGGATTGACACTGGGCCTGGCCTGTCCAGAGGGAGGTCTAAGCCAATAAGAGAGTAATTGAAAGAGGCGCTTGACTTCCCGTCTGTAACAGCTTACAGGCCAGGGCTGATGTGCCTCTAGGAGCATGGCGTTTAGACAACAGATGGGCAAAGACAAACAACATGAAAGTTGGGTCAGAATTGCAATGGAAGGAAAAACAATTCAGAGAGAGAGGGCATTTTTACGCCCCTTCTACATTCGTCTCCACATACCAGTTTGTGGGATGTCTTATCCTTAAACCTATCCTGATTTACCAAGTAGATACATGATTAACATCTTGTCACATTTGCCTCATGTAATGTACTTATACAAAAATGGCTGAGCTGCATCAAGCTTAAAGAAATACCAGTAAGAAACACGCCAACTGAAGAGCGTTTCATAGCGTTCCAATATCCCCAGAGCGGCTGTGGTCCTAAGTGTCATATGTTGGAGCCAGAATGTGGAGAGTTAGAGACTGTGCCATAGCATCTTGTCTCACTGAGGTGTGTGTGTGTGTGTGTGTGTGTGTGCGTTGAGTCCCGGCGGCTAGACTTGTTACGGAGATGACAGCGTGTTTTGTTTCACTACACAGCCCTTGCGCTGACAGTCTGAAAGCCTGGAGCCAAACAAACAGAGGCAGCAGTGATGCCAGGTAACTCAAGATATCGCTCTCTCTCACACACAGACACACACACACACACACACACACACACACACACACACACACACACACACACACACACACACACAAAAACACCCCCATGCATGCAGTACATACAAGCAGTACAGGAGATACACACACAGCACAAACTCTACAGTTTGGAAAAAACATAACCACCCAACACATTTTGATGTTGTACAAAACATCTGCATCACTGCAGTACTTTTGTTGGTGGAAGATAAGAAATGATGCAATTCCTCCTCCTTACTCACAAGCAGAGGATCTTTTAATCACTGTTATGATTAAATGATCTACATTCATCATTTATAACATGAAGTGGTCATTTGGTGTGAATGAAATCTTCCAGCAGTGAATATTACTTTCTAAACACAACTCAGTGTAGATGCATGTGTATGTGGGTTATGCATCATTTACCATAGTGTAACCACCTGTGGGGCATCAATAATTCAAGCGTGCACTTGAACCCCAGGTGCTGGAACAAGGCAGGCCTAGAAACATTCCTGGAGAAACCGCAGTAGTTTTCAGATTGACGCAAGACTCAACATGATCAAGAGACCAAGCTGGAAGAGAGAACGTGCTTTACTTAAGAACAACAGAATATTATTCTAAGACTCAAGGAGTTTTACACAGAAGCTGCTCAACTACTGTAATAATCCAGTTGTATGGAGCCTTAGCATTCACATGGAGGGAGGTGAAAAGCTAAGGGTGATATGAGGAAAGCTTTTGAGTGAAAGGTCTCAGCCTCAGTCCCTGGACTGATGGTGGAAACTAGGTTTGTTAAATTTTATGACGTCCAGCACTGTGAAGATGCTCTTTATCACTGTGTTTAACCCATGCAAGTCCTAACTGAATATTCATGCAGTGGTGTACACTATACTACAAATGAAGAGAAGCGAGATGCTGCTAAAAAATACAGTTCATGGTCAACTGATGTTACCAAGATGATTAAAGGTTTCCTATGCAGTGATGTGTCAACGGTTCAAGAGTGTAAATTTGACCCTTTGGGCTTCCCGCACAGCTAACAGCTTGAAAACAGTTTTTTTTTTCTTTTCTTTTTTGGAAGCTCCACTCATAATGCATGGTTTTTAAAAATGATCTAAAGATGAGAGTACACATTAAAATGGGTGGGTGACTCATTATATGATACCCCATGATACAGCCACGTTTGCTTCAACACTTCCACTCAGCAGTGCATGATGAAAGAGCTTCCTCTCCCGTTCCCTCGATCTCATTCCTTTGACCGAGTCTTTCCGCCTCTCTCACTATCATCTACACACCGCAACCGAAAGCAGCTGGAGAGAATGAGGATGAAATATTGATACCGTGGCAGTAATGAAGTCTTAATAAGAGGGATCTAGTCCAAACAATGAACGAGAGGGTCATATGGGATGGAGAAAAGGTGGGACGCCCAGTGTGCCACATGAGAACCATCCCTCTTGTTACTTTATAAGGTCAACTCAATTACGTGGCCCAGAACAGGTAATTTATTCAATTGGCCAACTTAATAAACAATGGACGGGGGTGCTAACACCAGCTCAGAGAGTGTGTCACTTGCAGTCTAAACTATGGACCTGACTCAGACGTTTAAGTAACTGACAACAGGTAATGATCTATTGCTTAAGCAAGGCAGCCAAAGTGAGATGGAAAGACAGGCGAAACTCGTAGGGGAGTAGGGAAATGGGAGGGGTCTTATTTAGCAACTTCTATTTCTACATTCACACTGAAAACAAAGGGAAGAACAAAAGAAAAGTACCTCTTGAATTACTGGGGGAGCTGGCACACTTGTTTTCTGTGCTCAGTGTTGGAATAAAAGATTTGTCTGCGAATAATTTATTCCAGTACTCCCTTTGCCATTTCCCTCGCCTTCCCCCAGTGATACACAGAGGCTTTTTGTGGTAGAATTCCAAATGATAAATACTGCACATTTATAAAAAAGTTGAGAGGGGATATTTAGAACACAGGAAGCTACTGCATAAGGCCTTATGCTTTATTCACATCCCTGTGGGAGCAACAGTATCCAGGGATACGTTATGTAAAACTGGTCAAAGCCATGCTAATGTGATTTTGAATGCATGACTTCATCATCTGTGTACCACAGGTATTGCATTGCAGCACAGGTTGCTCAGATTCATATGTCGCCCAGAGCCAAAGGCCCCTGACTGAAATCAATAAATAATTCTTAAATTATAGCCCACAATACAGCGCAATATTAATCATTACGTTCATGAAAAATGGCTTCATATTAAAAACTCTCAAGCAGGCATGTGTGGGACAAAGAGAAAAAGAACAAGAAATGGTTTTGTAACTCTGATGATGGGCAATTAAAATTTCTGCTGCTACATTTTATATTACTCTATCTCCTAACAGTCTTGCTATTTTGGAGTGTAATATTATGTTGGACAATGCTTGTGGGAATGGACTTGTCACCAAAGGGGATACTGTTGAAATGATACATGTGGGTGTACATTTGGTGTATTGCTGTCTTCGCCCGAAGCAAGAGATGAGAATATCAGAATAAAGAGACGACTCAGAACATTTTTTTTTGGTTCAACACTGATACATACGCCACCAGAAAAAGGAATAACGAAACATCCGCATGCAGAGAAACCTACCTCACGTGCTACATACACTCTCGACATGAAATATCACAGCTTCTAATCTATCATGATTTAACTGATGGTTTTTACTGTCTTCTCTCTGATCTCTCCTTTTTTGTTCATGTCATTCCAGGACCAAACTGTTGTGCCCTGCATGAGTCTGGCAAAGTCCTTGGAAAGCTCTGATCTGTTAAAAACCAGATCAAAAAAATACACGACTAACTGAAGGTTTATGAGACATCCTGACATCCATAGCTGTGGTAAATCAAGTATCCCACCTGGATGAGAAGTCACTCAACAAGATACGGTACGGTCTGTGCACTGGGATCCACAAATGCTAAAAACATAATAGTCTGTTAAACCAGCAGTGAAAAGAAGTGGAGGGAGGACAAGATTAGATTAGATGTCAGACACTGCCAATGGAGATTTGTGTTACATGCCTCGATATGGCGTCGTTGTCCTTTAGTGAAATATGCAGTGGAGGGATGAGTCGCTATTTATGAATGGTGGGTGCAAAACAAAAACACAGTTTTTCATAACACAGCACATAATATTACAACACCAAGCAGAGTGGTTGTTGTAGTCATCAATTTTTAGGCACAGTGGCAGCCTAATGGATATAGAAGTGAGCATTGGACAAGGTCACTGGTTTACATTTTGACTTGAAAAAATCTGGCTATGGGAGCATAATAGGAAGCGCTCTCAGCTCCCTCAACTGCTGCCTCTTGTACGTCCTTAATAAACAAGTGCCCTTGATCAAAGAATAGCCTCAACTGCTTGAATTAAGATACTCAGCAATAAAAGATTGTAGGATGCCAGGCAGCTCTAACCTGAAACTTCTTCCTCCCACATTAGTGCTGTAAATATTCAGAGTAAAGAGTCAGGGTTAATGATAAACAACACACAGTTCAGATAAAGTAGGCTGTGTTTGGCTGAAGTCAGGAAAGTGTGTTGCTTGACCGGTTGTGCTACAGCTTGTTGTGGTCCTGTCCACGGTGCTAGAAGAAATTCATTACAGGTCCTTTTCATTGCGTGTTCCTGTCTGCGCTTGTGTTCTTGTGGACTTGTGAAGTGGCGTCAGTGACAGCCCAGCAATGTCCTCATTTAAAGTCAGTATTTAGCCAAGTAAAGACCAATTTCTGGAAGAGTTCTAACTTTTACCATGGCTGCTTTTGGAACAGAGTTGTGTTAACTTGGGGTAAACAAGTATCCCAGTGGGCATTTCAAATCAGCCAGTGGTGATGGCAGAGGATGTGAGCTAGACTTAAGGCCTGGCACAACTGGATTTAATTTATTTAGTTTTGTCAGTTCATTCCTGTGGAAATGCTGCAATAAGAGGATCCATTTGATGTGGCAAAATTAAGGTGAATGAATTTGCACCAAGTCATAGGTTATTTGTTGTGTTGAACTAATCTTTTTTAATTAACCTCCTGTTGAAGTCGCAATGTCTGTATACTTTATACTTTTGTCATGTACAGACACAGACAATTGAATAAAAGTCACAAATATAATTTAATGCAAACAAACAGAGGCAGTGTGGGGTATTTCAGATGTTTCACTGTGGTGAATATCTGTTGATTGCACATCCCAGCCGAAACTGTTAAAAGCTCAGAAAACTAATAGTAATTGTACTTTGTACTTGTAGTTTGGTTAGGATTATTTTTGTCACACAACAGGTGTTGGCCGATGTGTGATATAACACCCCAGTGACGTCAGCGACAACACACTGTTGTCCAAAATGGACAAATGCTGCATAGTCTGTATTGAGTAGGGCTTTGTGGGTCTGTTGTTACTGAGTCACACATCCCTTTTGTGCAGTCTTGTGTAGGAGAATGTCTGAATTCTATTTCACACAGAATTTCCTCTCTAATGGTCTGTACAGTCTTGTCCACTGTTGGTGTGGAACAGCACAGCCAAGCCTGAGTGACACCTGCACTCATGTTATAATGATATACCTTTTTTTTATAGCTTGATCTTTAGATTATTGATTGTATGGTCTGTAAAGTAAGTGCAATTTAAAGATAAACATAGGTCCATAACAAAAAGAAATCTGGAACATAACAGATATACAGAGATTTGAAAGGCTGTACACGGTAGTTTGAATGAGATATACAGGGCAGATGTTGTGGGATTAATAAAAAACTTTCCCCATCTAACTTTGATGCCACACCTTTAGACTTTTCATCTGGTGGCAGCACTTTAAATATTCATGACTCTAGTTGTCTCTATGTCACAAGCATCAGGAAATCCCCAGTGATTCCTGTCTTTTTGTTCTGTGTACAGAGACTGTTCACATCCCTTGGTATTTATCAATGACTGGATGGTTTTTGTTGCTGAACTTTCTACTCCAAGGTCCATAATTTTCCTGTCTTTCACACTGAGACCAGAGGCTACGGCATAGTGACGAAGTGGACATTTGTAAAAGCCCTCACTAGTGAATGATGACTTCTTATTTGTTACTCCTGCTTTCAGCTGCTCTCAGCTCTCGGTGCAGATAGCAATGCAGCAGTGGGGGTTGCACTCACCATCAGAGTGTGAGGTGTTTACCTGACATTGCGTGTAACGTACTGCATTGTTCATTTATTCATGACAGATAATATCACATGCGCTACTTCATTATCCAGGACATGCTACGAAATTATTTATATTTATTATTGAAAATTAAATTATTAAATAGTGACTGTCTCAGTGAATCAATATAAAGATTAACCATGATTATTTTTATGGCAGCTATTAAGTATTCAGAATGATGAAAAAAATGACATGCAAAAAATAAATAAGCATTATGTGGACATATAATTGTCAAGGCAGCTGGAAGCAGCTAACGAGCTTAGCAATTCGTGTCCACTTTAAACCTTTAGAAAATCTACTTTCTGCAGCATTGATGCGATTGGCTCTTTAATAACCCTTCCCATGAGGTATCATTGTACATAACCACATCTTCACATTCCTGCGATTGTCTGCCAAAATTAATATTTGAAAATGATTGTTCAGGTTATAGTTTGGTCAAAAAGGCTATTTTAGAATTGGTGTCTAGCCCATACTGTATAATAAATGTTATGTTTCACTTGACAGCAATAATTCCTTATTAAGAGCCATAATAAAGGTGGTGTGTTTGAGAATGCAGTGTGTTGCTTTCAGTCATTGCCCTCTTAGCGTTACTGTATATGCTTGCTGTTTTTTAACATGTTTAGAGCCCAAATACGAGATATCAACACTGGTACATACTGCCATGAATACATAGAGGAAGAAATAGAAAAAATAAATCTTAAAATCACTGAACATCCAAACATCTAATTGATTCATCACTCAGCTTTTCTTATTTGATTAAAGAAGTTCAGAATATAATGGCAAACAGAGGTAGATGCCTCATGTGCCAAACTGTGTCTGTTTAAAAAATATATACATGATCATTTGGAGGGAAGTGCACTGGTAATTGCAGGTCAATGATTTTACATTCCACTGCCAAATGAGCACTGGTGTATGTCACAATTCAATCAACCTCCATATTCTTCACTCAATCATTTGATTTAAGGACTTATAACCACCCTCATCTACCATAATGTGCTTTTTTGGCTATTGTCATCTCATCAGTTGAGTGCTGCAACCAATTTCTATGAAGGTTAGCGTGTCACCTGGGTTCTGTGCAAACAGAATCAATCCGTAATGGGGAGAGTGAATATTGAATATGACATTTTGTTCTCATTTTATTATGTGTATCTCCGTTGTGATAATTTGGCACATGTGCATTATTGCCTCTGAGTGCTGTTGTGGACAGGCTCCACTGTCAGCTGTGTAGCTTGTGTACAGCTTGTTGTGCTGCAGGCTTTGTCTCCATGATTCACTAGTGTGCACAACAGAGTGAGACAGACGCAGAGCAGTCTTGGTTTCACTATAAGCCCCGGTTTCTTCGCCACATTTGTTCAGTCTGATGCAACATCGAATCAGTTACGTGCTCCGTGCTCCCAGAATCCTGACAGCTTCTTTTGTCTGTGCTTCCATTTCACAGGTGGGCTCCCCTGCAGTGGGGGCCGTGTTTGTTTTATATGAACTTGCTGCTGACCCTGCTGACCACAAATCACATTGAAAGAGGAGTGAGAGAGTGGAATAGACCGGCATAGTGGGAGGGGAAAATACCTTTTAAGATCCGTCAAAGCCTTTGCTAATAGGGGTGATCCATCCAGGACTTTCAAAATGTCACATCCCGGCTTTGTTCATTTGCATAACCTCTAAAGCATCCCAGAGAGCGGGTGGTGCATTGATTTATCCAGTGAATTGGGAGATGCTTCCCTTGTTGACACAGTCCTCTAAGTGAGTGTGACTGTGGCACTCCTTAATCCACTAAACCGTGTGGCGAGTAAGTGCTCTGCCTCAGTTTACAACCCTATCATGACTCATTCCCACACACTCAGGCTTCCTAATCTGTTGACGTCTCTTGGATAAATATCATTATGTGATCTTTGATAAATTGTGAGTATGTCTTGTGGTTGCCCAGTGAAATGCTCACTGAGCCTGCAGCCTGAAATGTGAGCAGGTCTGTGTGGCATTGAGACCATAACTCAGCAAATTTAAAGTCCATTAATGGATGATTTTCAAAAAGAGTAGAGCAGCTATGAGTACATAAAACATGACAACTGTTTAAAACATATTTACAACATATTTTGCAGAACTGAGAGACCTTATTTCACAGTTTTACTCCACATTTACTCTATTTTCTCTATCTTTCATCAGTATGGGACTTCGAGCCAGAAGCGCTCCAGAGAACTGACCTGCCTTTGGTTATCATGTGTGTTTTTACAGTGCACAAACAGACACCATCATTTTGACTGCAATTTTTTTTTTTTTATCACATGAAAACCTGTATTTTTGTAACATAACTTCATGTTTTAAGATATTTAGGCTCTTATCTTTCTAGTTATTGTAAATATTTTAGCCTTCTATTGTATTTGTAATGTAATCTTCACACAAAATAAGCCATATCGGTATCTATTTTGAAATCTTAAATTCAAATCTCATCTCTGAAAATGCAATTTAACTTGACTACCCGGATTGTATTTCAAATGTTTTACTGTCAAAAATCCTAAAAAGGGCCAAGGAATGATAAATATTATTTTTGTTCCCTTGACAAATATGCTGGCTCTCAGGAATGTATTTTGCTTATGACTCAACATATCACAAAATCAGTTCGAATAAGAAAACCTACTTTACTAGTTTGCTGCAGCACCCAGAGGTGATAGACAATATTGTGAACTTAGTCTGTGTTGTTCCAAAGGTTACACACATTGTAATAACAGACAGTACAAAAAGTGCAAGCACGTCAGCATCATTTTTTTGTGAATTACTACATGAAGAATCAGCCTTAGCTGTTACCAAAACTATGGCTGCTGTGTTAACTTTGCATGCCACTAATCTTCTCTGTGTGTCCCTTCCTGTTGTCGTTGGAGGTTGTGTTTGATGCTTAGGTCAGGTTATAGGTAGGGTGTCACAGATAATCGGTGGGGTTAGGTGAAGGTTGGGTAAAGGTTAAGTGTGCATAAAGTATTGATTTGAATGGTTGGAATAAATTTAGGCTCGTGTTAGGGTAAGGGCAAACATTTGACACCAGTCCTGGATATTCTCAGTGTTTAGGTGAACTTTAGCAGCTCTGTCCTGCTCTTTATTGGATTTGGAGACATGGACACTACAGCAAACCTAGCCAACGTTACCTGAGAAAAAGCCATCAGAGGCCATTTCTATTGTAACATTAAAGAGGTTTATGTTGGAAAATTTTTACGATACTGATTCTTTATTTCCATTTCTTCTACATGAACCTTGCTGACTTTTTGCAGAGGACATACATGTAATGTATGGAAGCATACAGCAAAAGATGAGCTGGTGTTTTGAAGCTAAAGCTAGGTTAGTTAGCTCGGCAGCTACACAAAATAGCTAGCTGATAAAATCTGCCAGTGAGATTCTTCATTTCAGTGCAACAAATCTGTCAGCCTGAAGTAAAACACCTGTCTTTTTGTACTCTGTCAGAAATCAATGGATCATTGTTGTTAATAAAAAAAAATACTATGAATATTGATGTTAAATCTGCCTTTGTCATCACTGTAAACTGAAAGAAAGCAGAAGAATTGAGGCTCTGGCGACAAGACATTTTCCTAAGAAACGGAGATACAATATAATTTTTACACCTTCTCATCTTGAGACACAGTGTCAGGGTTGATGTCACTGTCATGCTGCTGCAGTCTGACAGCCAGCAAGATAAAAATCACCTTAACGTGAGGCTGTGACCCACTGAAATGGATACGTGCGACTGGAGAAACACAACTAAAAGGTAAACCTTCCTACACAGAGGAAGCACACTGAAGACAATCTCATTTAGAAAACTTTCTTCATTATTCCACTTCCTACACCATCAACATATTGTTTCACAGTTTTGACACAGACGGTTGTATGCGTCAACACACTGAATTTGTTCCAAATCATCACTTCGCATTGTCATATCAAAATCCTTCACTCTTGAGTGACTCAGATGACCAGTGGTGATCTTTTGCTACTTTCTCAGCGGTCAGCAAACCTCAGCAGAGAGGAAACTTTGATTCCCATCTTTTTGTTGGTAGGTCAGCAGCGAACGTGATTAGTTTCAGGATACGTGCCGTTTTAAAATGCGTATTTTTCACGATGAAAATCAAACACAATGGTTGGTACGGTAAGATAATAGAGCGTCTAAGCGCAGCATAGAAGAAGCGAGAGAAATAATGGCCAGTGAGCTGGAGTTAATTTGTACAGTCTCAGACAGGGGACCATCAATGCGTCATTTATCACCACCTCCATCTCCCAAGTTATTAATCCCTTAAGGCATTGTTTCCACAGATAGCGATCACAACGACACAAGAGTCTGGTCAAAGGAAATTAGAAAAGACACAGAGGTGGAAAGTTCAGTAAGTGGATCTGGCCCAATGGCACCAGAGCCCCGTTGATATGAAAAAGTGATAGCTCCAGTTCAGCTGCCCATATGATACACCTGGAATGAAAGTACAAATTGTTTCATGGCTAAATAACTGATGACTATTTATAATAATCATCAGCTAATGTTTTCTGGCATTTCATTGACTAAATAATGAATTAAAAGTAAAAATGTACTGAATAATTGCCAATGTAAACAACTGTTACAGCCATACATCTTAAGTTATAATAATAACCTAACAAAATATAGAACAAATTATAAGTGGACTTCATGAAAAAGATGTACTTCAAAGAACTGTCATTTACATGTCAAAAATCCCACACAATTATTTAATTTAAGTAGCTTCCATGAAAATGGTGGTTGGAGCTAAAAGTGTTCTCACATTCTGTAAAAGTTGCATGTTTGCTCAGATATATTTAATGCTTGTTGCTCCAATCCCAAGTTTTTATTATTGTCGATTTAGCTGTTGAACAGCACAAGTTATCTCTGCATTGCAAATTGCAATTCATGCTTTTGACAATAACCCAACCTCACAATGCAGTCTGTACTTGCTCAGTCCTCAAAACAATACACCATTAGCATGCATGATTATGATGTATTTTTTCCTGAAAATAAAATAGCACCCTACTTCATATGCTCGGGGCACTGAATCGATTGGCAGTTGCAACCTTAGCTGTAGAGAGTGTGTGAGAGAGGGAGTAAGTGAGAGAGAGAGAGAGAGAGCGAGAGAGAGAGAGAGAGAGAGAGAAGAATGATTCATTGGGGGAAGAGCTGCAGGGGGTGGGAGGTTTAGGACTGATGATGAAAATCGATGAAGAATAATAAATGAGAAACAACTGGGCAGATTATAGAGGTTATTAGGATGTGGAAAAAAGACTGACTTCATCCTTTCAATTCATGTGAGAGTACAATGGTAGACACAAGCATGGAAAACACCTTCATGTGGTAATGCTGGATTGCATTTTCTGTACTGTAGGTCGCTCTCTGCTCCTTTTTCCACAATGGAAGGTGGCTGTAGCCTCAAGGCTAGTGAAGCAAGATTGTAAGCACAAGGTCACCAGATTGAACTTCTCTTGGTGCAGGAAGGGAGCGAATAATCTCCTGCCCCCAACTACTAATTAGATGCCCTTGAGCAAGGTCCTCAACCCCCAACTGCTCTAGCGCATCTACTCAAGGGTGCCCTGCATGGAGCATCTCCCAGGTGTAAGTATGTGATTTGTGAGTAGCAGGCCTCAGTCTTTTTTTTTTTTATTTGCTAAATACATTTTATGAAAAATATCATCGGCACCACAATACTGGCTGAGACACAATGAGTTCTTGTGTGACCTGGCAGACTTGTAAGTTTGTTGAATATAGACAGTGCTGGTTAGTAGAAATGCAATCATAGGCACAAACAATGCAAGGAAAATTAAAAAGCGGGCTCTGCTTTTGCCTTTCTTTATCTTTAAGAAAACATACAGAAGCTGTCTGCAGATTAATTAAAACCTTACAGTGTATTGATTTGAATATACCCATAGACGAATACGGACAAATAAATAGGCAGCGGCTCTTTCTAAGTGCTATACGAAAGCTGGTCTATTTTTTAGGTGAGAAAAGAGATAGCTAAAAAGAAGAGAGAGAGTTAATCTTCACGAAACAGCCTCATGAGGAGGTGTAGACAGAGATACACCAGTGTTTAGTGGATGTGCATAGACTCATAATCTTTCTGTTGACAACACTGTGGGTTGGATAAAAATGTATGATTTTGTTGTCAAAACTTGTGTCAGTCCTAACACTCACATTACTCACTGTCAGAAATCATACTGGTCTGTCTTTTTATGGTATACTGCGTGATGATGTTATTCATATTGTTATTTCTTCATATATTATCTATTTTTAAAAAAAAAAAAAACTTTTACCTTTATAACATCGGCTAAATTAATATCTGGTGAAATCTACTTGAAGGCTTGTTGTGAATTTACATAAAAACAACTTGCCACCCTGAGGGTATCTGGTATAGAACAGCAAAAAAATCAATCATTTTCAGTATATTCATGGTTATATTATTCAAAGCCCAACAACTAACACTGTATTAAAGGTAGGATTAGGTGATTTTTATTTATTTATTTATTTTTTTATTTGGCTGCTTGCGGCCAGTGGAATAAGCTGAGAACACAACACTGAAAAATGATGATCCTATAGAGTTGACATGTGTTAGCAAACGTGCCTAAAAACATATCCTTCAGACACAGAGAAACATTAGTATTCATTTGGAGTGTCTGTCCACCTACCTAATGTAAGTCTGATATTTATTCTACTTTTAACAGTTTTGGTCTCCATCAACTCCTGAGGGAAAGATCTGGCTCTTTATTTCCTAAATGCTCCACTATGTTCACCAGCTGGGTGCTGTCTTTATCACTCTGCCTTTATGTGTTTTTTTTTTTTTTTTTTCGCCTGCTGTTGCAGTGTTATGACTCTGTCTGTCTTATGACTCTGGCTCAAGTGGCCACAACAAAAGGGGGACACACCATGGTTAGAGTTAATAAAAATATCTTCATTAAATCAAATTTGGATGCCAATTTATATCTTCAGAGCATGGGTTGTGGAAACCAGTGAAATCAGTGTTGTGCATTAGTGAGGTATGTGAGTGCAGGTGTTGTGACCTGCAGAACTAAACACAAGGACCAAACCCAAAGCGTGGTGCGCAGGCTGAGAGGAAGCAGAGAGGCTAGTCGGCAGACCCAGTTTTCACACCCTGGAACACACTTTTAGCTACCCGCAGACAAAGAGAGAAAGGTAAGTAAAAGGATCCTAAACCCTAAGAGGACCCCAGGGCCCATCACAAGAAGGATTGAGGTATTTTACTTCAGCCAGAGTAACAATACAGACCTGTAAAAATATTCCATTACAATTAACAGTCATGCATTAAAAATTCTATTGAAGTAAAACTACATAAAGTGCAGGTTTGGTCTGATATTTGATCATTTGGTCATATATGACAACATTAGATGACTATCATTGAAGCATTAGTTCATAAGCAGCATATCACTGCTATAACTTCTGAAGGTGGTGCTAGTTGGAACTACTTCATGTTCAAAAGGTTTGAGACAACTGGTTTTATCTTTAACAATGGGTTGTATTTTAAAAGATTATTATTTTATCCATTGTGACACATTTTCATCTTAAAAGTAACAAACAGCAAAGCTATAAGATAAAGGTATTTGTAGTATGAGGTAGCATAAAATGGAAATACTCAAGTACAGTACAAGTACCTCAAAACTGTATCTACTTAACTATGGACTTTAGTAAATGTACTTGTGAAAATGTCAATTTGCACCACTGTATAATGAGCACCAGGATGCAACTGAAAACAAAGAGCTGCACAAAAACAAGGTAAACATTCTTTGTGGATTCGTCACTATGAGCGACACCTTTCCCTTTAAATATAGTCACTTGATCCATTGTAAATATAAAATATTGATTAGTGCAGTGTTTCGTCAATCCTGAAAAAAAAACTTTTGTAAATCTGAAGCATGGTAGGCTAAAATAAAACAAATCTGAATCAACACTCTGGAGTGAAACTGGCACTCACCCATCACAGGGCCAGGCTGAACTCATATCATTTAACAACACTCATTTAATTTAGCACAATTACAGCAGCTGTAGCAATAGGGACAATGGGGCTGGCCAGCCACCAACACACTGTATTACTCAGATGATCTGCTTGGTTTTTATTGTTGCATATTGTGTTAACTGGACATGAGGCCATGGATTTCAAGAAAGCCAACTTCTCAAGGGATGATGGGCTATATAACCAGTTGCTTTGATGAAACTGAAGAGGCCATGCACAGCTGGCTGTGGTGGATGTAGGGGATGGAGTGATGAGTGTGAGGGGTAGGAGGGTGCAGGTTTGTGTCTGTGGGAGGGGGGGTAGTAGGGCTGAAGCAGGGGACTTCGAGCTGAGAGCACACCTCAGAGAGCCCCATCTGTTCTCTTCGTCAAGTCCTGATGGGCAGGAATCCCCGTGCCAAGATCCTGCTGGCTGACTTTCCTACTGGAAATGCGCACACATTCACACACACATACACCATTACACTGTGGCATGAGCACAAACAGATGTACAGTGCACGCACACACACTCACACACACAGACACACACACACGTAAACACACAAACACTCCACAGCTGTAATTGAAAACTGCACTCTGCAGGATGCGGCTTGTCAGAGAATGTAAGAACTCATTTTTCTCCTGCTCCATCCTCCTCTTGTCCTTGACCCTGTGACCTCAGCACCAGCAACACTGCACTGACTCCACATTGGAGGCAGCGTTCAGCCTTTCAGCAGACAAGGGACAACCATCTGCTTTTGATGCAGCTTTACTATGGCGCTCAATGCTATCTCACCCACACAAGCAATGTTGAGACGATTCAAAGATGACATGTGAAACTCTGTTTGTCTTCTCATGTGGAGGCAACAGCATTTCAGTCTCATCTATAGTGGCAAAGAGGATTTGTCTCAGCGAGGTGCCTCTGCTGTGAGTTTTAAATCACTGTTGACAACAGAGTTTCTCCTTGGATTAGATCTCCAGTTTCATTACAATGGCCCCGATAGCATCTTCCGCAGAATTGATAGAAAGTGGCTTATTATTTTACACTAAAATATTTCCCTCCTTGCTAGACTAAAATTAATTTCAAGTCACTTGTCTTGCCTCAATGTAGGACAGAGCCACATATCCCCTTTTGAAGCTAAGTGATAAAATGCTCTGTTTGAACTTGCTTGTTAGTCGGTACATCTTCTCTGCAGATTTGATCTCAGCACACACTGTATGGGTGGATACCTCCATGTTTAGGGCTGCGTGTGTCATATATGAAGATGTATTCACAGTATTAACTCCTGGAAAGTGTCACAATTAAGTAGAGAAATTGAGCTTTGAAGTCAGTGGACAATTAAATGTTCTTTTGAATTGTGTTGTCTAATCTGTTGTTGTTTGTCTAAACTATCTGGTGGAGGTGTAGAACAAGTGTGTGTGTGAACAAAACTGTATGAGTGTCTTGAAGTTTTGATGTGTAGCTTTTATATGTGATAACATCTTTCAGAATGTTCTGATAGATTAAGCTTTTAGTTCCAAAATGAAAATTTAACAATCATGGTGAAAAGTGGTGACATGCATTACAATATCTTTTCTGATGGTACAGTGACAGTGAGAAATATTCTCATTTCCATTGTGTTTTTATGTTTCTATGTGTGTATATAAAAAGTATGTCAAGTTATAATAATTATGTTCACAGAGTCGAGTCAGTTATTTGTTTATTTTTTTGACAGAGTATTTATGTGAAAATATTTTTAAATTGCTAAATTCATATATCTATGTGTTGCATTTAATACAATAAAATATGGCCATGAAAATAAGGGAGACTGTGAAAGTTGATGAAATGGAGAAAGAAATCCACAGGCCATCAGTGTAAGCCCTCATCTTAATAAGCACATGCTCTAAATAACAGGCTACTGGGTGAAAGGTCTATAGTGCAACTGTGTGAGGAAATCAGAAGCTATAAAGAATTAATAAAAGCAGCAGTGCACTCCTTTCGCCATTTTGTAATTCACAGATTCAAATCTCATTTGTGGGCTGTAATAGTGGGGATATCCTGTCATAACACAAGTGTGACAGGAAGTGCGCCTGCCTCAGTTGGACCAACTCATGCTTGATAGTGCATTATCATTAGCGGGGAGCCGCAGATTAATATTTCATTAGGACTGTGGCTTTGCAGGGGCTTCCAGGCATACCAAGTGATATGTTATTCCCTGCTTCACACCGATTACTCTCTCGCAGGCAGGGCTGGGATACAAGAGCTCTTATTATGATGGACAGAGCAGTGGAGCAAGGTGTTCAGGAAAAAAAAAAAGAGATATCCCTATTTAACGGTGAGTAAGCATGGCTGGCCAAAGCGGTGTATCATCACTTTTCAGGGCATGGCCATAACAAACCATTATTGTGCTGCTGTGGGTGGTGAGGAGGAGCTCCAATTGTAAGAGGGCCACTTGTCATGGGCAGCATGGATGGCTACCTCCCTTTAGATTAAAATCTATTGAAGAATTTCTAAGACATAATATCTTGAATGTTGAATACAAAAGGTATAAAAAAATACATCTTGCTAAATCTTTAGTATGACAAGTTACTTAATTATAACAGAATTGGACAGATCACTTCACAAACATCACAAGCTTTTTATTATTCATGCATTGTTTTCATTTGTGTTAGGGTTAGGGTTAGCTTGCTTGTTAGCTTTTTTCTTCATTGCCTTTGTTAGAACTTTTTTAAAGAAGACTTGAAGAATTGTGACAGTGGTCAAAAACTGTCAACGCACCTAGCACGACCCGTGTTTTGTCTGACTTGAGTATGTGTTATCAACAGCAATAATGAGCTTTTTTCGGGTTTGTGTTTTTATTCCCGACAATTTTAACTGTCTGTCAGGACTGGGTGCGTGCAGTCTTTATATCAGCAGTAGTTTCATTGCTGTCAGATAAATCCATCTATAAATATTTTCAGCGATCTTCAGTAAACTGAAGAATAGTTTACTTTGACAATGGAGGAAGAAAGTGAATGTCAAAGTATAAGAGAAAACATGTTATAATTAGGCTAGAATAAATACCTGGCTCCATACAGGTATGTACGTGACCTCAGCACAGAAATTTATCTATTAATTTACCATATATTACATAAATATATCAGTATTATTTTTGTAAGTAAAGGTACATCTATTTTCAACATAAGAGAGAACAGATTTTCGGTGCTGTGGCATGTTGAGTGGTATTTTACCTACAAAATGTAAAACCCCTTAAAACCCTTTGCAATACATATGTCTATATCTCTGCGTGGTATTTCAATGATAGTTTGACAGATGCATATACAGGGTACAAGAGGAAAACAGAAAATAAATAAATAAATCTTTGAGCTTCTGTTTGCTTGTACTGTGAGCTGGGCGGCATCAGATTTCATCGAGAAAAGTGTTTGATAAAACTTAAGCAAATCCTCCCCTCTGCAAAGTGTCTGTATTATTTTTGACATTCTCTCGAAACTGGGAGTCTTCAAAGACGGCATGTTTAAACCTCGAACCGTTTGAAATATCAAAGCATGGCAACTTTCTAAATGTCACCGTGGGGGATCTTCCACTCTTTTGATGCTCATTTCATGAGGAACAGTAATGACAGGTCTGAAGGTGTTTCAGCACCCCTTCTCGATTCAGAGGCGCTGCTCTTATGTCATTCCACCCTCTGTTTGAATACTCACTTTGAGGATATGAACATGACTCGTTATTTCATTCCCTAAGCCTGCACATTTTTCATCTTTTGAATGATGTAAATTCTTGGCTTACAGAGTAATTGCAGTTGTCATTTTCCTGGATTTCCAAGGCCCCTGTCAGAGATGTCTATTACAGTCTATAGCACTCTTCATATAAAGCCACAGGATTTCATTCATACCTAAAGGAAATACTGGCTTATAACCTCATCTATTAGGCAGATATTAGTGTGAAGAAAGTCAATAAGGAATCAAGTCTTCTCAATGTCTTTCTGGCTAAGTATCGCTGCATGCTTCAAGGCTGATTTTGACAGACTAATGATAGTTATATACAAGGTGATACAGGCTGAACAACAGGATATTTATGTAGAAATACGAGTTTCAGTAATGGCTGCATTGACCCAACAGGGTGTATGCAGACACAAGGCAATCCATCCCTGAGTAATGCCTCCATTTTAAAATTTGGAACTGAGACAACATGATTGTTTCTTTATTTGATGGTTATCCTGCTCACAGAACACTTTTGGTGTGTTTGTACACTGGCTCGCTCTCATCTATCAGCGTCTCCCCCATTCATTTCTATTCTATACAGAGCTGATCCAATCCACCTCACAGAATGTCTAATAGGCTTTAATTAAGTTGATCAAACCTCCCTCCTCTCTTCCTCCCCCCTTTCTTGGCATTCGTTTGGGATGAGGAAGGCTGCAGATAAAAATATGGAGGTGATTGCTATGCACACAATGTGCACAGTGACTTCACGACCAGCTAATCAGCCCATCAGTGGTGTTAATGAGCAGTTGCTGTGGTAATTTACATCAACCCCTACTTCCCATTCAGAAAGGAGGAAAATTTCACCTTCGGGGCCTTAAAGCTTTCACTTAGGAACATGTGTTCATTGACTGACCACATTAAAAAAAAAAAAAAAAAAAACTGTTTGGAAAACAATCATATACTCAAGTTTGAGTCCTTATTAAAAAACATTGAAGCATTTTTATGTGGCCATAGAACAATAAATCTAAGTTGGTGATTTTATGTCAACCTTGAAGTTAATTTGTTTAGCAAGTTGCTTATAAAGGAAATCTTTTAAAGACTCTGACTTCTAATTCCCTTTATTTCAAAAAACAGAATAGTGTCTGGTAAAATTAGGAGAGCTTCAATTGCCTCTTTATATGGTCCAGGAATTAAACTTAAGATGTGTTTTTTTAAAGGTTTTAGGTACAAATGAAGTTTCTAATCCACCCTTGCAAATCTGAGATGCCCAATATGCTCACAGTTCAAGTTTAGCCTTTTGATTTTTGAAACTTAAAAGTGGTAGCTGATGCTTGTCAGCATGTCCAACGTCAGTACAGCAAAGGTTGCTGTTGAAAAACAATCATGCAGTTAATTTCTTTTTGCACATTTTATTTATTAATTCAATTGCTACGTTGATTCTATTTGCCCCCTTTCAAGTTTAATCTACTCACATTGGCAAATAAACAAATGTGAATAGATTAAAGGACAAATACAGTAATTAGATAGAAAGCAGTTAATGCACTCTTAACAGATTGTTCTAACCCTTGCTGATTTTCTTTACCATCTGGCCAAGTAAGCAGCTTCCAGAAAGACGGTGCTGCTTATTAAAATTATAAATGTCATGTAGCTCATTTCACATTTAGTGGCAACAGCAAACACTTTACTGTGAGATAGAAATCCTGGAACTACAGGACTTTTTGCCATGTCCAGCTTAAGCCTCCATATAACCCTAACTCATGTACACAAAAAGGTTAAAGGGATAGTTCAACACTTTTAACTCTTGCTGGGAGTTTTACTTGCATATACCACACTGGCATGGGAATAGTATTAATCTTTTAATCCAACACAAGGCAAGAAAACGAACATATTTCCACTTCATGTTTGAATTTTCCTGCAGATTGTAAATTGTAGATTAGTAGCTTTGCACTTTACACTCACACAATCTTTTTGAATGGAAATGGATGCATTTATTGAATAACATTGGTTTTAGTGTTATAGTAGGTAGAGTTAAATTGCTCTCACTTAATATTATCTTGAGTTTTCATGAGGGCCGTGACAATGACAGATCCAACGGTTACAGTTACGGTTAACGGTAACAGTGGATACAGTGTCAGCAATGTCCCTGAAAATCAGATTAGACCTTTGAGTGGGATGCAGTAGTTCACATGGGAACAACCAAGTGCACTTACATTATTGCTCTCCATTTGGTGCGACTGGCCTTTCTGTCCATTATTGTTCACAAAAGGACCACTTCTGATTCCGTGTCTGGTCAAATGACAGCTGTGTTCAAGTCCACACACATGCACTCACAGTATCCATACTGACTGAAACTGAAAGAGTAAGTTAAAAGTACCTCCACCCGGAATCTTCTCCTGTGCTGTATGGATCATTAACCCCTTCATTAAAAAAAAAAAACCAAAAAACTCCTGCTGCAAATATCTCAAATAATGTTACCTGTTGTAGAAGCCCTCGCACTCACATCACATCCTTTGTGATGTTGTAACAAGCTGTTATGTTGTAAGAGCATGCAGTGCATGGTCAGTGTCAGTCTGACCTGTTTTGGACTTTGTGTGCGATGCTGTAGACTTTGGAGAAAGAGCAAAACACAGTCAAGGGCTGTTAGTTGATTGCATTCTACGGGTTGGTCTACTGTCATCCCCTCAGTTTAACATTCAGCATAGTTACCCCCTGTGCTCTAGACCCCATGACCCCTTCACATCCTTCTCCCAGACTGCTGGTGACTTATTCTGACCCTGAGTTGTGGGCTCAGCACATCCTCAGAAGAAGAACTGGGAATCATCTTCCTCCAACAGCATCAATAATTTATCTTCCAGGTGGGCACATCCACGGAGTATGTGTGGGGCTTGCTTTATTTATGCATCTCTGTCCTCTGTTTCTGGGAACAACAACATCAAGGAAAGGACTGCACAGTGATTTTATTTTGTCCAACTCAACTCTGATTTTCTCACTTTCGATTTATATATTTTCACATTTAAATGAGTCAATCATCCCAATGGGGAAACAGTATTCAAAATGTGCCACAGGGTCGGACTGTTCACAATTCACATTCACTCTGTCTTCAAACAGTAGAAAAGAAACAAGTTCATTGAAAGTTATTTCTCATGTTCCTCCCATGGCTTGATGATTAAGTTACAACGACATTCTGCCAGATTAATTGCCTTTTTCATACAGTCTTAAACAACAGGCAGGAAAGGTGACATGTGGTGGGTTTCACAAGTGACTTTTTCCAAAGTTAACACAAGCTCTTTCTACTTATTATCCTGAAAACAGTCAAACTCCCAGGACACTTTTGTAACACTTTCTGTGTTACTCTCTGCATGGTTGATGTTATGGCTTCAAGAGGGTCCTCTGAAGTCCCAAGCTCCTCAGAGCTGATGCAGTGTAAAGTTGGAACCATCAGGAAACAAAGGACTGAGGGAGCATAAGCTCCCATTTTCCAGAGCAAGTTAAAAGCAGCACAGCTCCTTCTAATGCTCAGAGGCCTATTTTAGATATAGGAAGCTTTTAATGTCTAATGCACACTGCTGGGCTCACTGACAATGTCGATGGTAAAAGAAGGACTTCAAAAAAAGCCACAAACATGGAATGTTCCACACTTTCAGAGAGATGGATGAGCTGCCTCATTGAAGATGGTGCAAATGATGTAATTTGAGTGAAAGTACAAATAAATCTACATATTTTAGCAGCTGAGTTTAATTGAAATGTTGTTGAAATTAAGAGTGTTAAGAGTATTCTCATTTGACAGATTTGGCTGCTGTGCTAGGAAAACATCTATCCATTTTCTACAGCCATGAATCTTATCAAGGAGAGCAGGGAGCACAGACTGGGTATAAGTGTACGTACACTGGGGAGAAGAGATTGTCTCCTTGGAAAAACAAAAAACGAGTGCATGGGTTGACAGAGGTCAGGAATATCTGTCACTGGGAACCGATGGCTTGTATCCAAAGGTCAAGACAACTAGTATATTGTTGGTTAATGTTGAAGAACTTATTGGGGAGAAGCAACGTGGAGTGCTTTATGTTCTCAGGTTAAAACCACTACGACAGATTTGGTCCCATAAATACTTATTTTGCATGTTTGAATTTGCATACCTCTATCGTGAAGAGATGACAGGAAACATGGGATATGCATCAAATGTCCCTTTGAACTGGGAGCATTTCTGTTTGTTTGACGTCTTGATTTGAAAGCCAAGCGGACACCTTGTGCACATGTGTTGTTGTAAAACAGAAAAGGTAATGAAGACTACTCCATACTTAGTACAGTCATTATTCTAAAATAGTTTATTTGTGACCATATATAGAGACTTTCTGTGAATTCTCAAATAATAATCACAATATTTTAGGTACGACTGCTGTGTTTCTACTAGGCAAGAGGCACACAGATCTGCTAATGGGCATTTAAAAGGTACATGCCATATTGTACTGTTCAATTACTAGATTCTCATAAATTGTAAAGCAAAGGGGGTAAAAGAAAAGGGATTTAAGAAAAGCATTTCTTTGTGAAGAGCAGAGACATAAAAATGTGTCCTCTAAGTTGCAACTTTTCCCTGAAATACTCCCGTGGGGGCCTGTGTAAATCTCTTCAGGCTCAGCTCTGTCTCCTAAGAGTTGCACTTATACACTCTTAAACTACAACAGCAAAAAAGATTTCTTATAAAATGTAACTATGGTGACATCCTCAACAGAGTGAGAATGTTGTACATTCATATATTTGGCGAGTTGCATATTCGGTGACACTGATCTTAGCTGTAAATTGTTCATTTTAAAAAAAGAAATGAACTTTTTAGGGTTAACAAAAGATGGTAGTTTGATAAAACTTCAGACAATCTGTTTATTTACATGTATCCAAAACCACAATCTCTCTCTAGTGTTAAGGACAGCACTTTTCTTGCCTACATTTGACTGCGCCCTGGTCTCTGTTGTGACAGTAAAACACCAACCACCAACCCATCTCCTCCCTGCGACACCCCTGCCATTAATAAATGCAGTGCTTTATTCATTCAAATAATACATTGCATGAACAAATATGAACCAAACAGCTCTCAGGTTTCCCATATAACATATTTGTTGTCATGGATAAACTGTACAGAAGGTTATGGAGAGCACATACCTTACAGGAAACAAACTGGCTTGCACAGCATTTCTAGTGCATTTCGTCCCCTGAAAAAGGTCAAGGGGTGTTTTTTTTTTTTTTACTTTGGCTCCAAAATACAGAGAGTTCATGACATCTAAAAGTACTAGTACTCTAACCAGTATTCTAACCTCATTCCTCTTGTCCTCTTTCATCCTCACTATATTATCTGCCTTCAACAATGGATTGTCAGATGTAAGCACATTATTCACCTGATAAGCCATACACCATGTTCCGAGTAGAGTAAAAGAGCAGGGTGATTATGTGCTTATTTATTTTCACAGTACATCAGGTCTATGCTCTCGTCCTCCTGGATCTAGTTTCTTTTTTAAGATGATTACAAGACGAATTACAAGGTTCAGGTCTCTCGTCTAACCTGGATATGAAGAAAAACCTTATATCAGCACCATCATTTTATCACCATCATTTTAAAGTTTCCCAAGTTTCTTTTTTTTTTGTTTAAGAGTGTCTTCTTTTCACCCACAGAACAAATCTGTCAGACTCCAATTACAAAGTAGTTTGCTGTTTATGATGAGTCTGCCATTTTTCCTTAACCTTAAAAGTCACTAAAAGAGATCATGTTGGGCTGGATAATACTCTCTTGCCCAACTCAATTGCTGTAGTTTCCACACTACAGCCTCACAGTCTTAAGAAAGCCCTGTGATAACAATCAGCTGTACTGATCTGTAATGACAGGGCAGGGGTATGGGGGTCTGGTGGAGCAGATCTGATGAATGAGTGGAAGGGGAGGCAAAAATGGCAAACAGGGAATCCATCTGGCCAGGAGAGGGCTCTGGCTGTCAGGAAACTAACAAGGATTCTGCATATTGGGAAATGTCAAGATTCAGAAAGCTGATTAGTTTGGCCTGCCATCATGTTTATCATCCTCTTTCCTTTTTTTCTCCCTCTTCTTTTTTCCTCTTCTTCCATCCTCCTCTTCTCCATCCTGCACACCAAGACGCCAAGCATTAACACCCTGGTCTAGTCTCTGACTGGTGCTGAATATTTCAATATAGCTCTGCTTATCCGGCGGCCCCTATGACCTGCCTGGATGAGCGAGGGAGAGGCAGAGATTCGCATGGTGAGCTGTGGAATGGATACTATACACAGTCATATATAAGTGAAGAACTTGCCTCGAGGTGAGCAACCGCATGAATACCAGATCTGTCTGCACTCTCATTTGTGTGGACAGGTCCCGAATTCCATAACAAATACTGAATTCCAGCCTTCATTTGGGATTTTTATTTTTCTGGATTCTGTTCAAATAGCAAAGCAAGCCAAAAAAAAAAGAGTAAAAACTGCATTTTTTTTTTTTTTTTTTGTAAATGCCAGTCAAATAGCCAAGAGAGTCAAAGTTTTCTGGTGTTTTTTGTGAATTTCATTACAGTAGTCTGAGAGAGTGAGATATTTGAGCAAAATATTGCACAGTAGTCCAAGATGGTGTCATTCATGGTGCTCTGTTCAGCACAAATGATTTCACCCTAGTTAATAAAGTGGGCTTTTGAGTGATGGAATGAATGAAGCTAAACCCAAAACACTGTTGAATGAGCTAAATATAGAAAAGGAACATTTAGGGCTGCTATTGACAAATATTTTCAATGTCCTGAATTTGTCTAGGCTACAGTTCAAAACACAAACATGTTCAGTTTTCTGTCCTAGAAGACTGTGAAAACATGTCTTTTTTTAATTATGAATTTACTTCATCATCAAAATGTGATGAATTTTCTGCAGAATGACTATTATCACTTCATTGAAAATGACTGATCTTGTGGTTTGTTTCCTCATTGTGTGTGAGAGGCTGCAGATTCCAGCAACTGCTTCATGACCACTTCACACCACCATGAACCATAAATACAATCAAACAAGACTGCCGACTTGTCAATATCTATTACCATTAGAGTGGTGCTTTCATATATATAGTCCCTGCATCCTAAGCATGCGGCCTGTCCTTGAGTGGTGACTGACATGTTTCCAGAATGCAGAATGAGACTGGAGAATACACTGACCATCTAATCCCACAGAAAACCCCCAATTTCTCACTGTTAGCCCATTTGACTGGGTGGTTACTGATCTGGAGATTTGTGGGTTTGCTTGTTGCTGTCAACAACAAACAGAGTGGTCTCATAACAACTCGCAAGCTGTTGATCTTGGGGGTTGGGGCTGATCGCTGGGGTGGGGGTTCTGGGCAGTGGACCACAGAGAATAGGAAGAAGGGCCTGGCCCTTGGCTCAAGAATGGTAGCCGAACATTATAGGGGGCACTGCTTAGGGAAAGATTTGACTCCGACCAATGGAGGGGACTTAAAGGATCATGGGATAGCAGCGTGGGGGGAACGGGAAGGGTAGAGGACACCATGCTGTCTCTAATTGGTTTCTCTTTCTGGAATATCCATTGCTCCCTTTCTCTTCGAGAGCTGCTGTGCTCAGAGAGCCACAACTGAGAGCCAAGCAAAGCCTATTGGATTTAAAGGGAATCTGTATCTTAAAGGGGTGCTGGGCTGCGGAAGGGGGGGCCCCATCACAATCAATAATTCATAAGGCCTTTCCTTATTAGGGTTTCTCCTGACTGGGCTAGTAGCTCTCATGCCCAGCTCTGTGTCGGATGAGAAGCTTCTTGGAAGGCAAAGCCGTGCAGGAACAGCCAGATCTGCCTTGTTGCTAGCTGCCTACTCTGCTATTCCCGCCATGCACTCTCACCCATTCACACAGTGCAAATCCCTTTGTTAGTTATGATTTCTCCGACCCTTCAAATATGAATCCAGTCCTCTTGGCATAATGATGAGGATGCTATAGAGCACTTGATATGTAAAGAGGTGTTTGCATAGACAGAACAGGCAATTTTAAACCCGTGTTTGTTTAAAGAAAAAAAAGTGGTTTTATAATCTACAGACTAACGTGGAGGAGAGTTATTGTTTTATAATGTTGCAGTTGTGAGGGTTTTTTGACACACAAAGCACTTGACCAAGGCCAATAATAAATGCCAAGTACATCAGAGAGGATGCCTGAGTTTAAGTACTGCATGTTTTCATGGGTGCATCCATTTGTTTGACATGCTTCCTTAAAATACAACCTTCCTTTTCAAACACAAAATAATAATATCATCAACAAAATGATTAAATTACCCCGATGAGCTCAGACAGTCCTGTCACAACTCTTGAAGTAAGAGCTATAGCTGAAAAAGTTGTGAATTTGTGTGTTGTTCAAATGGACTCTTCTTGTGACCATAATAAACACAGCCCTTCAAGTTCACACACTTTGCGCCATTAGCATCTGTGCAACAAGCACTAGTGTGGAAAAATTACTGAATAACTTTAAAATACAATGCATATTGCCCTGCACTAAAAATTACATTTGGAAAAGTTTTGTTGTTTATTTTTATGGGGATATTGTGGTAATTTTTGAGTCACATTTTATGATATCATAGAAATGTTTTTTTCTATTTTAATTTGAATCATATCTGATATTATAAAGGCAGATGCTGACTCCATAATTGATGCCACGTGGACATGATTCTCCTTCCTCACCCACTAGTTTAACATGGAAGATAAAACACCTTAAGAGAAACCTTCCGTATCTGTCTTGATATCTGCCCATCCACCACACAGCCAAGGTGACTGATAACTGCAGAGTCATGGGGAGCTGGTGGCCAGGTCTCCTCTCATTAGACTCCAGCTGCAGCACATTAAGAGCAGATGAATTACTCATCTGCCATGTGATAAGATCTAATCATGACCCACGCAACTCCTCTGGATACCTTTCTATCATTAACTCCCCCCAGGTTTTTACTCACGCCTTGTTTGGCTCATCATCCCAACCCATAAACTTGCCTAAATGTATTATCCTTAGTAGCACTTAAAAAAGTTACCTTGCAGTCACTGCACCTTTAACCTGCTTGAATATAAAGTCTTTTCCTTTATGTCTCACCATTTTTATATGCAAAATATTGCGATCACCTTGCAGTGATGAATGTGATTCTGAATACATTATGGTTAGGGATCACGAGGGACAGCGCTGGAGGTGATATTCCCAGGCGCAGTGAATTCTGCATGTTCACTTAATGCCACTAAAAGTGACTGCTGTGCAGGTGGGAGCCATGATGCGAAACAGATAAACAGTGATTACGCTCACAGTGATAAATGAAAGGGCAGCTCGCCAATGTGAGGAGTTTTACTCACCATAGATCACAATTTGTAAGTGCTGCTTGCTCTGGAATGCCAGAGTGGAGTGGAAGCCAGCACTTTTTCATTCAATCAATAAGATTTTATGCAGTTGTATGCTACCTTAAAAAGGTGGCTGCAAAGCAAAGCACCCAGCTTGTGAGTATACATTAGGAATGTTCAGTCTATACTTCCTTAATGACTGCATTTGTCATAGGTACGTATGAGAGGGTCAGGAAAAGAGATTATGAAATGAAAGAAAGAAAGAAAGTTTTTCACGTCATCATTGCTACTGTACTACGTCATATCACATCAACTGACAGAAATGTAATTGTAAACATTTACTCATGTTCCACACCCTACTATAGTTTCGAGGAACTTCTGTCCTAAGTCATGGACATACTTTCCGTGTCCTTTATAGTCTGCTGTGAACTTTTGCTAACTGCTAAAATGCTAAAATGAAGTAGAAGGAGAAAGCCAGTGGAGAGAAAATAAAATATCCATCTGTTTAACATGGACTTGTTTGGGTGTCTAAGAATCATAAATCTTAGTGGGTAACATGCAGATATCTTCACACAACCGCTCTACAAACATGAATGCACTTTGTTATCAGGAGCATGTGCAGGACGGTGCACTTGCTACGAGCAGTCTGCAGCCTGTCACATATTTTGGGCTGCATATAGATGTCTGCAGAGGGGTCTGTGTGGAACCTCATGTAAGTTGTGGTCTGAAAGGAAGATCAGGAAATGTACCAAAATGTTCAAATACTTTGAATTCTTAAAATTAGTTAAGCAAAACATCAAAAGGAAGGCTACTCACAAGTTACTGAGTTGGGAAAAATAATCATTTTTTAATGTAAATAAAGATATAATAATGACAGTAGTCACTCAAGAGAGTAAGTTTGATACTACACTTAGGAATCAAACTACTTTTGAATGCAGAACTTTTCCTGGAAATTGTATTTTTTTTTTTACAACTTTTTCCTTCAGTACAGAGTCTGAATATTTCTTCCACCACTGTATCACAACTGTTTAATTCCTGGATACTATCTGACCCACTGCATCGGGCAACATATGTGTTATATGAAGTTATGTGATTTTCCACACCACCATAATGAAGTAACACAAGTACATGCTCTAAGACCTGTATGTATATGAATTCAGTTTTCAGTTAAGAGATCATGCAAGCTGAGCTGCTCCCGACACGAATAATGAATTTTTATGTGGAGCAGAAGAAGCACTGAACTGGATGCAAAGACAAGGACTTGAATTACTGCATTTTTCAGTGACTCCAGCTAATCTTGACTGACAAGCGAGATGTGTAGTAAATAATAAAGGCACAGTTGTAAAAGACACGTCGAAGAGGACACAAGCTCTCACCGCAATTTCATAAAGGCGAATAGATCCACGATAGTGATCTCATGTGTTTACTAATGTTTATGATCATTAAACATGCCATCCCTTCCTTTGGTCAATGTATAGGCAGTAAGGAGTTGGTTATCTTAGCTTAACATAAGACAAACTGGACACAGGGGGAAGCAGCTAGCTAGGATCTGTTCAAAGTATTAAAAAATTCCCTTTACATATCAGATATCACAAGTTAATGTGTGAGCTTTAAAGGCGCTGGAAGGCAGATTTGTTTTGCCTTCGGACTGAGCAAGGCTCGCTGTTTCCTTCTGTTTTGGGTTTTAGTGGTTAGTTAAGTGAAGCTAACCATCTCCTAGCTGTGGCCTCATATTTACTGTGCAGACAAGAGAAGTGAAATCAATCTTTTCATATACTGATTGAGCATGTTTGTTACAGCATCACACTGTTCCTTTAAAGAACCAACAATAAAAATGAATAACCACCTTAGGAGCAAATAAAAGGTGAAACGAAATCCCTGCCCTCCTCTGATCCATTTAATAATCACATTTATTTCATTACAGTAAAGTGTTCCAGTTTAGTAATGAGAACCTTTGAAATGATTCAACCACTTGCCGTCAATGCCACATAAATACCTCATTTGTATCAATTTAGTGGGAGGGTTCAGGCGTCACTGAGCTGGTACCTGTCTCATCGGCTAGTCGTCAGTGGAATGCAAAGTCGATGCCTTTGAGATTCCACCTGGAGTTACGATTTAATTTATTCTCTTTTACATGTGCTGTTAAGATCTGCATGAAAGTGAGGAGTAAGTGTTGAGGCCGGTGATGATCAGAGAAAGAAAATTCCCCCACCAGTACAGTAGTACTGTTTACTTTGCCTGGCCACAACCAGAGCCTTTCCCTCCAGAACAGGAAAGAGGCTGTGAATCCGCTTTGATGTAGCTGACAACTCTGAGTCAATAATGAGGCTGAGTTTTGTCCTGATGGAAACACCACCTGAATTTGGCTGACGTGGGTCAGCTGTACCTCTAAATACCACTGTCTGGATTCAAAAATATATACTTAAATAATGAATAATACATCACAACGCTTTTCGTAGAAATCTCAGCTTTAAGATGATGGTTTAGTAAAATGTTAGAACAAGACCAAAAATGCACTTCAAACACCTTCTTTGTACTTCTTATCTTTTTGCTTCCAGGATTCTTTGTTTGTTTCTGACAACTACAGTATCATTTGTTGTTTCATTTGAATAATTGTTGGATTGGGTGGGTGGGGTGGGGGGTTGCTGCATGAAAGGCTTTTTTGTATGTTGTGAAGATATTCCAAAATAATCTCAAACGAGACAGGAACCATTAGACATTGTTTGCCATGGAATTTAATCAGGGTTTGTTTATCGAGACAACATCTTAATGTCTTATTCTCTTTGAAATAATGAACTGCAACAAGATGAAAACAAGTTAATTTCTTAATCCATTCCCCATTTCGCATTGCCCTATTACCCTTGAGTATTAGCAAGTTTTTTTGTTCTTGTATTTCCAGAAAACAACAAAACTGCTTTTGTTACTTTTAATTATGTGTGCTTATTTTTTTTGTTGGTTTATGTATACTCCTGCCTGTGGGACAGTGCACCTGTGATAGCGCATGTGGATAAAGGCACGGGTTAAGTCAGATACTACATTATGACTGCTGTGGTGTAGCATGGTAGGACTCTAGGCTTGACTTCTGTCTTGCTGCTCCAACTGAGTTCATACTATTCAAGCTCTTTTTAAAGCTGTGGTTTATCTGGGTTGATATAGAGGACATTCACACTTCGTATAGCCTCATCTCATTCTGGACACAATATTGTATTATTTTAGATTTGCCTTAATGTACTATGTATTATCAAAAAATAATTTAAATAACATAAATGTGCTATTACAGAACTACTTTCGACCCTTTGATCAGCTTTAATATGCCCTTACATGGTTTATGCCACATAAGTACAAAGGATAGGATATTACTGGTTTATTTAAAAAATTGTTTGACATTTTCCTACCTTACATCTTTAGTTAGTATGAGACTTATAAGTCTTATAAAACCCTAAAAGCGATAGCTCACTGTGCGTTAATAGGATAGCTGTCTGATAGAATTCAGATGGCTCATTCCCCTCAGCAGTGGCCATAGCAACCAAGGTTATAGTGGGGGATCTCAGAGGATAAGATGAACATGGTGACCATTTGAGGGAATAAATGGCTTTAACAAACAGCCTGTGTTTCTCCGTCTCATGGTCAGTTAGGTACATAAGTTCTGTCTTGGCAGGACAGAGGCATTGAGATATATAAGGTGAGTTACGTAAAACATGAGTAAATGTTTAGGACTAGATGCCCAACAGAATCTTCAAACATGGAAGTGATGCAATTCATATAAAAGTAACCTGATTTAGACCACGTGGGTATATTAGTGTTTAGATACCCCCTGCTGAGGGCAACCGTTGGGTTGAATTAACTTTCTTAGTTCAGTTGTATTGCTCATCTCTATTCAATCAATAAATGCCTCTGTTTTAGACATCTGCGGTTTTCTTAACTTTTCCTCCAGCAGCTGACAAGGTTTCCACCACATTGTTTATTTCACTACTGACAGTGGGCCTCATGTGAGAGCATCATTTACGAACTGATGAGTTCTTGAATGAATGCTGTATTCAGGCAAACAACGATTTTTGTGTTTTTCTTGAGAGTTCTTGTGTCTTGCATGAGGGGCAAGGAGTATTGTTCTCCTGTAACACTGTTAGACTCACGAAGCACAACACAACTTTCTAACAAAAGAGATCAAAATCAAGGCAGCAGAATTAGGGCTTTTTTTTAAATTTCACACATTACTTGCACATGTCAAATCTGGTGTTTACATTACCCACAATGCAATTAGTGTAAACCATTGGCAGACATCAAGGTGTGTTATGCTAGTAATGGCTAATGTAGCCTCAAGCTGTGAGCCTCAGGCAGCGATAAGGAGAAGATACAGAGGTCTGACCCACTGATTTCTTTCTAACTCCACACCCACAGATTTTTTTTTTCCATTTGCAAACTTTAGCCCCAACCGACACTGACCCACTTTGTCACTTTTGTCGTTTATGAGATTTCCTGCTGCCCCCTTTGGTGGCACTGAATGTTTTATAGAACTTTTTCTGCATATATAATAGTACTCCTCAAGACCTGTATGGGGAATTTTGCCTTTACATAGTATGTAGGAGGGATTTAAGACAACGTGTTGCCTTCATGTACTATATCATATATGAAATTATTACAAGAAAGAAAGAAGATGGAAAATTCATATTATGCTCTTGAATTTGAACCTACTCATTAATAGGTGGAGAATATCAAATTGAATTGAGGAGTTTTGTGCAGTTAATAAAAGCAAGGCACATTTAGGATAAGAAAACAAAAATGTCATTGCATCAGGCCCAAGTCAGGACAAGCAGTAAAACATATTTCACATATTTTATTATGCAGCTGCGGAAACAAGCTGCATCCCTACAGTGTCTCAGGTGATCTTGGTAATTCATTGTTTAAAAATAAAAAAATAAAAAAATACTTGCCTGTATGCAGAAGGAGTGGTGTCAGCACTTTGGCTGGGGCTTTGCCAATCTGTTGAGCTGCCATGACATGACAGAAGTGAAAAATTGCCATTGACTGCTCCCCACCAAAATGGGGCAATGTTCTCCTATAAAAGGCTACTTGGCATTATCAGTTAAATTGTATATGTAGGTATATGCCTGTTCATTCACCTTTCATTAACCTTCTATCATTGTCTTATGACAGGCGGCTTGTAACAGTTAGGCTTGACATAAAAAAAAAAAAAGCTGAATTGACATCTCGGTAGCGTTAAGGTGTTCTGCTTTAATGAAAGTTGACTGCTCATATTCGCTTATTGTGTTGTCAGAAAGAGGTTTGTTTTGTTTCCTTTTTCATGTCAGTGCCTTTGGTTTCCTGCATGCTTCATCTCTGCACTGTCACCTGGTTGTTTGGGAAGGAGTGGGGGGGGTGGTGGCTGATATAAATAGCTCCACTTTCTGTAGCTGTGTGTATTGTTAGTCAGTGTTGCTGTCAGAGCCTGTTTACGCCACAAACAGCCTCCTCCTAAGGTCTGCGGTCCTCATACTGTCACATGTGATTGGCCGTCTACTGCTCGATGGGCCATTCTGCCAACATGCTGCAAAGGGAGGGAGTTGCAAAGCCCCAGAAGCACCAGCAGTCACTGTCATCTCTGGGCCTGACTGTGGGCTCGGTGAATAAACGAAGGTAAAGATTGATAGATGACATGAACAGAATGTTGTAGGGGAGATGGGGGTTGCTGACAGAATATGCTTCAGATTGGAGAGGTCCTGCAAGGGCTAGCTTGACTTCAACCACACATGACTAACTGCCCCGAAGGCAGGTAGAGAAAAGGCCCTGTCATAGTCTATTACTGTATCTCAGCTCTCGAGGCAACATTACAGCTACACAACAAATGCATCTGTGCCTTCTGTACTGGGCTGAGGAGAGAGAGTTTGAAGTATCTGTGCTAGTTCAACTAAAATATGAATTGTTCTGCTTGTTAAATCACATGCAACACGCGCTCACTTGTATCCCATGAGTAATGTGTGTGGCTCTGCAAAGCCAAGACATGTATCATGAAAAGCAATGTAACATACTCGTAAATACACTCTGAGTGAAAGGTGTCACATTATCACGCTGAAGCATTCAATAAAACAATGGTGCCAAGGCTGGATGTGCTAATAGCATGAAAAGAAGGAGTCGGACCAATTTCAAGTCATGAACCAAAATCATCTCATGAAATAGAAAAGCATTTCTTTTTGTTTGTATGAGCCAATCTGCTTCATCATAAGCACCCTACAATACTTTGAACTGCATCAGCAGCACTCAGCCGAGCTCCACAGCAGCACAACCCCACTGACAGCAGTTGAGCATGCATCTTGCGGCAAGGTGCATGTGTAATCCTTGTTCGGCAGCAGCATTAGTCACATTTTAATCTTTGCTGTGTGAATGAAGAATGAATTGTTTATGTGGTTTTTCTAACCTCCCTGCGAAATAAGAGATCTTTAATATTCCAGGCTCTTCATTATGTAAATTCTTCACTTCTTGATTCTAGCACCATTTATTTGCAGCCATATGGTTTAACAAAATTTCCTCAATATATTAGGTACAAAAAGACAAAAGTGAATGAATTTGTCTACCAAAGATAATTAAATTCTGAAACCACACATGGGCACTATTACAGGGCCGGTTCGTTGTCTGCCTGGGGGTGTGCCTCAGGTGTAGCGCTCTATGAAAATGAAGATACTGCTGATAATAATGCTCTGACTGACATGGTTAACAATCAGTACTGGTTGACTCTATGTAAATGATGGGACTGAGGGTGTCCCTGAACTGTGACCATCTTGTCAAGCAGAACAAGAAGCTGGCATCTTGCATCAGCATGAAACACTTCACATTGGCTGGTAGCAGCATGTGTGCTGCACAGCCTGTCATGAAAGTGATTCTCAATTACACAGTATGCTGCTGCTTAAACCTCAAGGTTTGCTCACATTTGGACATAAGATTAAAGCTAATGGCATTCTCTGAATATTTAGGATATCAGTCAGTGGTTATCCTAGACCCTGGGGGCTCCCAGGTAAAGAAGCCCCTTGAAAATCTAAAATTTGTTATTTTGAAAGGATTTTAATGAGACGCTCTAATATAAGACATACAAGGGATTTTTTTAACCTGGGATAATCGATATTAGAGAGACGCACATCAACAGAGGCCCCACTTAAGGAGTTTCTGGGGCAGTGGCGATACACTGTATAGCGCATTTATGGGAGGTTTAAGGGAGTTTGCAAATTTGCCAATATGAGGAGCAATTCGAGGTCTCTTTTCCCCTTGGGGTTCCTCAAACCCCGGTTTGCCTCTGTCTCTGATGAATACAAGTGTGGATGTGTTCCAGAGGTTGTGAATTTATTCATAATAAATTAAAATTTGGTGACCTATGATGTTATGATATATAAAGAAGTGGGTTCTATAGTAGTGTGTGGCACATTAATGGAGTGTTTATTAGGAGATACTTTTGTGAAAATTGTGTATGTGTAGGTTTGAATCAAAAGTCTCAGGATTGCTAAGGTCAGGAATGGACTTAAACACTCAAAAGAAGACATTCAGCAGCTGGGCCTCTATTTTCAACATATGAAACCAGATACTATCACTCACTACACATTTTCAGGAGATCAATTTGCATATCAGGCACGCTAAAGATTTAGAGGAGTCCATTAGACATTAGACAGACAGGTGGTGGATGGTAGATTTGGTGACACCTGTGTTTACCTGTAGTAACAGTAACAGCAGTTTAATACTAAAACAACCACATGTTGAGAAGCTACATTGTCAGAAATGCAACAGTGGAGCAACTGGTGTATCTGTTTTAGGGATTGTGGATCAGTGCTAACCTTGGTTTCCGATGGTTGCTTCACAATAAATGTCATTAAACTGGTTCAGCTGTATGAGAGAGTAGGAAGGCTAATATCAATGAGATTAAATTATGGTAAAAGTAGATTACATGCTGCAACGTTTCCTGTGAATCTCTTGAATATAGATGGGTGGTTTTAATCCAGCAAAGGTATGGCTTCTGCCACTTACAATGACAATTACTTTATAATGATGTGCATAATGTAAATTATTTAATAGCTACTGGTGAAAAAGAAATGCTTACCATGCATAAAAGCCAAAATTGGGTCTGAGTTCATGAAAATCTTTAAGGCACAGATACAGACATCAAGAGGATTTCAGCTAGCTCATGAAAAAGTAACAAAAAGAGGAAAATAAATCCCCTAATCCTTGCAAAACCCAAAAATCTGATCCTATTTGGTTTGACATTTCTCAGTAAATGTGTTAGATAGGCACCAATCTAATTTGAACTTGAGCCTCCAGTACATGGTCTTAGATGTGGATCAGTAGATTTTCCTGAATTGGTCAACAGACAAATCTTTCTGAAACTGATTTGCATTTGTGTTGCAATGGAACTGAACTGAAACTTTTCAGTTCAGTTTTAAAGTGACCAAGTGTTTCTGTGGTCATCATTATTACACCTTCCTGTATTTCTTTATCCAGATCGGTGTGTTTCACTGATCCATGAAGTGGTCATTCAAGTGTCACTCCATGAATAGGAGGCTGATCAAGCGGAGGCTGTTGTCATAGCAACTGGTAAGGTAAGGCCACGGATGATTGCCTGAACTGAAGAGTGCTTGATGAGAGGTAGGGGCCACTGTACAATCATGGCTCAGTGAGTCAGGTACCATGTGACCAAAAAAAAAAAAACATTTGGGATGGTTCAGCGGCAATTCCCAAATGTCTAAAACTCACTGGTGATTTGTCTGATTGACCAACCAGAGCCATCTGTCTTCACACCTTTTGACAGTTCTATCTGAAGTCTCACAGGATTTGGACGGTGGCAGTTTGATGTGCAGGTCTTGCCTGACGGTCAGAAGAGTTAACAACTGAAGACAATGCTGTATGAATACTGCATGCATCTTCACTGTGCCCCCATATTTTAGGTCATGATACTTTCTCCCTTCCAAAAACCTATTTTACAGTGTTAGATTTTTTTTCCACTCTTGACATTAACCTTGTACAAGGTGTTCTTTGTGTGAATCATGAGGATGCTGCCTCATGTAAGATTATGGCTCTAATAGTCCTCTACAGATGCCCCATTATTGATTCTCACATAGAGCAAATAGTCTGCTTAATGTACCAAGCCAGTGAAGCAAAACTGACATCATCCAGCCGTGGCCCCCTTTCCCAGCATGGCACATAGAGATAAATGTTCTTCTAAACAAAGCAGCTTATTTTTGAGCCTTGCCCCTGGCTAATGGATTAATTGCAGAAAATAACATTTTCCTTCTTCCTTTTATTGATTTTACAGAATCTAGAGGTTGCACGTATGACCGCACATCCACATGGCCCGAATAACACGGTATGGAGCTTTTATCTTTTTGCGCGGAGACCCTGCATGAAGTCTTGTAACCATGCTGTGGTGTCAGGTGTTGTCTGGGTGAAATCAACACAATAGGCACTCAAAGTCAAAGGCACCCTTGTGAAAAGGAAAAGATGTCAGTGGATGAAATGAAAGAGCAGCTGCATTTGTCAGACGGTGTGTGAAAGATTTGTCTGGAGTGTCTGGATCTTACACTTAAATGCTATCAGCTAATTAAAAGTACAAAGGAAATTTTCATGTTAGACCTCTATCTACATATCTATCAATCTATTCATGCATCTCTTTTCTGTATATCAGCAGCGTCTGGTGACTTTTATAGATTGGCAAGCAGAGCCAAGAAACAGCTAGACCAATGACAGAATCCTCTATTGTCCTATGTATTCCTTCTCTCAAACCTCTCCAAATTACTGCAGATTAAAAGGTTTGAGTATGATGTTACAAGGTTGAAATGGTTATATATATAAATTGAATAAATATGTCTGCGAGAGCTTTCCTTGCAAAAGGAGTTATTAATAGCTGGTCCACAACACAAAGTGATTAGTAGGAGGCAACTTTTACTTATGTGAGACAATAAATCACAATGTAAATTATTATCTACATCCTGGTACTACCTCTTTTTGAAGTAGTTCTCTAATTTTCCACAAACATCTGATCATGTACATAACAATCCAGGCAGTATCATAACTGATCTCAGAGCACTGAAAGGTCAGGTAAAGGCACATTGACAAGCACACTTGTCTGTAACTAGCTATAAGTCATTACCTTGTCAGATCTCAGAATAATCCATAAAAAGCAGGCACAACTGTTGTTGTGCCTGCTTAACAAGTCATAGCCCTTTGTCAACGGGACATGAAAATAACATAAACAATAGATACCATGGACATAGTTAAGCTAGCTTCTGGAGACAACATTGGTGGCCGCAAGAGGGTAGTAAATTACAAGATGAATGCAAAGAGGCAATAGCAATATCTTTTATGGGACAGCAACACTTTTTTAGGGAGCGATATCACTTCCACTTGACTATCATTGAAGTTAATCCTCTGAGCACCAAAGTCGCAAAACTGCGAGAAACAAGAATACTGAATAAAACAGACGATAGTTCCAATTACAGTGCCAAATCTCATTTGTACTGTCTACTGCAACTTCGCAGACATGCACTACTTTGATTCTAGCCCAAAATTACATGTTCCTATTCAAAGTGTTTGAGGAGATAGTGGCGAAACACACTTTGAACATGCTCGCATGCACTGACGCTGACGCATTTCTGTCAGTTGTGTCACTGTGTGCCGATTCTGATTCTGAAGGAGAATATCTGCCCTTTAGGAGATGACGATCGGCCATGTAATAACAGTGATAGCAACAGTGCATCCAGTGCAATGGTGCAGTGGTGATCGTGAAAATGCATCAAAAGATTGAGTATGACCACCGTCATGCAGCCATGCGGTCGTCACACACAATCTTTTTCTCATTTACAGTAGGCCTCTCTAACCACTTTCAAGCCGCAGCCTTTTGAAATCTTGATGTCAAAATCCAGTATTTTTTAAAATAAAACCCAGGCACTCAAAGGGTTAAGTTGAGGGCAACTGGACGTGGTTGGAGATTCTTTCACTTCTCCTCTAAGAGGCTTCTTCAGTTCTGTTGTTGATCAAGTTGATGTATTTTTTGAGTTTTTACTGGTCCAGCACTGCTTGCCTTGACCGACAGCAAGCCACTACTGTATTCTTTATACTGTTACTCACAGAAATTGGGTTATGTAAATCTTTATATACATGGGGCAGGTGGCATTTGTTACTCAAGAAGTATTAGAAATTATTTAGACTTCTAAAGGCTACTTTTTGGTAGTTTTGTTTTTAGTAATCATTTGGATGGAATTACTTTAAAACCAGGGAGGGGTTCATCAATTCTTTCATCCACTCTGCAATACATTCTTTCATCCACATGCATAGTTTAGTCAATTCGAAACCTGGGTAGTCATACAGAACATGTTTTTCCAACAGATATCTAGCTGCAGCAAAAGGCTCTCTCTGTTGTTTACATGACATAAGAAATCAGCTTGCTGAAGAAAATTAACTATGACCCGGTCAAATGCATATGAATACAATCTGTATGTACAGCTTCATATCCATTTATCAATCTATATTACAAAAAAAATGTAGTAAGCAGTAAACCCATGCTGTGCATTATCTTTCAATAGTGTACAGAATACACATATTGTTTGTATTGAGAGATGTTTTTTGCCCTCATGTAAATGTGCACAAGCATTTCCACCTATTGCTGCTAAACGACTAAAGGAGAGAATCTAATTATAGGTCCCTATACTGGGAGGCTTTTCCATTAAACTATTGGCAATACTATCATCCAATTAGTACTTGCTTATAATTATTGCTTTTGCATCATAAAGACCCTAACCTTCCATTTCCATGTAAACAAATGGCGCATCCTGAATATTTTTCATCACAGCTGAAGAGTTGCTGATCATTTAAGTGATATAAATATTAACATCACATTTTCTATTTTAAGCACCAACAAGTAGATGCCAAGTGCACACAATGATAAATACACACATCCAGAAGTAGTCATGCATATTCATGTCATCCCACTGGGCATTCATTACTAGTCTAGAATATGCTATGTATTTATACACAGGAGACTGACGTGCATCTGTATTTATATATGTCTCAGATCAGCTACATTTGGGTTTAAAACATGTTGTTGAAATTCTGCATTCAAATCGTAAATTAAACTGCCTTATAATTAGTATTTTTCTATTTTGAAAATACTGAATTGCTTTCAGGCAAATATGATGTTTTAACACACTGAGCACACTTCTTTCTCTCATTTCCTAGTTCTATTTCACAAACCTCTAACAGCTTCCCCAGCCTGGACTACCCTACACTGCAGAACTCTTATGAGCCTTGTCTTTCCAATATTACCAAACATACAGTCAGCATCCAACAACACCGCACTGACTGATTTGATGTTTGAACTTGAAACAATTAATCTCTGATGATCAGCTCGACTTTTAGCAATATGGCACTTTCAGAAGTCAAAAACACTCCCTGTTCTTTTGTCTGTGTGGCTCCTGTGGCACTGTCTCCTTTCCTGATTAATTGATAACAGGTGTCAAGAGTAGTGGGATTTCAGGCAGCTAGTGCACAGTATGTACTTTTCATGTCCCATCGGGTTATGAGGTTTGACCCCATTTGTCAACCTTTTCAAACTTGCTACAAGCTGCGACAGTGTGGCTGGTGTTGTTTTCAGCTGTCTGTGTGTGTGTGTGTGTGTGTGTGTGTGTGTGTGTGTGTGTGTGTGTGTGTTTGTGTGTGTGTTTGTGTGTGTGTTTGTGTGTGTGTTTGTGTGTGTGTGTGTGCGCGCGCGGGCGTGTGTGTGTGTGGTTTTATTGTAGTCATGGGGTCCTGAAACTGGAAGCCTCTATGTTTGTGAAATCCAAAACAACTGGATCTGTGAAGACCATATTCTAGGAAGCTACACATTCAAAACAATTGCTTGCAGGTTAGGAGTAAGTTTGTTTTTGTGTGTCACCATAGTCAAATGTCATCCTGGAGAAAGCCACTGTATCACAAACTACCACAGAAGTATTTGTTTTTTTAAGCATTTTGGCATTTGTTTAATATCTGTGCACTTATTTTGTCATGATAGTCACAACTGTGCAAGATACAGCCATTAAGACTGGGGTCTGGGACTAAGGTCTGACTCACTGTGCTGTAATACTAATGTAATAAACTTGTAATAATATAGTAATGACTATATAATAGTTACTAGTGTCTCTGTGCTTATGGGTTGAAATGTCAATGTTTTTTGCTCAGTGATTCTCTATCGCTTTCTCTCTTTTTAGTCAAGGAATATGTTGCAGTTTCTCGCCCTCATTTCTCGCTACGGATGCAAGCAGATTAATCTATCCAGACATTTTCAGCAAGGCTGGCTTTTGTTGACGCTTGTCTTTTGAAATTGTTGACCTTTGTAGCTTTGTAGTTTAGGTCCTACTTTGTTTTCTGGCAAAAGAATTTCTTCCACTGTGGGGGTACAGGTACAGTTTTAGTTTTTAATGTCTGATGAAACATTTATTGTCAATTGGACAGAAAATAAGCTGTGCAATGTCTACCTGTTTCTATGCAACATCACGGGATGGCGTATAAATAGTACACCGCTTTTCAGGACATTTCGCGTGTCATTTCTGCGCATTTTAAGCTTGTGTGTCATGGGTTAGGATTAGTGTTAGTCAGAAGAGAAATGACGTGGTGTGAAATGAGAGTCGAAAAGCAAAAATGCGTCGTGATAACACGCAGAACAACTTAAGAAATTGTCATGTTATTTGTACAGCATATGGCTGGTCTGTTTGCCTTTTCTTTAGCGAGATGAGTGGTTTTGTAATGGTTCAGTGTTCGGGTCTATACTTTTGGCGTGACACTTTGCGTAGGTCTTTGTGCTCAGATCAGCAGGGTAGCAACCGGCCACCTACTTTTCCTTTTCAACACGATTGTGTGACACCTGCAGACTTTGGGGGAAGATTCTCTCCTGAATACTGGTTTGTTGTGGTGTCACAGTGTCCTGTTTTCATCTTTGGGTGCCTTCCAACCATTTCACCATGTTGCTCCCCACAGTATTAACTTAGCAATGATGAGAATATACTCTCATTGGTTCACATACTGCTGCTGTACTGTAGCAGAGAGGGCTTCAACCTACACAGCTTGACAGACAACCACAGTCAGGCTCACGCTTTCAATGTGAGGTTTGTGTTTTTTTCTGGTTGAAATTTCAATGATACTGACTTTATTTTTCAATCACTCAGTCACTCTTTAATGTGAAAAGTGAAAAAAAAAACCTTTGCTAATAGTGTAGCATGTAATTATTTGTACCAATTGTATTGGTCATATTACAAGGCTGCGAACCCTTCTTGGAAAGCCATTAGACATAGACCTAATGTTGCCATCATTTTGATCATGAAATTATTCAGGTACAAGCAGCAAGAAACCAAAGAAAGGTATGCTATTTTAATGACAAGACACTAGCCATTTAGCCTAGTTTCCATTATTTTTTTAAATAATTAAATAGAATTTTCTATTTTGTGCAGTTAAAAATCTTACATGGCACATATCTTAAAAATAGGAATCCTATTTGTTCTTTTGCATAAATAAATATTCACAAGACATCCAGTATGCAGAATACTTTTATTTCTATCATAATATTGACTTTAACTATCCCTGTTTATCCAATTTTTGCAACTGTTTATGCCACCTTTGTTTTAATTTGGAGAGGAAGAAGAAGAAGAAGAAAAAAAAAGAGAATGTCAGTAAGAGTGCAGTAGATCTCAGGGTACCTGAGTGTTCATCTGTTATCATCTGTAAGGCCAGTTTAATGAAAGTGGTAGTAATCCTGTAGTTAGGCTCGGAGCGAATGCATCCCGATTGGCCCTTTTCTCTCCAGGCAAACCCTGAGGTGTCAGGCTTCATCCGCTCCCGTCCTGCCGGAGGGGATATCACCCGATTTGATAAATGATGAATTCCTAAAGGATCGCCTCCAGTCAGTCAGCAGACAGAAAATAGCTCACACCTCACATGACGAATGTTACCCTACCCACACACTACATTTGACCCTAGGAAAGATGGACAGCCTGCCCTGCTGTTATTTTTCCTCTATCTTTTTTAAACAACACGCTCAGCTGTCACTAATGCTAACAATTACCACCAACACATACCAAATAGGTACATTTTCAGGGGATGTGTTTAATTCTTTTAACATAAGCGTGAATTGATTGTTAGCTTCAGAATCATTAATTAAAACACGGGACACTTCCTGGCAAGCTGCGCATTGATGGAGAGCGGATCATTAGTGGCCCTTTGGGTCCTTTTAATATACTCTTCCGACAGTGGGCAATTCAGCAGTGACTTGAGTGGGAGGACCCAACCCACATATCAACCTTGTTGACCTGTAATTTGCTGTGGACTGGATATCAGCTAGACTAAAAATAAGAACACACCCCCTTGTGTTTCCCAACTATTCCTCTTATATTAGCTGGTTGTGAATGCTGTGGGATTAAAAAAATTCATCTGTGTAGTATTATGTGTAGCACAATTACAAGGCACACTTATGAATACACATAAACACATAATGCTGATCTGATGCTTTGGTATATCGATTTTCCCCAACTAAACTAGCAGCATGAACCATAACAAGTACAATATGACATTGATGCAGTTGAATTAAAGATCCTCATTGTCATGTATTTGCTTTGGTCTATATCTCATTATCTTCCTGTTTTTCTTCTCTAAGTTTTGTTGATCTGTTATGACGGGCGAGTCACTCTGAGGGCTATGTTAGTTCAATAGCAATGATCACCAATCCTGAAATCAATTATGTCCTTATTTCCCCACTTGTAAGTATTGGCAGTTTGATAGATCTCATAACTTCAGGGTATTGCATGTAATTAAAAGGAGTGGAAAGGATCCTTAAGGTGACGAGGCTTTGCATTTCAAATGACCTCATTTTCAGAGCTCACATTCTAGTGCAAACTGAGAAAAAAAAAAGGTCTATCATCCTCACCTTGAATACATCTTCCTAGAGAATAGTAAGATGTTACATGAGTGAATGTCCCCACACTTAGCACATTGTAAAGGGCTCGTGACCTCTACAAGAGTGCTCACACTCCATTGACTATGAACTCAGACTGCTGAAGAAACGACATGCTTTCTGTTACGCTTTTTTCAGACAAACATGAATGAATTGCAAAGAAGAAATGAATCAATGGGTTGCTTATACTTTAAGGGATATCTCTATGGGGCAAACATTTGGTGGCGGCAGCTCCCTTGTGACCCCAAAACCTGAAGAACAGTGAGATTTAGTTTCACAAATCAAATGAAGCTCTCGATTGCATCTTCAGCCACCATTGATTTTCTGGCTTTGTGGATGACCACAATTCAATGGCTGGCCCCTGATTAAACATCAGCGGCATGTGTGACAAAGTAGTAGTACGGGTTATCTCCTGATTGCCATCGGTACCACTGGGAATCCAATGCTGATTTTTAAGTGGTTAGTTCACTGAGCGGCTTCTTATTAACCAAGCAACCTCCGACATATGGGGGACTTCTACTAATCTTGATAAAATTACAATCAGAAGCAAAAAAAAAAAAAAAAAAAAATGAATTGAAGTCCAACAGAATACTAAATTACGCCTCAGAAAAGACAAGGTTGAAACTATTGTTGCAGATTAAAGTTTAAACCACTGGCCCCTGATCAAGACAGCACTCCAAGATCCCTCAAGCGCAATGAATCAAGAATCACGACAAAAACTTAACCTTTTTTTTAGCTGGATAAGATGTAAAAGGAAACCTTTAAGAAGGCTTTAAGATTTTTTTTTTTTTCAGCACAACTGATTTATGTAAAATCGGGTTCTGAAACATTCACAGGCAAAACCACAGGTCACTTGGGCTTTTGGCCCTTTGTGTCCTATAAAAAAAAGAGCCAAGTAAAATAAAACACCAGTTGAACGTATTGTAAAATATTAGAGATTAGCTCCTGATAATATAGATAATATTATTTTGTCACATAAGCGCCAACTAACCATGACAGATACTTCTAAAACCAGTATTTGATTAATAATTTGAGTTTGGGCAACGTGACAGATGCATACAACACCACAAGGTTTAAAATGCTACTGCCTTTTGAAAACCAGGGTAAAACACATATGGATTGACCCTTCCATGAAAAGAAGAGGCTAGCACCATTTAGCAATTCAGTCAGGCTGGTGTCCAGTATTATCTGGTAACTTGCTGAACACCCAAATAAAATGTGTGCAGTAAGGAGTTTTTCCCTTCAAGGAGGATGTAAACGGATGGGGTGCTCTGCTAGAGTGGATTTGGGGGAGCCAGCCGAGGCTGACTAATCAGAGGGTGCTTGGGAGAGCATTAAGACAGACGTGTGGAGGGGAAATGTGACACCTGGAAATTACACAATGTAATGGAATCAGCCAAGTGGTAAATGTAGCTTTTAAATAGGTTTTGTGTTCCCCATTAACTTGCCAGACACTGATTGGTCCTGACAGCAAGGGAAAGTGACGGTCAGCATGTTGCCCCCTCCCTCCAGTATGGCCACTACTGCATGTGTGTGCACTTGCGGACACGCAGAAACACACATTGCACGCTAGACGCAAAGTTCTTTTTAGTTAGTGGGGTGTCTGGAGCCAAATGGAAGTCCTGCCGGAGCTGGGCACAGCTGATCACAGCACAGCGGCTTCTGTTAAACTCAGCTGCAACCTTTCGTAGTTATACATGCACATACAGGGTCATAGACAAATAAATTCCCTCCATTCTTTTACTATTTTTACAATATTGATATATTTTGCTATATTTATTTACTATATTTTACTATATTTACTATTTTACTATTTCAAGTCTCTTTTAGTCAGAATAATCTTAGTTAGGCATGAATATTAATATCAAAACAATTATTTGTATTCCATGATTTTATAATGAATAAATAAATGTGTTTTTGTGTTCCTACAGATTTTAATACTGCTCTGTTTACATATTTCATTCCTGAGGCAAAGAACAAGCCTCTTGTGAGAAAAGTTATAAGTTATCCATCATTATCAGTCAGGGTTCAGACCACATAGGCCAGAAACCGAAGAAGACACATATTTGACACATATTTGAAATCCAACTCAAGAACCTTGACAAAAAAGTCTCTTGAACCATGAGGTTCAAGAGAGGATTTTTTTTTGTATGTGAAAAACAGTAATGTGTATTTTTTGGATTCTGAGTGTCAACACCACATTTTCTATATAGCATTGCAGGACTGAGCTGCACAGTTTTACTATAAATGGGAAGATTGGTCCAAAAGCATGGTTGCCATCCATCAAATCTTCTCAAATGTTGGGGCTCAGTAGAAAATTGCCCATAACTCAAGCTGTCCTAGAGCAGCCCTAATTAAACTTAGTTGAAACATCCTGCACTATTATTATCATGTATGCACAGGGCCTATCACGTGTTGGCTCATAACTTAAGCTATATTTCTGAAATTTTGGCACTGATTTCACTTTGATATTCAGACTTTGGTATAAAATCTAAGCAGCACTTGGTGTTTGGATAATGTTCCAGAGAGGAAACAAAACCTTTTATTCCTATTTTTTTCCATTATATTTATAAAAACAATCTAATTAGTGATACCATTTTGGATTAATCGTGGTAAACATATTTTGAGTTCACTGAAATACCTTCAAATTAAAGTATGTTTTGAGAAATACATTTCAAAATGCTGCACAACAACTGCAATATGTATTTTGAGTACGTGTAGGAGAAATACTGCCCTGATCTGAGTGTAAATTGTTTCAACTTATTTATTCATATGTGTCCATTTCACATTTTTCAGTGTCTCATAAGTCATATTGTGCACAATTTATGCTATTTTCAAACGCTAGGTCCATGATGCTGCGACTCAAATGAGGCATGAGTGGCACTGCCTAAATAGTTTCACTGTTTTCTGTATTTCAGTTTATTTTACTGCACAATACTTAGCTAACTTTCGATTTTTCCAGTTTGTAAAGTAATGCCACCCTTTTCATGTAAAACAAGTAGTAATTTAAATTCTCCTTACTCTTTTTGTAAGGAAACTCCTCTACCACAGTTATTGTTTCATGTTTTTAGTTACCAACTCATAGCCCTGTATAGCCTACATATTATTCAGTCCTTTTACAAGATTTGTTTTCCAATTGAATAAAGCAAGCTAGCAAGTTAGGCTAATTATTTTTCAATGAGAACCTCATTAGTCTTGGTTGCTAATGTTAGCACTGAGTGCCACAAGAGGATAATTGTCGCTGCTGCTATTAAATGATGATGTATAATGTGGGGGTGTCCCGGGAACCAATATTTCGGTAGCAAGTTGTCAAAATTCTGAAAATATGATGATGATGATGATGATATGGTGATGAGAGCAGTCTACTATCGCCATAAGTGTCTGACAACAAAGTCGAAAAGAAGAAGAAGTCAGACACAAGAAACTATATCAACAACAGGTGGAACAGCGGTGGCAGGTGCAGGTGCAGCAACAGGTCAGCAGCTTCGGTCTTTTTCTGTTTTTTGCTGAGGTGCCAATTTCTGCATCAAAAATCCTGGAATTCCGTGGCTATTTGTACTGACTGAATAAATTTCTGTTATTGGGACAACCTTAACATATCATTATACAAAGACGGGTGTAACTGGTCTTAACCGTTTCTCTTTTAATGGTCAAGTTGTGGTGACAGCCAGTGTCCAGACTTTGAAGCCCTACAGTAAGTCAGGCAGTCATGTACCCTCAGTACTATGTACATTACCCTGTGATTTGAACCTCACTTAAAGTCACTTCAGTCTACCCCAGCAGTAAAACTTAGCATGTAAAACACCATGCAACACATTAACATACACTATACTAGCATTTTTACCTAACTCTATGCATTGCTGCCAAAAATATGAGTGGGGGTAGTGAGTGCTGTTTGCCTTGCCTTTGCTCAGAGCTCTTACATGTTCACCAACATGTGGGAGTAGGAACTGGCTCAAGGGGGCCCACACAGTGCCATGAAGCTCATGAGCCTCAGCCTTCACAGGAACCCTGCAGTCCTTTCAATGCAAATGAGAGCGGAAAGGAGAAGAGGGCTTAGTTGGGTAGGTCCATGCTTTTGCATTTCAAATGAATAAATGATGAAAGCCCACTTTTTAGTTAGTTTGTGACTGTCCTCTCTCACTCTCTCCCTTTTCATTTACTGAGCACCCTCACTCTCTCCACCCTTCATCCCATCCTTCCTGTCATTCTGAGTTTACTGTGACTTTCTCTTGACGGCATGATTATTTTTTATGAATATGAAATTGCTTTTGCATAATATCTAAAGCTCACATTAACCGGGTAATTTGACCAGTTGTTGAAATCCTTATTCTGACAATTAACTGCATTTATTTGAGGGCCCCTGAGGTTTAGAACTGGACAGATGATTCTCACTGAAGCTAACACTCTGTTCAGCCGAGCCATTCTTGGAAATGTAGGCTTTTACTGAGGATCCCCTGCGAGGCAGGAGCCACCCTCTCTACCATTGTTTCCACCTCTGCTCTTTAGCCTGAGCAGCCTGTGGTGAATGCTATGGTTGATGTGCATTGAAATAATGGCCCATTACTACTTCTCTCTCTGAAGAACACTGAAGGCCTGTAATACTAGAAGAGTGGGAGAGAATGATTGAAGCCGTGCCCTACCTCATGGGATGTGGGGGTGGAGAAGACTATGTTGAAGTCAAACACCAATTACTACAGGCACTGAACTCGAGAAATACTTTTAAAAAGTCTAACAAATCTGTAGATTATAAATAAAATATATTAAATAGACTTTTGTGAATACTTTAATGAATGACTGTACAGTACTTACAATACATTTCAGGGCTTATTTGCTTTGCTATCTTGACATTTTGGGGGGTGGCTTTTTTGCAAGGAGTGGTGGAAATTGGTTCAGTCTCAGTGTGGTCAGGGGAGGGCCCCACTGATTTAGCCTCCAATGCTAATAACTTAGCAAAGCAGTGTAGAAAACATTCATCTGCAGCCATAAATCCCAACCGTTGCTGAACGTCGCTTTCAGATGTTATGATTCTGTTAATTACTTGATGTCAAGCCCACACCTACATTAAACTTGGCTGTTGTTGGTCTGTGCACTCTCTACATGCCATTAGCATTTGTCAAAGATGGTATGTGAGGGAAGAAGCGCCACTCTGTAACACCACTGCACAACCACAAACGTGTGTTTTTTGTTTTTGTTTTTTTTTAGCTCACACTAAAGGTCTGCTGAAAAAAAAAATTGCATTTTCCACTGGTGAGCCTACATTCAGGCATCACCAGATACTGCTCATAGTTAGAGGCTGTGTGAACTATGCAGCTACACTATCCCGAGTGATGCCTGCATTCAGTCAATACATCATTCAAAATGCCTGTGTGTTAAATGTCATCTCCTCTATTTCTGTACACATACCTAATGTGTGAGTAATACAATTAATGAAACAAATTAGTTCCAATATTTAGTAATTAAGCGATCTGCTTAACAATGTTGCTGACAGATGTGGCCGCACACAGCACACATTGCAATCTCGCTTAATGCAACTTTGGGTTGATGTAATCAACCTTGATAAAACCACAATATTTCTCCAATGCCACATCTGTATAGAATGTAAACACAGCAGTAGAAGGACCAACTGGAACATGCATTGACAAACAGAACATTTCTGTTTTATTTTCAGATGAACACTTGGGCCTTGGTTGCATGAAGGTGACACTGCAAAGAAGCTTTATCACTGTGAAATCCTAGATGATACTTTATTTACAGACAATTCATCCCCAGGGACTCATTGAAGAGTTACAGCATGGCATTTCTCTCTGTGTCATTGTCTATACTCTCAGCCCAAGCTGTTGCTCAAGATAAAACATTACCATTTGATGGTTTTGTGTATTTCTAGTGAAATGGAAAAATATGACAGTGAGGAGATATCCCAGAAATATTGAGACTTGTGAAGAAATATACACTAAAAATAAATAATAAAAAACTTCTTAGTAATATTTTGGTAATACAGTTTATAAACTTAGATATTGCACTCTAAAATGCATATAAGACTTTGGGATTGAACTTTTTTTCCTCCATTATTGATGTCAACATGAGAATGAACACTGTAAGAATTCTAAACTACTTGTAACACAGATGATGAGGAAATTAAAACTTAATTTTTTTTTTTTCCCCAACACAAGTTATTTAATTTTGGTTGCATACGGGTTTGCAAGCAGAAAAATCTGGGACAAATTCATTCATTATTAATCCAACTTTTATTTCCACACTTTCTCATTTGATTATCTGCTGTCTGAAATGGCAATGCTCATTTGCCTTCATATATTAATAATTCAGAATTTATACTGGTGTACAGACACAGATACTTTAACACTCGTGGTGATGTGCAATAGCAAGTCCACAGACTGATTTCCTGACTAGATTGCTGTGTGTCGTTATTGGAAACCGATGCTACAAGTGATGTTGAATTAATGACTGAAACATATTAAACCACTGTGAATGAGCATTTTTGCGTCGCAGGAACAGTGACCTTGTTTTTCTGCATCTGACATCATTTCATCGACAGTTACAGGTTTTAAGATCTGAGGCGATTTTACGCATGGCGTCGAAAAACTCGAACCGTGCTGAACTGAACAGCTCCGACTGTAGCTGCACGTGTTTTCTACTCTCACAATGCTATGTGAGTAGAAATTCTATTAGGCTCAACATTTACCACATTTAATCTTTAATGAGGCTGCTTCTAATTTTATCACATTTCCCTTTTTTCGAAGCATCAGTCAGAATCGTCCACGCCTTGTGAAAAATCTGAGGCCATGATGCGAGACGGGTCTTATCAGGGAAGACAGATGGGATTGTCGATAGTTGACAGACATGCTGATAACGGATTTTGGTTTTATCTCCAATCACTTCACAGGGTGGAAAGCCTGACAGCCTGCATCTTCAAAGCGACAAAAGGCCAGAAACACACCATGCTCTGACAGATGGAGAGGCTGTGTTTTTAATAACCTCAGTGCCACTGTGGCCCAGCAGTGATGGCAGACACAGGGGTGCCAGCGCAGGAAACCACGCTGTCGTGCCCTCTTGGCTCTCACATCTGTAAGGCGGCAAAGATGATAACATGTCTTCTAGCGTTACCACAAAATGTTAATACGGTAGAAGGGGCACTTGTGTTTTGGAATTTGCTCTTTCTGTTTGCTTTGAGATGTTAATTTCTCCGTTCCATGGGGTCAGATTTAAATACATCAGCCAGATGTCGGGTCACACGTTTGCATCATGCTGCTTCTTATTTTGAACATGATTAAAATCACAGCTCCTTAGGGCTATACAGTGAAGTTCAGGTAGTTTGGAAAGCTTTTATACTTGTTTATTATTCACCCACAGGCTGAAGCCTCCGAGTAAACACTGTCAATGTCAGGTCAGAGCCATTTATCGTAAGTAGCAGAGCTCAGCTCATGTGACGTCCCTGCAGTTGGACTGACATCTCACAAGCTTCAACAAAGCAGCTTTAACTGTCTTTGTGACAGTTACTGTAAGAGCCGCAACTGACCGCAGAGGGTTAACGTGAACTGATCTACGTCTCCGAGTGGTGCACCGCATTCTGATGTCAACAGCCACGCTCATTTTTCATTAGTATTATGAATCACTGCCTCAGCTCATCACACTGTTGCTCTCATGACTCACTGCTGTGTAGGCTAGCATAGCCGATCATTCCCTCAGTGACTCCTGGATGCATCTAGTGCTGCAGTGGACTTTACTGGATTGAAAACCAGCAGAAATCATCATTTAAAATCACTAGAAATAATGTTTAAAACAATAAATCCCACATACTGAGATGCTTGTGCACCATCCGTCACACATAGCACAGCAGTTAAGGAGTGAAATTAAGACCCCTGTAGAGAAAAGAACTGACTATTGACTGGCCATTGATAAATAATGTATAAATCCACAGTGCAATTTGACAAGAACTGAAAAACTGCCATGCTATAAGACTCTCAGTGTTGCATAGGGACTCTATGCGTTGATGAAGTACAGCTAGACATAGATTTTGGTAATTATTGTAGCCACTGGCACAGAGCTATGCATTCATTTAAGAGACAAACAGAGTGCAAGAAAGATGGTAAAAGCAGACATACAGTTTACAGAGTTCAGCTGAGGGTCTTGATGCTGTTTGTTTGTTACTAACACTTACCAATTAACTTTTTTTTTTTTTTAAATTGCAGGATTCTATCAAAAATAATAAACAAACGTTCAAAGCTTGGAGTATACAAAATATTTAATATATACCTGACTTCTTATCCCACTCTAACTATTGACACTTCTCAGATATAGCTTGATAATATAAAATAATATGATACTCCTCCACAAATACAATGTATAATTTATTGGATTATACAATAAAGATCTTATTTATTTCTTAGATAGTATTCAAGTTGATATCGGCAGAGAGGTTGACTGGCCATGAGAGTCCTGCTAGTGTGTAAAATCCAGTTGTTGTCTGACAAATGCAGATTGCCAGTGTTACATATAAATGACCCACATGCACCTCCAGCAGCATCTCGGTGAGATGGCACAAGACCAGCAGACTGAAGTGCAAACTCTGGAGTGTTGGAAAGTGGACAAACCTGAGTGGTCTGACTCACAGAAGGGAAAAACAGGAGCCCATAGCCATGCTAGTGGCTCTGTGATGCTTCATTTAGGGAGAGTGGTGCTTTGGGCTAAATTCTAAAATCGGCTTGATCACAGTGATAATGCTACTATTCTAATGTGAAGCAGATATAATCTCTATTACATTCACTATATTAGTTTGGTGTATGACCATGCTAACATTTGGTAATTAGAAAAAACTAAACATTTTCTATGCTGATGGGACTATCAGCAATATAGGTTTGCAGGTAATTGGTCATAAAAGAATTAAAATAAAAATTTTCATGATGCTGTTGGATGGAAAAGTAAAGGATCACAAAGACTTCACAAGTCATCCTGCAGTGGCAATGAGAGCTTTGTGGCAATCCTTCACGCTTCAAGGTGGCATGAGAAGATATAAAGTCAAGGATCATCAAAGTTATTACGATTCGTCCTCTTGTGACCATGAATGTCTGTAAAGTTTCACAGGAATCCATCCAAAGCTTGTTGAGATATTTCAGTCTGAGTCAAAAGTGGTAGACATAACTGTCTGACTCCCCTCTGCAGTGGGGGACATGACAAATTTGTTAGCGCTATTGTTTCGTCTGAGTCACCTCTACATAGAAACATAGTCTACAACCATAGTACAACCTGCCCCTAAAAATAACAGCAGACTGTTGACAAGCAGCAGGGAATCTCAAGCTCAATCTATGCACATCTGTCAAGCAGGTCTGAGCAAAAGCATGCTGCATTATTAACGCTGTGCAGCTTAGGGAGAAGCTGGAGGCCAAGCCTAGGGATGGCATCTATCAAAGAGCAGCACATCTTTTTCTAGGTTGGGGTACTTCGGTCCAGCAAGCTGTGAGGGGAGAAGTGTGTGCATTTGAGGGTGGTTCTTTCAGCCTGACCTTCAAGTTCTTTAACCTTTATTTATCGCCCGTTCTTCCCGCTAATTTTCTTACATTACTGGCTTTCCTCACTGTGCAGCTTTATGCAGCTTTGTCTGACAACACACTTGAGGCTATTTTAGAACTCATTAGTTTAATTGGCAATAAACTGCAATTATTTTGCAGCTGCAAACTGCATTTCTAAGCTACTACAAACACTGTTGGACTAGCGAATGAAAAGAATGCCAGCGCCAGCTTCCCAGGATTTCTGCCCCTCCGTCCTGCATTGCTGTACAGAGAGATAATAATTACTGCTGAGGGGGAAGGCGAGTTCATCTTAAAAGTTCCCCTGCACCAAAGGAGTCAATTTCTTCTCCCCTGCTTTAACAATAATACATTTGTGGGCCTCTCTGTGGCTTTCCATGACTCAATAAAAAATAAATGAATAAATAATAAGCTCAATTGAAGTCACTTGGTCAACATTCATGCTCTGGCTTCTTCTCTGTTACACAGAAACCTCCCTATTCCCTGCTCACATGCATTATTCATACATTTAGGAATGCAAGTGTGTGGTTGGAAAATCTTACTGATGATAGAGAATTGTATGCGCAAATAACTTTACAGTAGGTAATGCTCTGAAAACACACTATTTTCTTTAGTTTTTTTTTTTTTATTTTTTATCCACTTCATCTTATCACTACAACCACTTCACAATCCAGTAGAAGAAAAAGTGTTGGATAAAATAGGCTCTACGGTACATGATAGCATCTAGTGTAGTAGCCCAGCAGTGTAGATTTTAAATAACTTGACAATACTGTGGCATCCTTTAAACAGAAGACCAGAAAATAGTGGAATATGCTCTCAGTGAAAAACGAAGATGGAAAGAGACCATCATATTAGTGAAAGAGGTAGACTAAAGAAAAGATCAAAGCTCATTTGAGACCAGTTAATGACCACCTACCCAACTGGATAAGATACAACAAAGAGAGACAAGGTCTGGTTCAAGACTGGTGTGTCAAAGGTTGTGCAATTAACCTCTGTGAATTAGTGTTTACTACAGAGGGACGAAAAGGCTTTGTGTGTGTGTATGTGTGTGCATTTTATTCTGCTTTTTTTTTTTCATGTGCGCATGTGCATGTGTGAGTATCTCTCAGGCAATGAGACCTTGGACAGGAGAGTAATTGATTCAGAGAATTCTCAAATCAATTCTTGGACAGCTGGGGCAGAGGAGATTAGAAGTGAAGCACAGGCGGCCTGGAGTACAGTCAGACAGGTCCCAGAGCAAACAGTAATCTCAGGATTATAGACCTGGGGGAGATGTACCTGTTTTCTCTCATTTCGTTCCCTCTTGCTCTCCCAGCAGTGACAGTCTATATTCACTACTAACCACTTTCCCCCAAAATGCTGCACTCCCTTCTTCCATTGGTACAGCCTCACAATAAAAAGGTGACTTAAAGCTCTTGCTAAAAATCGAGGTAAGATTTCAATGCAAGTGCATTTAAGTAAGTCAAGTGGGGTAGATGTGCAGTAGACTGACTGACTGATATATGCTGTTGGATGACTTTTGACCCTTTTATTTGTTGCCTTTTATTTAAATAAAGCTCATTGTAGTAGCCAAGTCAGAGGCAAGTAGAGATTGTTTGGCCTTGTAGCTCAAAGGAACCACTTAACCTAATGAAGTAAATAAGGTAATGTGTTCAAAGGTCATTTGTATAATTGTTTTGGTCGGACTGAAGGCAGACGAATGATGCAGACCTTTGTCCCATGGCTGGAATATATCTCATTGCCCTTTTCAATTGATTGAATTAAATCACAAGAGTAAATCTGTCAGCTTAATGGTGGAAAAATTGGCCTTACAAGGAGGTAAGGAGGAGTAATTTTAAAAAGAGCTCAGGAACAGACAGCACCACAGGCTGCAGTTGACACAGAATAAACCCTCATGACTTGCTCTATGTGCCATATTTGCAGTTTGACTTCTGAGTGCTTTTTAAACTTTGCCTCTGAGCACCCATGAAAAATAGAATATATAAACCCCTAATTAACCAAAGCTCGGGAGGTCCACTGAATGCATCTTCGCCTTCACTGAATATGTCTTAATATCAGAGGGAAAGACAGGCCAAATCCTTTATGCTATCTCTAGTATTTTCTAAACTTTCAATAGTTGCTCAGGGGATTTTAATGAACAATACCAAAGCTGAACATGGGCAGTGCATGCTCACCAGTCACTCAGGCAAGATACTCTCAACGGATGCTTTTTCTCATTAATATTCAGGGAAACCCACACTGTCACCCACATTGACTAATAGTATTTAAAACTTATTTACTCAGAACTTAAACTTAGATATTAAATTTTAGCTTCATATCTCCTGCAAATGAGGAGTGAATACACCTTGACAATAACTCACAGAGTATTTTGCTGGTTTAGTTTAATAGGATGTAGGGAAAGTGTTTATTTCCATGAAATAGTGGCAGCTCTGGAATAAAGAGATAACATGTTTGCAAAGAATAACAACAGAATGCATACCAATACAACTGAGATGACACTAGCAAATGAGCAGTTACCATAATGCTGTATAGTCTTCTGGGACAAATGAGTCACTCATGCCTGATTTATCAGCCTGTTCATCAAAATACCTCATGTTCCTTTTGGCAGAGCAACATTGAAAACAGCTCTTATTTTGACTTGTTGAACGTGAAGTCTATAAGGCCGCAACTGTGAATGAGAATCTGTTCTTAATGATTTGCCTGGTTGAATAAACATTAAAGAAAACCAAGGGGGCTCAGCTCTAAATTATGATTAAGCAGAAACTAAATAAATTGTTGGGGTATCTACATTAGTTGAAGTTAAAAATGATAACAAGAAGACTTAATAATAATAATTAATGATCAATTAATCATTTTAGTTAATCAACAAGCAAAAATATTAACCATTTCAGCTTTTCAAATACTACTATATTAACTACTTTTCAGGGTATTTAACCATTGGTAGGACATAAAATGCTGCTTAAAGTTGTCACCTTGGGCTCAACTGGTAGAACAAATCCATCTAATCATCATTAGTTGAAGCCCTAATCTGCACACATCTGAAAATGCCTTTTCTTTGAGAAATTTGAGATTGGACCTTCAGAGTGTCACCTCACAGTAGTCTCTGTAAAAAGCTCAAATTGAAAATGTTCTGTTTGAGGAGATTAGAATAGGAACAATGGCTTGAGGATGGATATCTCAGTCAGCATATTCCTGCTGGAGGGATTTCAAATGAAGCCCTCTAACAGGATGAGACTTCTGTCAGCTGTGTGGTCGAATTGATGAGAACGGTGTCCCCCACAAACCTCCGTCAAGGGCTTGAAAGGCTCTCAACATGATTACAGGCTGATTAGCATTACAGTAATCACAAAATGATTCCTGATACGGAAGTGACTGTTGTGCCACAGTTCATGGCCTCCTTTCTGGCCAGTGAGTGAGATGGAGCTGGGCAGAAGAGAAAACCCCTGGCTGCGTTCAGCGAATGTGAATTGCACTTGCATCATAACGCAGCCTGTCTGACAACCTGCCATCGGACTCCATTGAATTACTTATCCTGGCTAATTTACTGTTGCTATCTTTATAAGCAAGGAGTAGATCTCTGACAGTAATAGTTACCACTGACGTACCACCTAAGAAATATTGTCCGTGCAAACAGGAATCCAGAGATAAAAATATTATTTCATCAAGACTAAGAGCTGACAGGCATGTTGAGAGCTAAATGCTACTGTCAGCGTGCTAACATCCTCATGCTAACATGGTGATATTTCTCATATGACCATATGCACCATCTCAATTTACCATGTTAAGCACCTAAGTAACATTATCTAAGTAACACTAACACAAAGTACAGCTGATACTGGATTTGACTGAACCAAAAGTACTGGACAAATTGAAAGTAGATGTGAAAGTAAAGTGATGTAAAGGTGTTACAAAGTTGTTACAGATCATTCTGAGACTGTGTCCACAAATTTTCATGGCAGTTAGATCAATAGTTGCCAACGCATTTCACTGAACAAGATGTAAGGTCACAAACACACCAAAGCAAAAGCCAAGCACTGGTTTCTAAGATATAGTGGTGAACAAATCAACTGACTAACAAACATCGTCATCCCTACAACCATGCAGCTAGTTTGGCTAAAAAATATTTCAAAGTCTCACCTTTGACTTACTCCAACAAACAACAACAGCAAACCACATTTCACAGCACACACAGTATCGCAATACATGCAAATCGTCCTGCCATTCGTATTATAGAAATGATAAAGTTCCAGTGAGCCGCACAACCAAGACTGCCAGGAGTTTTCCACGCCATTAAAAGGGGGAATCAATGGTTGATGGTGCAGTGGTTGAATCTTAGGGAGTCATTTGCTTTGATTTTTTTCAGAAATAAGACTTAGAAGAAGAGAGGGAGCAGGGTGGATGAGTTGGATGCTGATTGTAATGCACCACTGTATGTGTGCAGCGATGAACAAAAAGGGAGGGATTGGATCAGGACGAGAAATTAGAGGAGCTCCTCGTGAAGCTTCCCACTGAAAGCCTGGGGTTTGACAGAGCCGTGCAATTTTTATACTTGTCAGAATGTGTAGCAGATGCATGACATGTAAATTGAACTGGCAACAAAACACTGCTTGTGGGCAGCGAAGGCAACTGAGGTCTGAAGTTCCCCTAAAATATCTAAAAGTATTCCCTGGGATCAGTTTTTGAACGAGTATGCTACTGCGGCTGCTGGAGGAGCTCTATTACTCTTCGCAAAAATACATTTGGGGGGGTTGGAATTCCTGCCTCACTTGTCTAACATTGCCAGTGGCAGTCAAAAAAATCAATGAGTCCAAAATAAGACTGCTGCTCCTCCAAATCCTCTACGATTACTCCCACGTCACCAATAACTACTGCAAACACTGTCCTTAGCCACGCCGCCTCAGATAATCTGATATATGGTATGAAATAACCTGTAACTGAACATACACTTGTTTTAGAGACAGGGATGACTCCACTCTGGGAAAACATTGTTATCTACAATACATCAGATATCAATTTCTCCTTCATCTCTTTGATATCATGGTGAAACACAAATAGAATAAAAGTAAATCTAGCCGTTGATATCTGCAGGGTGCTCTCTGGCTGACATTTGGCTTTTTGAATCAGCTACCTGCAGCAGAGCAACTATTTGGCTGCAACCTGAGCTGATTCGGTCACATCACATTGTGCAGGATTGAGGCAGGCGTGTTTTTTTATTTATTTTTTTTTAATCATGCATATGCGAGCTGGCAAAACCTCCAAAAGTGGAAGGCTGGGAGGAGAGAGATGGCCACGGTCCAACAAGCAACGTGAAGAAAAGATCCGCAGCTCCTTCTCATGATCAACACCTCAGCTACCTAAGCTTATGAATCCCACTTGCAGAAACAGTTTTTTTTTTTTTTAAATGCATCATTTTGTGACAGGTCTTGAAATGTGCATTTTTTTCTGTCCTCACTTTCTTTCAACCAGTCTTTGGTAACATTTATTTTGTACAACAGCCCTGAATGATTTTCTACATAGCCACAGAAGACAGCTGAACTTTTATTCAATCCGTGTGGTTAGAAACAGTGATAGCGAAAATAGTAAAAGCAATAAACTGAGAGTTTTTCAGGTCTCAAAAAGGTGAGATACACCTATGGCTAAACTCTAAAACATTTTTCCTTTATGATTGCTGAGCATGGAGGCAACATCTAGAAAGAGAAAGAGAGATTTATGTTGTAGATTTCTTTTTAAATCAAACTCAAACATAGCTGCACTGTAAATATCTTAGTGTTACGTCATATTGTTCACAATAATACAAGGTAGCAATGTCACACAAAATGGATTTTAGATGATCAGCCTTGATGAATAGAAAATTAATGTTCTTGTTTATCTAACAAATCCTCTCAGAAATCAGCTTTTCACATACTTCTGAAGTCTGAATGCTCACCACCACATTTGATTTCAGGAGTTCCTTATGCATTCATGCAGCCCCTTTTTCCAATTTTCAGGATAGGGAGCGCATTAGCGTGATTAGCAGGTGGCCCCAAATGTTGATTAATGTGATTTGATACAGGCAGATAATTCTGCCTGATGCCTAATATTTAGCTGATCCAAAAGACAATGGACATTAATTATCATCGTTACTAATGCTTCTGGCATGAAATGCTCTCATTACCTATTCCAATATAATTTAACACCAGGAAAGATGGAGTGAGAAAGAGAGAGAAACAGACTCATAGACACAGCAAGCCACCAAGAGATAAATGATGAGAAAGATCAGAAAGCTAAAATGCTAGATATATAGATAAATACATAGATAAATGGATAAAGATGCGTGTCAAGCTTTCTGTTCTCGCGCAACAGATATGCAATTTATATTGGTTACTGAGCCGTATTTACCACTTCAAATTTGAAACAGAGGGTCTTTCATTTTACCCAGAAAAACTAATAAATGCCTTCTCATTTCTAGCCAACAACCATGGGTTTTACTGGCTGTATGACAACTGCTGCTATCTGAGTTAATAAGTTAATGCTCACACTCAAACTATGTACATCAGTTGAAATCTCCCCCTCTTGCAGACTTCTAAACATTTCCAGTTATAAAACAAGAAGCATGAGTCTTAAATATGCATTATATACTAATATACAATATAGCAACATATACTACTTGATTTAATGCTAAAAAACAGTATCCTGACCAGCTGATGATCCAGTGCTAAGTAAGTGGAGCTATTTATTATTCTTTTTAAACATTATGGTGTGGAAATTTACAGGCCTATTGAGAACTTTTTTGAAGAAGTAACATACTGGTTCCAATTGTGCTTTCCAGACATGTTTTATGAGGTTTTCTCGAAACATTGGAGAGATTCAGCCAGACATGTTTGAGCCGCAGTCAGACCCAGACTCAGATGAGCTGTGTGTTGTGCACCAAAGTTGGCCACCAGCAGAAATATCACAGCTGTAAATATAGTTTGCATACTAAATTTGTTTATATTGTTTGTTAGCTTGTTAATTTGTAATTGATTGGCAACGGCTGAAACAGCATGGATGTGCTAATGCAAACTCGCTAGTTGAAACGATCAGTTCTTTAGATCTGTGACATAAAAACCCTGGCTGTTTGAATCCAGTTTTTTTTTTAGACTGTTGTTGGCACAACACAGTTTCAAGGTGGAAACACAAAGCTATGGATTTAGTGCTTATTTGGCTTATGCTATGTGTTGTTTCACACAAATACACCATATGGACATGTTAAACAGTTGATACAAGGTCTTAAAGGTGTTTTCAAACAGCATGTTTCTCTATTACAAGACAAAAAGGATTGAGGATGAGGAGTAACGTGAGTTTGGCTAAAACGATGCTAATGCAAGTTTGGCTGGATTTACCTGGAAATTAAACTCAAACCACATAAAGTCTCTAATGCAGTCAGGTAACGTATTTTTCTAATTTATCTGTAACTTCATTTACTGATATGTTTATCCAAGGCCATGTCTCTTCCGTCTGGATATAAAGCTATGTTTCAATTGGCCATAGTAGACAAGTTAGCAGGACATACTAACACTTGCTGAGGAGAAAACCATTTTTCCATCACGATGTGCGTTAATGCTGAAACTGAAATTGTTTAAAAAACATTTCTCACTTTCTTTTTCACTCGCTCATTCCTTAGGCCAGGTGTTCACATACTGTCTACAATGAAATTGGTAAAACGACGAGGATGAAATTTCCAACACTTACCATTTTTTTTCTCTACGAAGGTTTCAACTGATCAAGGACATTTTCCTCAGTTTGTATTACAAGACCTTTTGTTCTGTTGAAGTGAGCTAAGTGATCCTAAGGCAAATCTTAGAAACTGCCTTTTCTCGAGATGATAGTAGACATGTGTAATGTGTCCCTATTCAGCATTCAATGGGAAAACAATAAACAGGTCGGGGGAGGGGGGGATTGCGAGATTGATAGGCATGCAGCTCTGATCACTCAACCAACAGAGGTTCACTTTACCGGTCCTGTGCTTTATGCACATTTGTGTTTATGAAATTGCGATCGATTGTTTCAATTACATGCGCAGTTGGACCACAGCGCTGTCACAATTGATGTGCTATTCTGAGTCAACCTTTGTAAAAATCATTCAAGTTGTAAGTGGTGTAAAAAACTTCTTTTTCAGACAATTAATTTTTCATCATATCCAACTGTAGTCTGAAGTACTGCGGTAGTGCAGCCTCCACATTTGACTGTGGTGGTAAATACCAAGCTGTACCAGACAACATAGCTCTAGTCTTCAAATTGACCTTAATCTATGGACACAAGCTTGGTTAGTGACCAAAAGGAAAAGATCGCGGATTTAAGAAACTGAAATCTCTGTTGGTGGCTATAAGCTGTTCTCCGTGACATAGTGCAAAGTTCAGTGATCTGAAAACAAACAATGCCATATTGCTTGGACACCTGGTAAAAAACTTTGTGGTTGACCACCTCTTGTAAGGTCTGCTACCGGAGCAGAATTGTGACTTGCAAGAAAAGCAACATTTTCATTCAAAGCACTCTCTTCAGTGCATGAACAAGCAACCACAGGATCCTCAAGCTCAACGTAGTGAACCGCCATCATTCTTGACTGAATGAGGAGCTTCTTGAACTGAAACTCCCCTCACTTGTGATTAAAAGTGCTATATAACTAATGAATAAAACACAATGTGTTACATTCTGGTTGAAAGCTTCCTGAAAGACTAGGAAAGCCTCAGAAAGAAAACATAATGCAATCAACAGTGCAGACAATCAACTGAGCATGATCTGAAAGTGGAGAGGCTGACCGTGACAGTGACCTAAAATCGCATCTTAAGAGACAGGTATACGATTGCTCAGTGCTGTGTTTGAACCACAAAAGCATCTCCAGGAATACTGGTCATAATGGATGAATCAGCAACATACAATTAACATCTATCCATCTGCCTCGCCCTCGCCAACATTGGGCAAGGGCACCCTGGACAGGTCTCCGAGTTTATTACAAGTTCGTCAAATATATAGAGACATACAGAGAAGACATCCACGCTCACACTCACAATTTACCATCACCGATTGTGAAAGGAAGGAAGAGTACCTGGTGAGAACCCACGCAGACACAGGAAGAACATGCAAACTCCACAAAGAAAGGCCCTTGGCCCGGGAATCAAATCCAAAGCCTTTTTGCTTCACCCTCAATTAACATCCAATGGCATTGATTCAGTGTGTCTTTTTTGTAGCAAAGTGGAAAGTATAAGTACGCCGTAGTTGTATAACAGCTTTGCTAACTTCAGTCAAGTTTTATTGTTGTCTGTCCTTATTTATACCATAGCTGCCAGTTTTTGAATGATTTGGTGGCCACCACCTCTTGAAAACAGAGGAAAGCTATTGAGAAAAGGCCATTTTGGCTTCACATATCTGTTATTACCACAGGCCTGGATGGCTATGGATGATTATGATCAAGTGCACAATGCATAATAAGCTTAAAGTCCCCATAGCGAGTGCTTTCTCAAATGATCTCGCCACTCTTTACAGAGCGCCTGATGCCATTTGTGTAAACCAGTGCTCTATCTATGTCCTGAAATTTAGGGTAAATAACATAGCTTGAAGACTTGAATGTTTAGTGTTATCTCACAAACAAGTGTAGCTGCTTTTTCATATGACTGTTAAATGTAATCATTGCATCCCGCAAAACGGCCCTGCAACTTCATACATTATCAGTGACAGAAAGGCTAAGAGGAATGTATTTACACATAATAAGAGACTATATTTTGTCATGCAGCTCCGTCAGGTAATCCGTTGTTAATTATTATCACTGCACCTGTATTTGATTACTGTCAACTGTAGACGCTTTCCCGGTTCATAGACGTGTCAGCACAGCCCATCAAAAAGGTGCCTGATAATAGGGTATGCAATTAAATGCTTCTCTCAGGATTGTAACTAGAATGCAAAGTGAATGTGTGCCTACATTACATGATGCAGTGCTTCTGGAATTTAATATTTATGACCTGCTAGCTGCAACGGCAATGGCAGCCTGCTGGTCAGTCTATCTGTCATTGCAAGGAAATTAAATTTTCAGTGAATATTCATGGTTCACAGAGGATGAATCTTACTGTTTTGGTGATCTTCTCAGTTTTCTTCTTATGCCACATAAAAAGAGTGAAAAACCCCAAATTTAAAGTGTAAACAAGCACTCTCCCTACCACAATCTTCAAACCAACTTGTGCCTAATCTAATTGTCAGATTGCTTTGCCCTGGCCAATGCTTTTAGATTTTGATTTATTTTCTTTAACAAGTCTAGCTCAAAACCTTGTATATGGCCAGACTGCCCATGGTCAAATCCTGATTTAATAACTGTGACACTGTGTGAAAAAAATCACCAAAGACATTTATTAAAGTCGAGGACTGTGAGAAAAGTAAGTGTATTGTCTCATTTCCATTTGCTGGTGTTTACATGCCATTTAATTCTGCTAGTTTCTTCAACAGTTACTGATGAGTTCCCTAAATCTCTCCATCCCTTCCTCCTGCTGTCTTTGCTCTGTGTGTCAGATGGTAAGTTATTCCTCTTCCTACCTACTTTGGTAAATGATGTAAGTAAAATAAATTTATTTGTCATAATGGAGGTGAGCCTCAGTGTAAAGGAAGCACTACTCTGCTTCCTTGTAGCTCCTAAGCAATCAGGAAATCAGAACAGCACAGTAACAAAAGGCCCAGGTTGGCATCTAAATATGGTCCAATCATGTACCAGGTTAATACCCAATGTTGTTTGAAAAAAAGTCTTTAAATGTAGTGACAATGCACTAAGTTGGCCACACTGCAGGAGGTAAAAACCCAGCTATTGGATCAGTCAGGGACAGTTAAGAAAATAGGGCTGGACCCACTGTTGTGGTCCAGCCAAAAAGGCTTTCTCTAGAAATATACTAATGATAAATGTCTAAAATTCACATTTGCACCGAGACTCATGTTTCCTTTTATTATTTTTGGCCTTGTTTGGTTTCACTCACAAAAAAAATCACAAAAACACAATGTGAACGACACTCATGACGCCTTTTGTTGCAATTCTTGTTTCATTAATGAATAAGTGCTGCAACTTTTGAGACTGTACCTGTGGGTAAAAGAAAAAAATACTTGCTGCCAACTGATTTGTCCTCTCCCACAGCATACAACTCCCCTCCCTCACCCAAGGTCTTTCAATTTACCGAGGTAGCACCAAGGTGTTGATTGAAATTTCATTGACTGTACACAAATCCCTGGCCTCTAATCCACATAATTCCAGCATATTGTATTGTCATTAACCACTCACTGGCTGGTAAATACAAATCCTTTCACCTTTCACTTTGCAGTCCATGGATAACTACTGTATCTTCTCCTCAGAAGCATGCCCTTGGGGAGAACCAAGCAGCACACAGGAAACAGGCACAGTTGTGCTTGACACAGTAATATGGAGTTACAGCATACTGGGGTTTACTTGGCAGTGGAAGGAAGGGGCCCTGCCATTGCTGACAGAGCAGACACAGTGGCTAATTAGACCTTTGCAACCTCCCAGTGGTGAAACACTTAAATGTTTGGTCTTTGAGTTGAAGCCCCAATCTTTAAGGCTGCTCCCCAGTGGAGCCAGAGCTGGGTGGTTTATTTAACAAAATGGAGGCAGCTTACTTGAAACTGAGGCTCTTCCTCTCTGACAACAGAGAATATTTTCAAAATACAAGATGGCATAAATAAAAAAAAAAAATAAAAAAAAATGATAGAATGGAAAATGTATATTTGAAAGAGTAACAAATTTGAATGAACAGACTAACAACAGACTGATATACTCTTCTCGGTTGTCAATAGCAATAAGTCAGTCACTTTCTTCTTGTCATTTCAAAGGATACTGCATACTGTTGTCAGGAACAGATATACAAAAGAAATGAACAGCACTGTGTTCCATTAGACTATTGCACATGTAACAGCTTAAATAAAATTTATGTTCTTGTCAGGTCACTCCCTCTTATTGACTATGCAAGTAAAAGAGGAGCACTCAGTTCCACTATTTCCCACAGGGCCTTCAAGGAATGTCACCATGAACAATATAGGTTAATTAATTCCCAGGAGACTCCTGGTCCATGATGACTATCTCAGAGATTTAAGAGCAGAATAAGAATAATTATTATGAAAAAAAGATTTGATACTGAATAAGGAGCGGTTCTGCAGCTACATGGGCATTAGTGGAAGCAACATCCTCTTTCTAGATTTAACAAAAATATTCTATTTGCTTTTTTGTAAAAATAATACTGCCTCGATCTTTATGCTAAACTTTATACAGAGGCTATAATTATTAGAGGGAAATCAGAAACAATACAGATAAACTTTTGACAGTTCTTTTTTTGTTCTATACTCCCGCTAATGTAACTCTCAACAGTCTGTCTAATGTAGACAGCTAATTTTCTTTATTTATCTAGTATACTGGAGGAATTTCAGCCAAGCTTTTAGAGCAAACAACAGCTCTAAAACCTCACTTCCTAGAATAATCAGCAACATCAGACTTAATTCTCAAACTCATGGGGAGAAACTGTTACATCAGTCTTAGATATCATGTGTCTGACAAACATGGCATCTGCTTTGGGGTTGCACAAGGGAGCTGCCTCTGTCCCTTTATTATTGTAATGATGATTTTATGCCTACACACTAGTTTTTAAAATTTATCTCATTTGAGACTTAATCTTGTTATATTATTTTTAGTAGGTTTATTTTCCATCTTATGTTCATGATGTTCTTTTCCGGTTTTCATTGTTCATTCTGTTTACTATGCCTGTAATTTCTTCATTATAAACCACTTTGAGCTACAATAGTTTTATGAAATGTGGTGTAAAAATAAACTATTATCAAGAAACCTAAGTCAGAACTTCCATTTCAAACCTGCTGATTTAACTCTCATAAAGTCTTTCCTCTGTACAGAGCATATTATCTTAGAATCTCCTTTGAAATGATTAGAACTGATATAACTCATGTCTTTCCTCTTATCAGAGTTGAAAACATCCATACTAGTCATCCAGAAATTAGCATTTAATTGTGGCTGGAAAACAAAAGAACTTGTGAGTTTGGATGGACATTGTTTTTTTCCTTGTTCTTGGTTAAGATTCAGTTCTTTCTCCACACAGTCAGACAATGATGAGAGGAAAGTCAGTAAAGATAGACAGAGATATGTTTTCTTTTCTGCTTTTTCCCCCCTTTCACTCATCCTTTGACCCCTTAGATTCATCTCTCAACTCCTAATTGGTTTTCCGAACCCCAGGTTATGACTTAGATTCAATTAATGAAATGTCTGCACATTATCCTGTCGTAAGTGCACCTATAAGTGCACTTCCAAACTAATATATAAGACAGTGACAATTTCCACATCCACAGATTTACTGTAACTCTAAAAGAAAGAGTTTTTGCATTCAAGTCATCCATCAAACAGAATCAGTGTCAACTATAGCCACGCTGGTGTGTGAAAAATGATTTGAAGAAAGCGATTTTGATGTTTTCCCCTCCATGCGGATAACATCACACGCGGTGATCCACCGGATAGTGTCTGAGTGAGACTGACTCCTGTAACTCAATATATGCAAATGTCAGCCAGACAAGGTTCACTTGTAGTGATTATCCGCATACAAGATCTTTGATTAAGCCAGCACGGTGCAGTGTACATTGATTGAAAGAGCACGTTTCCAAACGACCCCTGTCTCTCGTTACAGTTTCTTTTTCTTAACCCAGTCAACGATTACCTCAGTGAGCGTGTTGGTCATTTCTCCAGTGCTTTATATATGCATGTCATAATTAGTCAAGCATTAAATAGGTGTTTTACATATAAACAAGAGCATGCCTTGTAATCATCATCATTTAAATATCTAATAATATGTCTTGAGGGTTTTACACGCACACACAAACTGCAAAACCTTCACTACACCTTCATGGTTTCATCATCATGTTATCTCATCAGATGTATCCCAAAGGTCTCTTTAATCCTCTCTGGAAAATTGGTCTCATGTCACTCAAGATATTCAGAATCTCTGAGGGAAGACACTGACTCATTGGTGTAACACTGCACATTGTTGAGATAGTTCTGTACATGATCCACCCTGGTACGTAATTGACAAGCTACCTAAATAAATGAGCTCCTTTTTGCTCCATTTTTAATTGAATACACTGGCATATACATATTTTTTGATGTGAGTTGAATCATAAAACTGATTCAAATGAGGATAACAAAATGTTGTTTTCTGTTTGTTTATGTGCAGTAGTAACAAAAAGTAAAAAAAAAAAAAAAGAAAGATTGACATAAGATCTTGTACATCTCAATGTGTTGGTCAAAACTGGTTGTGAAGCAATCATGCCTCAACATGTTCCTTGACTGGAGTGTGACAAGAGGGACTTGCCCAACATGAAACTGTGAGTGACATGCTGCTGGTTGGTATGTGCCTCACTTCACACTCATCTGCTCCTCCGATGATGGACAGCACACACACACACATCCATCTCCACTGGGAGAGATGTTTCAGGCATAGGCCATACAAGACATAAATGATCCATGGTGCCCGAGGAATATGTTACAGTGGGTTCGTTCATTCGTGTTGTCAGCGCTCTATCTCTGCTCTTCTCTTTCTTCAAAAAAAAAAAAAGAAAAAGAAAAAAAGAAAGGCTTCAGCTCCCCTACTGCCTCTCAGCCTCTGTAAGCATTCCACTGATTTGCTACACATTATTTTTAAGTTCCTTATCATACATAATACAAAGAATAATCCCTCACTCACATCAACAAAATACCACGGTGTGAGTTTATCTCCTAGAGTTAATAAACATGTTTTCATGATTTAGGCAAGCTAGTCCTCACGCAACACCAGAGTAAATGTAATAGTTTGAGACTCCAGCAGAGACATTAATGCAGGAGAGCATGTGCACTTTGTAACATAATTAAAAGTTGTCCAGGGGTAGGGACCGCTGCAGGGTGCAATTACTCATAACTGCCAATGTGATAACATGAAAGTCTGCAGATCACTGTATTGTGCACAAATGCAAACACATTTCAAATTAGTGAGACACTTTCTTTCACAGGTTGTCTGAATGTGTGTGTGCGCGTGTCAGTGGGGGACTTGTTTGCACGCATGCACACACGCACACACGCACACACGCACGCACGCACGCACGCACGCACACACACACACACACACACACACACACACACACACACACAGACACACACACACAGAAACCCTGTGTGGCCTGTCTGAAATGAACATCTTCTCTTCAACCAACAAGTTTAACCAAAAAGATAAATTAAGTTGATATCAAGAGCAGCAAACCTCCATGCCTTTCTTGCCGCACACAAAAATGTGTGGCATATGTTGATCCTTGTTTCAAATTATGTCATGCTCATGTCTGTTTGACATTGAAGCTAAAATTAATGAATTAACCACGTGAGGATAATCATATCCAAAAACCACTGATTCTCAGAGCTCTCCAGCCCTCTAAACACCTGCACTTTCATGATACCCATTTTTTGTTGCTGCACATTTTTTAATGGGCCATTGATTTGGCAGACACAAACGAAAACAAGGTGGAAATGCATTCTAAACCATTTATAATGTAGTTTTGAAGCCACTAAGCTTGTCTGGGTTGGATGCTGCATATAATTAATTTCTCATTGTTTGTGTTAGACAGGGTCATTGAGGTTAATTGAGTCTTACTTCAAAATTCTGGCTGGGAGCCACACGAGCAGTCTTTACTGTATATTCATTTTAATTATTATAAAAGGAGTAGGCAGCCAGCCTTGCCAAGTCTAATGATGGCCAAATGCTGTGTAAACAACAACAAAGGCTGGCCCTGTTCAACTGCCTGCGCAATATTAGCCGACATAGCGTCTAATCGTACTGTGGCTGTCACCACTGCTCCCTTTCCGTCACTGATAGATAGGCTACTCGAGTGAACTGAGCGGCAAGTGGAGATAACCTCCGAAACAAAGCCTCGTGGGTATTGGCTGCTGGAGTACTTGCAAAGCATGTTATGATACTGGCCTCTCACACTGCCTCACTTTGAAGCACTGAACGCACACTCTGGAGACAGTAAACACACTTTAAGGATGCTTCACTCGTGGCCTTTTTTCCATAGTTTTCACTAAAACCCCATAATTAGCCACTTTACATAGATTCTTCTTATAGCCAACTTCCAGACCTGGTGCTTTGCAGTCCACTCACACACAAAGACAAGCCCACGCCTCAGGAAGAAAGCCTGTTATGGTTTGGCTGTAAAGATCAGCGTTTTATTGAGGATGATAACACCATGATGCCATTTTTATCTGGACAAGTTTTACAGTAAAACCTCACTGTTGTTCACATTCCTATACATGATAGGAAAGATGTCTGTAGTGCTGAAAGTATTAATCAATTCACTGATTAGTTAATTGATAGTAAATTAACATTTTGTTAATTAATATTAATTAAGTGGGTCAACCTGCTAAGATTATTATGTCTATCATATCTATGGGTTAGGGTTCATCTCTAAGACTAAACAAAATGTCTGAGGAGGTCATCTCTGACATTTCCTGTCCTTTGATCGACAAAAGCACCACACTGGAGAGAATAATGAGCAAATTAATAAATAATAAAATATTTCTTAATATAAGGGTTTGTGGTTTGGTGGCTGCATTTAGATTTTTTGAAATTCAGTAAGATTTCTTTATTCATCTTCTTCAGGTTTCAGCTTCACTTCAGTATGTTGCACTGTGAGGAGTAAATACTTTAATAAAAGAAATACTTTATTTATCCCAAGGGAAATTAAGGATTTGATTAACTGGCAAAGGCATATGAATATTAGCAGCTACAAATGCTAAAAGCATGACAGTTGGCTACAGGTAAATTATCACATCAGTCCAAATCAAATTTTATCAACTTTAAAATATATAAATAGAATGAAAAAAAGGTGATAGAATATACATTCAGTGGTGACTTCATAAATACACTAGTACAAACTATGGCAGGGTGTTGCAACTGATTTTTGAACGAATTCAGTTGGAGATATTTCAGTTAAAATACCAATTTTGCTTGCATATGAATGAAACCTAATGGCATAAATTGTACCTCCAACCTGGTACATTATTAAAAATATTTATGCTTAATGCATTTTCTGCGCTGACTTCATCGTTTTTAAATCCAAAATGCAACCATACTTCTGCCTGTAGCCTTTTCGAAGCTTATGTAACCACTGTCCTTATGTTGGCAAGTTTACATCGGTCAACTCTGACGACATGAGCAAATGACTGACTTTACATTAAGCAGCATTGGACAAGCATGCTATGAAAACGTAGTTAAGTAAGCTAGCTTTCATTTCTAGCAGCACTGTGGAAGCAGCACAAGCTGACCAAGTTAAAAGCTAAGCGTCTAAGAAGAAAATAGGATCGGTGGGTCATTCCAATCGATCTCTGGATTTTATGAATCAGTGCTATATTATTGAACAGAAGATTGATTTGAATGGAAGAATGGATTTTTTTCAGCCAACCATAACTGCTGCACAACTAACTGTCTTTACGGTTCCGTCAATCTTCAGTTTTTGTCAACACTGTCGTAGAGATATTTAGGAACTCCTATGTTTGAGCCAGGAGGTCATTATCAGCATTGGTGTTGCACTGGATTACATTATAGTCAGATGTGTATTTAATATTCTCCCATATTCATATTCATGCATGTAAACATGAAGCTCAAAACAGCTCCTAATATAATGCTGCCCAGTGCAACGCCAGCCAATAATAAACATATTACTAAATTTATACATGTTTCACTAGGCCAAGACAAACTAAACATCACTTGCTGTGCAAAGGTTGACTTAATTATTAAGGAACTGTTGTATTGAATTGCAATAGATTGTACTAGGGCACAAACAGATCAAACAAGAAAAGCAGACACACTGTGAGCACAGTGAAACATTTGGCATTAAGGATGGATATGCCTGTCTTATTCAAATATAATCTGAGAATGTTTAATTTTGGGTTTATTGTGCATTTGAGGATATGTACTGAAATCAAGTTTTGTTACTCCTGTAGGAAGTTTTCTTCTTAACTGTTATGCATCTTATCTTATCTATCAGATGTACATTAGGTATATCAACAGAAATGAAACATTATAGTAGTTAATTGAAGCCCTGATGGCTCAGAGGAAAGTAAAACAAAAAACACATGCAATTGGTCTAAGAAACCAACATATCCAAAGCATGACATTATCTAGGTACTTTGACCTCAGCATAGGACAAAAAACAACATCCTGATCCTGACTGCATTGTGATGACAGCTCGAGTAGAGGTCAGGACTGGTGATGCATATGGTGCATGCAGAGTCAAGTACAATTACAGAGAGTTTTGTGAGAAAATTAATCACTCCTTAATTGCACTCTATAGGTTCTCAAACAGAAGTGTTCAAGTGTGATTGTAATTCACCAGTTTTTCTCCTTGACCCCAAAAGGTCTCCTTGAATATCAAGGACCAGTCACTTGAGAGCTGAATGACTTTGGATTTTGTGATAGTGGGAGATTTTTTTTTTTTTGACAGTCTGATATAAGCATCTTTGTAACCATGAAGTTAATCTTTGTTTTTACTGAGGCATTTGTTTACCTAAACTCCTAATATAGTTGTGCTGATAAAAAAGGTTGTGAAAACTGTGGCCTCAGGGATTTATTTTTGCTTTCAAACTGTTTCACAATTTTAATGATGGCATTCAGTAGTTATTGGAAGATAGATGATGGGGGTGATAAGGATGATAAGACTAATAATTCAATTGATAAATCAGGTTGACTGGGAATCTATTATTACTCTGTGCCTTTCTCATCTATAACCAGTGGCTGAACCCCGCTAGCAGTCATTTCCCATCTCACAGACTGTCTGGATGACTGATCAGGGTTGTGATTGTCTCCCCTCTCCGCAACACACCGCCGCCACATACGTCAGCAGCAGCACATACATCTTGAGCAGTCTCTAACTCCAAGCCAGAGCGGTCTAGAGCCCCAGTAAACGTCGCAATCAGCGCCAGAATTGGGCCAATTCCTCATAACCTTGTCTGCACATGGCACCTTGCCTTGAATCATAAGAGCGTGAGGTTGAAGCAAGTGTTCAATCTGTCAGCAAAGCAGCTATGTTGCCCCAGCACAGTTGACGAGGGTAAATCGACATTTAATTATCTGTGTCTGCCCACAAAAGCTGCGTGGGCATTGTAGACCCGATGTAATGGAGCTGCCACAAACCCTGTCATGGCAGCAATATGTACAAGCAGCAGTTACGTGACACCGCAGCCAGTCTCTTAAGGCTATTCTGTGCTGTGGCTGACAGCGACAGGTAACTGTGAACAAAGCTTTTTGAAATGTTTTAATTCTACGAAGATACGGGGCCTTGACAAAAGAAAGAACTATATAATTGACATCTCAGGTTTTACTTTATTCCACGCACAATGAAAACACAGATATGGAATATTAATTCTCAAACAACAAGCTTCTGTGCCTTCAAACCTGTTTTTGATTTGTCACGATCTTTTCTTCTGAGAGATCAATACAACTCCCTCAGTTTTGAACAGTTGACTCTGTGGCCTTTTGATGAAACAATCATCTTTTCTTTTAACAAAGCTAAAGCTTCACCATTGAAAAAAGTGAATCCGATCACAAATACCCGAAAAAAGGCATCTAATTTATAACCACATTAGACCTAGAGATGAGTTCCTATTGACTCATTGTTGAGGGGAGATGTTCGATCTTCAGCATTATGTTCAGTCTGGTGACAAACTTCTTTGTGTTTCTCTTGAAGAGAAAAGCAAAATCAATGTTGAAAATGTTTCACATGATTCATTTTTGAGGCTCAATCGAAGTGCAGCAATTTGTCCAAATAATTATGAACAATCTTGGGTTGCACATCTTCTCCAGCCAATCATAGGTGTATAAGCAAGCAGTGAAAGGCACCGTGTGGAAATTGATTGTCCTCTGTCTCCTCTCTTTCACAATCTTCAGAAATAAATAAATAAACAAAATGTGCTGATCAATCCAGTCAACTAAGTACACCTCTTGTCAGTGTCTGAAGCTTCACAATGGAGATGTGATGTTTCTGAAGCCATTAGTTATGACCAACTTGCCAGACGAGGCATTGATCGCTGGCCAGTTGTAAAGGCAACAGCAATCATTTCACAGAGATAAAAAAAAAAAAAAAAAAAAAACTGTGAGGTTGTATATGGATGTGTGACCTGCTTTAAAGGTGTCAACGTAAATGACTTTTTAATTTACTCAAAGCAGAGACTGGACTGCATCTTTTCACCAGTGGTTTTATGCCATTGTAACAGTCTCCAGTGTCCTTCAGTGCCACTTTTTTTTTATTATCATTTTTTTTACTTGTTATAAGCCTGTAAGGACATCGCTTTTACACGTCTGTCTTTTTTTTTTTTTTTTGCTTCAGTAGGGCCTTGCACAGAAACAACCCTTTGCAAAATACTACCATCTTCTATCTCAATGGGAAGTCAAACATAAAGAATGAAACGGTTTGTCAAAGTGTGCAGCCCGTTTTATTCAGGTTATAGTGACTGAGCACTGCGATTGTTTTCTAACAACAAAACTGATGAATAATCGTGACATCAGTTGACATCAACTGGAGCGTCATTGTGCATACGGGCCTTATTTTGTTTCAAATAACAATGCAAAGATTTTGCCTTCTTGTCTTTTTGTTTCCAACAGTAGTGGAAAGTGACACAAGCACATTTTCTCTTTAGGTACTGTTCTATTTGAATATATTCATTTGATGACACTTCTATTCCTCTGCATTTCAGGGAGCGATATTGTAGTATTTATTCCATTGCACTGGACTGACAGCTGGAGTTAATAATTTAACAGTAAGATTTAATACCTCACTGATTAAAACTAGAATAACCTAAAGAAATGTGATGATTTGTTACAGTATATATTGAAATCATATCTTCCTTTATGTGGGGAAATGTTTCAGAGGTCTGTGGGTTGTCAGCAGTTCCAACAAAGACATTTTAATTTCTCTTTAATCCAAAATAGGTCACATTATCCCATTTTTTAATTAGATAAAATTGTGAAGCTGAGCATTGTTTTTTTCTTCTTTCCCCATTCATTAATCATCTCATGACTCCTCAGATTTATTTCGTGATCCTTTGGAGAGGCCCGACACCTAGGTTGGGATTTTTTATCTGAACTTGTTCCACCTCAACCAGCTGCAAGAGTCCAAGTCTCCAAAAGTCCCAGTTTAAAATTGCTGCAACGGTAATAACAATCTAATAACATTTCACTGCACAGTTAGTACTTTTACTCTTGTTACTTTAAGTACATTTTGCTGATAATACTTCTCTATTTTTACATGAGTAGTATTTTAAGTTACTAATTTAGTATTTTTAGTGTTGTGTTGGTACATTTAACTGAGTAAAGACCTGAATCCTTCCCCAACCACTGATTTCAAGGCTTATGTGCAACACAGAAGACATTAGCACTGCTCTGGTCTCTTCCAATAATCCTCCTGGCTCCAATCCCTTTGTGCCAACACTGACAAAGCGCATTTCTACTACTTCTTATAATGGCAGGAGACATTATAACATAATGTCTTGTCTTCCTGTCTTCTTGTCTTCTTACAATGACAGGGAGTGGCAGAGGGACAACACTGGCAAAACAACTCAAATCCAGTTTGCTTCAACAGCTATTCAAAAATTAATTGAGACGCTACATCTTATGCTTCACATTTCCTGTGAGTGTGACAGCGGAGCGCCCTCCTGCTCCAGGGCCTGACTCCCTCCAGTTATCAGCCCAGGTGATTGAGAGCACAGACCGCCATCTCTCCATAGAGGGCACCCACAGACCCAGAATGTCTTGTTTGCTAGAGCTGTGTACATTTCGTATTTGAAAGAGCAGCAAGTCAATGAATCTCGATAATGCGAGAGCCGGGCCACATAACTCACGTTGATAGTCCTTACATTGTGCCAAGAGGCGATAAATCTGCTCTGGGAGACATGAATATGCAGTGGCAGTCAGTCTGGCTTGTTCTTGCTTGCATGCCCCCTGATGCACAGTTTACTCCTCTCCCCCATTCCAAACAGAAAAATAAAACCAATGAGCCGCAGCACTATCTCATCAGCAGCGTTTCTATTAAGCACAAAAAAATGTAGCAAAGCATTTTTCAGAATATGCGTAATAACTGCATATCATTCATGTAAAAAATAAATGCAATTTGTGGTATTAGAACTGAAGACCTAAAATGTCCCCTTTTTTTATTTGTGATATTAAAAGTTGTGTTTATATTTTCCACAGAAATAACACATATCTCTCCATCTGTCTGTCTGTCTGTCTGCATGTTAAAAAGCTTCTAGATTTAAAACAGGATTAATTAACCTGAAAGTTTTTTTTTTTTTTTTTTTTTTTTTAAGAGAGTTACAAATTAATCCTGGAGGCTACAGCTTTCATCTCTCCAAGCTCCATTTCGACCTTTTGATGCTGCTAGAAGTTTCAGTTTCGAGCAAAGTGTATAATAGACACTGAAATCCATAAAAAAAATTAAAAAAAAATTACACGCAGTGCCATGCTTTCAGCTCTGCCTCCTCCATTGCAGTGGTGAGAGAGACATGAGCAGCACTCTGCCTGTGTGACTGTGTATGTAACCTGCAGCTTGTATTTGACGGCTCTTTGTAAGGGATGAAAAATGGAGAGCCAGATAGGCACCAAGCAGTTACGGGGGCTTAATGTAGTCATTGACACAGGCAGCATGTCTCAAATAACAGCGATAAGAAGCCTGCTTTGTCAATGGACCAATCCTCAGCTGACACTTATTTCCCTCATGCAAAGAATCCATCCCATTCACTGTACTGTAGACAGCCGGAGGGTTTCTTTTTCCTTTTTTTTCTACTTTAATCAGAGAGAGAGAGAGAGAGAGGGAGAGAAAGAAAGAAAGAATACAATTTCCATCTCTGCTCAGTAAATATGAGAAAGAAAATGTGCGTCTCCACCATCCCAGGAAACACACAGAAATCACAAATGTGTGGGCAACATAATGCGCGTGCATATACGACCTAAGGGAAAGTGGAGAAGCGGGTCGTTACTCGGGAGCCTCTCACCTCCACAAAATACTTCTTGGACATAGTTGGCAACTGTGCGTAACGACGCGTGCCTCTAGTGGCACCGTGGAAGGAGGGTCGTCAGACGCACGCAGATGCACGACTCTCTGCACTACCTTCCCGTCCGGCACAAACTAGAAGATGTTTTTTTTTTTCTTTTCTTTTCTTTCTTTCTTTCTTTCTTTTTTTTTTTTTTAATAAATGAACGCTGTGTAACAAAGAGTCTTTTTTGAACACGTTTGGACGTTCTTCAATAACCAGCCTCGCGCCATCGCCGTGCGCAACTGGAGAAAGAGGGAGCGAGAGAGAGAGGGCGAGTGAGAGAGAGAGAAAGAGAAAGAGGAAGGAAGAGAGAGAGAGAGAGAGAGAGAGAGAGAGAGAGAGATAGAAGAGCGCCTTTTGCACCTGCACAAAGTCTCTCTGTGTTACATGAACTGTTCTCATCACTGGATTGAGGGACTGGAGTGATTAAACTGCAACAAGCATTTTTTTTTTTGAGTGTGTGTGTGTGTATGTATGTGTGTGTGCGTGCGTGCGCGCGTGTGCGTATGCGTGTCTGCAGCGCGTTCAAATTCCTCGGCACTCGTCGTGTAACGCGTTTCTGTGTTTCGGGGCGACGCGATCATTCGAGGCGACCCAAAGTTCCGCAGGCGCAGTTCTCCTCTTCCACGGCGGCGCGGGAGCCCGGCTCGGCTGTTGCCGTGCTACTTGGCGAGAGACAGATAGCATCGGCGGTCGGAGGAGATACAGAGACTCCTGCGGGCTAATTGTAGCAGCCTGCGATCGCAGGTGTTTCGCTGATCCGCCTGTGAGGGACTGGGGGGCTTCATCCAGACCGAGCCGCTCTCAGACTTGTGAGTAACAGAAAGAAAGAAAGAAATTAAGAAAGAAAGACAGAAGAAGAAGAAGAAAAAAAAAAAAACCCTGGGAGAATGTTGCACCAAGTACAATGAGCGCAAATTTGTCGCAGGCACCTAAATCCACATATGCTCCGTCGAATTCAGTTTTGATGAGCAATTCTGAGCCGTCTTTGGAATTTTAAAAAAGTGGATCCCGCGACTTTACAACCATGCGAAATACTTGGCCGTGTCCCCGGAGTGCGATTTGGGAATACTGGACATCGCTGATTGCGTGTCTCTTTTGGATTCAGTACTCTTATGGGATGCCTCATGTTATTCGAATAGGTAAGTTCTTCGCATTTGCAATTACACACGCGCACGCACGCACGCACGCACACGTTTGTATGGTAACCTTCACATTTGCGCCCTATTCAGCTCGTGTCAGTGCGGCTCCCCAGCGGCAGCCGTTAGTTTTTGGAGTGAACGAGCAGAACCTTTCATTTACCGCCCCCTCCTCTTTCATATAGTGTGTGTATTTTCATTTCACTCAAACGTATGTGTGTGTGTGTGTGTGTGTG